>JAVQMG010000087.1:1800000-2335000 GCA_032878915.1 Castanopsis chinensis
TCCACAACCTGATGCAAATTATGGGGCTGGTTAGCAAATATGTAGTGTTATTATGTATGAACAAGTTTCAGATGAATATAGCTTCAGTTTCGGTTGACAGGGAATCATGCAGTGGTTTGGACAGCTTCTCCATCAATTCTGCAATTTCTCTTATTGGGAATTTTTTTTTTTTTTTTTGAGAAACAGTTTCTCTTGTTTGTTGGAAACTCGTAATAGCACAAAACCACAATTTTTTTTTAATAAGAAAAACTACACAAATTTTAACAGGGTAGTGTAATTGGTTTGGGACCTCGTTTTTTGAAGTGGGGGTCACTAGACCAAAAAACTCATTCATCCAACAAAGATGTCAGCAGTTTTATGTTATAAGAAGTTGTTTGTCTGTATGACAATTAGTCAGCAATATTGCTGGAATTATTTGGAAGTCTGCTGGTTCTTAGGCTACACTATGAGTACCTCAGGTTATGCAAGCTTCATGTCATGAATTTTCTCAACCCAACTTCATGTCCAGGGTGTCCAAGCTATACCTATTCATTCAAGCAGTTCTTGAATTTCAAGTAATAGTGATTGTTCTAGTGGACAAAACCCTTCTCTTGCAAATGTAAAACTCAACAACAAAAAGACTAGTAGAGTTGGGGTTAATTTCATTACAGAAATACCCAGCTCCCATGCATTGCCAAATATTTGGGTTTTATCTAAAAATTTGGGGCTAGTTATAGATTCTCAACAGACTAATTAAGGTACGTCTGTCACGTCTATTATTTTTTATCAATCCATTCATATGAGAAATTTTACTTTTCATGTGAGAAATAACTTATGGGCCAATTAAATTGGGCCATGTGGGCTTTTTGGCTTGGGTTCATCTGAAACACACAATGGACTCAAGTTGATCAAGTTCACGTTGCAATAATTCCTTTAGTTTTGGCCCAGACTACGGACAACGTTGATTGATTAAAATCATGATGCTGAAGAAACGTAGGCCCGTTTCATCCAACACAGATGACTTTATTTTTACTTAGGCCATCTTCCCTTGAGTGATGCTATTGACACAATTCTTTTCCCAATTTCTCAATGCATCATCAATTTCATAAAAAAAAAAAAATAATAATAAATTAAACTTACTATTAATTTTACCATACAAAACAAATTGGGTAAGTTGATGATTAGTGAGTGGCTACTCCTGCTTGTGTCTAAGGTAGGACCTACCTGGGTTGCATGAGCGTGGGGGCATGCTGGTTGGTTCATGTGAGAAAAATGGGTTTAAGCTATGACTTGCTTGACCAATCATGGTTGGACTACACATCTGGTTGGTGATGTTGCTTTGTGGACTATGTAGCCGGATTTGAAAAGGTGGCACCATTGGCACGGCTAAGCCCTCCACTTGGTGTGTAATGGGTCAAGATTGAATTGCTGGGAAGGTGCTTGGATTGGCAAATGTGTTTTCATGGTCTATGGTCGGCTAGAAAATGTGCATAAGCTGTGCACGTGTTAGACAGGTAGCAGTATCATGGTAGAGCATTTAGTAAGCAATTATATGCTGGAAAAAACTTTTTTTTTTTGTTTGAGAGTTTCAACTTGACATTTGCTCTTGATGATAGCTCTTTATCATTAGACCAAGATTCCAATTGATTTTTGGTGTAGAAGAGGATTGAACCCCAATTTTCTTATTCAACTATAAGAGATTTTACTAATTGGACTAATTGAAACCCACAAAAAAAGGTCCTTTGATAGCAAGTAGTTGTGTCTTAAAGGTAGTTCTCAAATTTGTGTAGATAGTCTAGGAATAGTTATTGGTAATTGTCATTAAATGTTAAGTGGTAGGCTGTTATTGGTTTTTATAGGTGGACAAAAAAATCATTTAAGTTATGGGTTCAGATTATAACAAAAAAAGTCATTTAAATTATGGGTCCACCAAAAAAGTCATTTCCTTCATGTTTCTTAAGTTGTTAGGGATGTTAACAATGTGTGCAAGAGGAAAAACAGAGTGTAATATGAGGGAAAAGGAAAACAATGTATTTTGTGTATTTGTGTGAGTTTTGTTAGACTTGGTGATTGGTTTTGAATAAGGTATATCCCAAGTGAGTATTTTGTGTAAGCAAGTCTTAGTGCCCTTTGTATTTTGTGATAAAGTAATAAAAGTTGAGAGTATTCTCCATTTAATTTTTGTGTATGTTTTGAATGTGCTATGTATACTTGATTTATACAGATTGTTGGCAGGTCCCTTTGTATGAGTGTTGAATTGTTGACTGAGGCTCACTAGGGCATACCCCCTTTTTCTTTTATAGAGAGAAGTAGGGCATACTTAGTAATATCATAAACAAAATTTAGGTAAAAAATATGCCTTGTGACAAAAGCGTATTATCCAGAATAAAGTTACTTCATGCTGCATCACAGATTTAATTAAATGCTGTATTCATTAAGGATTAGGAGTTTAAGAAAAAACTGTAGGATTATTCTCATTTCTCATTATTATAAGCACAATGAATCAGCCAATAAATCCGAATAAAGACCAAAAAGGTTCCAAATCTCCAAAAGCTTATGTTTTATGTGTTAAATTCCCAATTTTCATTATTATGTTTAAGAGAAGTATCTTTACCTTTAAAAGATTCGGAAAAAAAATAGATAAGGTTGAAAACCAAGAAAAGGAAGTTGAAATCTAGCTGAAAAGGAAAAGAAAAAAAAATCTGGGTAAAAAATCTGCCTTATGACAAAAGGGTATTATCCAAAATAAAGTTCCTTTCATGTATCTCAAATTTAACTAAATGCTGCATTCATTAAGGATTAGGAGTTTAAGAACAAACTATAGGATTACCCTCATTATCATAAGCACAATGAATCTGCCAATAAATCCAAATAAAGACCAAAAAGATTCCAAATCTCCAAAAGCTTATGTTTTATGTGTTAAATTCCCAATTTTCATTATTATGTTTAAGAGAGATATCTATACCATTAAAAATGATTAAGAAAAAAAATAGATAAGGTTGAAAACCAAGAAAAGGAAGTTGAAATCTAGCTGAAAAAGAAACATGTTTTTTTTTTTTTTAATGTTAAGATTTCTTCAAACATGTGGATTGGCAATTGGAGTGGATTCATAAAATTCAATCATATGGTCGCAAAAAAGTCAAAAGATAAAAATTGGTGGGATTTCTTCCATAATTGCCAGCCTCAGTGCTGTTTATTTGGGTAAGATCATATCATGGTGCTTTGCGAAGTGTGTGTCAGACTTGCACGTGTTGGCAACTCATTGGAACTGAATTGGCATCCTAACATTCCTAACTCGCACGTGATATGTTAAAAAAATACACAGGTAAGAATGATTAAAGGAGAAAAGGACTATTTTAAAAAAAAAAAAATTATGATTCATTTTTATGATGATTCTTCGTTGTTTATTGTATACGAATAGATTTATTTTTTTGTGTAAGTGAGATTTGAATCTACTTGATTTTATTTTATCAATTGAACTAACTAAAACTCATAACAAAGTTTCAATTTAAGCATGTTTGTTTAGAAGAAAGGGCAAAGTTACTAATTATGATCTTATTTAGTGTTTGTTTTGCAGAAATGGCAAAGTTACTAATTATGATCTTATTTAGACTTGAGCATGACCGATGCTTAAAGATTTTAGATGGAATAGAAAATTGCAAGAATTTGTTCATGTGAGTTCAATATTTATCTTTCTTTTTTCGAGTAAACTAGATTGCATTCAAAGACTATCGAACAAAAGTTCTAATATTACAAATTTGGTCACAAAACAAGCTGAAGTTGTCTAAAAATAACAAAATTTTCTTGTAATTTTAAAATTTATTAAATTTAGACTGTTAGACTTCTAAATTAGTCTAATGATAAGCTTGGTTATGGCTTTTTCTTATTTACCAAATTTATTTATTTATTTATTTTTTTAAGGGTTTTTGTCTCTTTGTCTCAAGAAGTGAGCTTTCTGTCTTCTCTCAGGCAGTAGATGTGTTTTGTCCCTTCAAGCGAAGGAGTGTCTGTCCCTCTAAGGTAACAAGATTATCTTAGAGCTAGTGGGGTTTTGTTTTTTTTGGGATTTAGGGAAACACAGTAGGTTTTGTTCTTCACATATCACGGGTATGGAGGAATTAGCAGAAAAATGGAGTCACTTAACTCTATCAGAAAGGGAGAATACTGGTTTTGTTCTTCAAAGAGACCACCAAACGGGGGAGTTCATCATAGTAGCACAATTCTTGATGCCACAATTCTTTAACATGGAAGCCATGCCAAGAACTTTCAAACAACTATGGAGGTCCACGAATGGATTTAGTATCCAAAATCATAAGAAGAACCGAGTGCTATTTGTGTTTGATAATTTGGGTGATGTGGATCGGATACTGAAGAATTAGCCTTGGAGTTTTGACAAGCACTTATTAATGCTCCAGAGGTATAATTCAGATATTCTAGTATGTGATTTAGTTTTCAAGACAATGCTGTTTTGGGTTTAAGTCCATGACATTCCGATGCGTTTCATGATGAGAAAGGCTACGGAAGAGATTTGTGATACAATTGGGGAGGTCCAGAAGTCCACAAGGGCAGTTGATGAGGAGGGTGGACATTTTATAAGGGTGCGTGTTCTCATTGATATCTCCTTGCCACTGTGTCAAGGGAGGTTGATCACAATAAAGCATGGAAAGCAAATCTGGATTAGTTTTAAATATGAGAGGCTGCCGAAATTTTGTTTTTGGTGTGGGCGTTTGGATCATAGCGACAAAAATTGTGAATTGTGGATAGAGAGCAAAGGCACTCTTACACTATATCAACAACAATTTAGTTCTACTCTAAGGGCAGCTCCTTATTCTTCTACAGGAAAGGACGTAATTTACGTCCCTGGATTCTATGAGCGTGTGAAGCCTAAAGCCCGTGCTGAGTTCCATGGAGGTCAGTTGCAACCAAGCTCATCTGTGAAAGTAAGGGAGGGAGGTCTAGCAGAGATACAGTTAGGAGTTAGCAAAGGGGTTAACAGAGGGTGGCGGTGACGGAGAAGCATTAAAGGACATTAATAGGGAGGCGTTACAGTTTGTTGATGGTTTTAAAGAAGGGGAGGCGATGGTAAATAATTATGAGGACGTGGAAGATACGTTGCAACCGACTCAAGGAATTCAACAGATGGAGGACTCTTTATCATCATTATCCTCTCCTATTAATGCTCCTAATGGTGGGGAAGTTACTATGGATACCGAAATTTTAATGCATAATTCGGTCTCAGAATCTGATTTAATTGAAATACAAATAAGGGAGGTTAATGAGACATTAAAGACGCAAGGGAATAATGCTGAAATTAAGGGCTTTCAATTTGAGGCAATTAATCAATCAATGTCTCCAGCTAGGCAATCTGTGTCTGCAGGGAAGGGGAAGGCACGGCTAGTAAACACTAGGGTAACACGGGGAAGTAAATTCAACACAGCATCTAAAGGTGAAAAAAATAACAAGCAGGAGGTTCGGGTGAGTTTAGGGGCTGGATTGGCAGTGGAAAACAAAAATTGTGGAAAGCGGAAGAGAGAGTCTCATCTAGAGTTACCGAGTAAACATCAACGGGTTTCAAAAGATGAGGGTGAATTAATTTATTCAATGGTGGAGGTTGAGAATCAGCCCCGCCAATCATAATGAGTTACTTAGTATGGAACTGTCGTGGGCTTGGGAACCCATGTACAGGGAATGAGCTTGATGAAATGGTGCGGGCGAAAGATCCATCTGTCATATTTTTAGTCGAAACATGGGCAAATGAAGCAAGGCTAAAAGATGTGAAGAGAAAGATTTAGTTTGAACATATGTTTGTGTCACCAAGGAATAATAGAGGTGGAGGTTTAGTACTTTTTTGGAGGGAGACAGTGGATGTTACAGTGGAGGGTTTTGACAAGAACCATATCGATACCATTATCAATAAAAAAAAGAAGATAATGAGTGGAGATTCACCGGTTTCTATGGTGAACCGGACACGCAAAAGAGTGTGGAATCGTGGGACTTGCTTAGAAATTTAAATCAAGAATTCAAGTTACCATGGCTATGTGCGGGGGATTTTAATGAGTTGGTTCGAAGCGATAAAAAATTAGGTGGGAATGGGAGGAGTAATAATCAAATGCAACTCTTCCGGGATGCAATTGATGCTTGTGGTTTTATTGATCTTGGATACTGGGGTTCAAAATTTACATGGAGCAAACATTACAGTAATGGGTACTTAATATGGGAAAGGCTAGATAGAGCTCTATGCACTCCAGAGTGGCTCACCCAATTTGCTAGTACAAAGGTTATTCATCTCACATGTGCTACATCGGATCATTCTCCTCTATGGATCACTCCAAGTGACATACCACCCCCCCTATGTCTAGGCCTTTCCAATTTAAAGAAATGTGGTTATCGGATAAAGGATGTGGTCGAGTAATTGAAGTGGTGTGGAGAAATAATTCAAGCAATAAGGCCGATGCGCAAATGTTGGAAAAAATTGAGAGGTGTGGAACAAAAATTACACAATGGAGTAGGAGGATCTTTAGACATGTTAGAAAGGAAATCGTGGAGAAAAGGAAGAGGTAGGCTAAGGTAGAATTGGAGGCAAGACATTTGGGGTGTAATTTTCGGGTTAGAGAGCTGAAATTAGAGATTAATGAATTGTTGGTTAAAGAAAATATAATGTGGAGGAAGCGGGCTAAATCTTTTTGGTTGGTGGGTGGAGATCTGAACTCTAAATATTTTCATAGTCGAGTAACCCAAAGGTACCAGAGAAATCGGATTTTGGGTATTCAAAACTTATTGGGGGATTGGGTAACTCAACCCCATGACATTGCCGAAGCATTCATTGAGTCCTACCAGCAACTCTTTACCTCTTTAAACCCAATAATTGGGGAGGTAGCCTTGAACCACATGGAAAGATGTGTTACCGATGAAATGAATGCCATGCTCATGCAAGAATTTACGGAATTGGAGGTGGAAGAAACACTTAAACAGATGGCTCCCCTTAAAGGCCCTGGACCTGATGGTATGCCCTCTCTCTTCTATCAAAATTTTTGGAGTCTTGTTGGTGATGATGTCTCAAAAACTATTTTGTCAATGCTAAATTCAGCCACTATATCCCATCCCTTAAATCATACCTTTATAACTTTAATCCCAAAAGAAAAAGAACCCTTTGGCTGCTTCTAATTATCGTTCTATTAGCCTATGCAATGTTATTTACAAAATTTTTTCTAAAGTCCTTACAAATAGGTTAAAGAAAGTCTTACCATCCATAATAACCGAACATCAAAGTGCTTTTACCAAAAACCGCTTGATTTTTTATAATATTCTTGTAGCATTTGAAACCTTACATAGCATGAGTAGCTATAAATCAAGAAATTCAAGTTATGTGGCAGTTAAATTGGATATGAGTAAGGCATATGATAAAGTGAAATGGAGTTTTTTGGAGGAAGTGATGAGGAGGATGGGTTTCAATGAACAATGGATTACTCTTATGATGATTTGTGTAAAAACATTATCTTATTCTGTGCTTATAAATGGGGAGCCATAAGGATGATTCAACCTTCAAGGGGTATTCGTCAAGGAGACCTCCTATCTCCCTTCTTATTTTTATTATGCACGGAAGGACTCAACAGTCTAATTGTGAAGGCAGAAAGGGAGGGTCTTATCCATGGATTTTCCCTTAATAGGGGAGGTTCTAAAGTAACCCATTTACTCTTTGCAGATGATAGCTTATTGTTTTCCAGGTCTAATAAGAGTGAATGTCAACAATTGCTGGATATTTTGGCTTACTATGAAAGTTTGTTGGGGCAAAAAATTAATCGAGGAAAAACCCCCATCTTTTTTAGCAAGTCCACTACCGAGGCCATGAGGATAGAAATAAAAGAAGCTTTAGGAGTGCCGAAAATTTTGCATTATGACAAATATCTTGGTTTACCATTACTTGTGGGGAGACATAAAAAAGTGAGTTTTGATTATATAAAAGAGAGGGTGTGGAGGAAGCTACAAGGTTGGGAAGAAAGATTGCTTTCTTAAGCGGGAAGGGAGGTGTTAATAAAGGCGGTGGTGCAAGCGATTCCCACTTTCACAATGAGTTGTTTCAAGCTCCCAAAAGGCCTTTATGATGAGATTGAAAAGCTCATTCGAAGGTTTTTGTGGGGCCAAAGGGGTGATCAAAGGAAGATTCATTGGGTTAAATGGGAGGAAATGTGTGAACCAAAATCTGAAGGGGGTATGGGATTCAAGGAGTTAGCTTTTTTCAATGATGCTCTTTTAGCTAAACAAACTTGAAGGTTGCTACATAACCATGATTCTTTGTTCTACAAAGTATTTGAATCAAGGTTCTTTCCCAATTGTTCAATTTTAGAAGCTAAAGAAGGACATGGAGGCTCATATGCATGGAGGAGTATTTTGAAGGGTAGGGAGGTGATCTGGAGGGGTACAAGGTGGAGAGTAGGTGATGGGGAGAGTATCAAAATATGAGGTGACAAATGGTTGCCCTCTTTACAAACTCCGATAGTCTATGGTCCCCTCACGGCAGACTTGTAAGAAGCAAATGTGAGTTCAGTCATTAATCCAGTTACAAGGCAATGGAAAAGTTTGTTGCTACAAAATTCTTTTACTGCAGAAGAAGCTAAGCTGATACAGAAAATCCCACTCAGCCGAATTAATGCAAACGACACTCTTTTCTAGCCTTACGTGCAATCTGGTGAGTATTCGATTAGGTCTGGGTATTTCTTCCTCAAAACTGAAGCAAAATCAGACCTTACTTTACGACAGAACAGCTCCGACTTGATGAAACAATTGTGGAAAAAAACTGGAAAATGCCCTTGCCTTGAAAAGGCCGAAACTTTCTGTGGAGGGCTTGCAGGAATGCCATTCCAACGAAGAAGAACCTGCAGCGTCGGTGTGTAGTAGATGACCTACTCTGTCCCCTCTGTTCACAACATGAAAAGACCGTACTCCATGCACTTTGGTCTTGCCCGGAGCTAGCATAGGTGTGGAACGAAAATATTCAATGGAGTTTTAGAAGCCAAACAACATTTGATAACTTCCCAAAATTGCTCCAACATGTCCTTCAGTCGGATTGTAGTGGAGAACTTTTTGCTATGCAAGCTTGGACGGCGTGGTTCAGGAGAAATAAAGTTAGAATAGATCCTTGGGGTTTCCCTCTGAATTTGGTGGCACAAAGAGCAGGTGAGGCGTTGATGGAGTATAGAGAAGCTCAGCGAAAGTCACGCAGCACTAGGCCCTCTGTTCAAACAGATGTCAGGTGGTCACCCCCTCATGATGGTTGGTTTAAAGCTAACTTTGATGCAGCCAGATTCCAAGAAGAGGGAAGAGCAGGAATTGGAGTCATTTGGTGCGACAGTAGGGGATTGGTAATGATGTCAGCTTCACAAAACATCTAGCTCACGTCTTCAGTGGTGGAAATGGAAGCTTTGGCTGCCATCAAAGCTAGGGGTGTTCACCAAACCGCATAAACTGCACAAACCGCATAACCACACCAAAACCGCCCGCAAAATGACATAACCGCACCGCACCGCAAGTAATTTTACACTGCACCGCACCACACCGCATGGTGCGGTGCGGTTTTATAATAAGAAAATCGCACAAACCGCACCGCACCGTTTCTATATATTAATATTTTTTAATTATTTTTAATATTAAATATATTATTAATAGTTTAATAACCCTAGTTAAAAAAAAGTTTGATAATCCTAGCAAGTATTGATTAGGAAAGCCAACCCAAAATAAAGAAAAACTAGCCTAATAGTTTAAAACTTGGACTAAAACAAAGGAAAAAATTAGTTTTGGGCTGAGTAGAAAAAACCCAAATTTTGAAAAATATACCAATTTCAAATCATTCAAACCACATCTTATACACCGCACCGCATATGTGACCGCAAAAATGAGGTGCTGTGCGATTATGGTTTTGGCTAAACTTTAAACCGCACCGCACCGCAAAAATAAGGTGCGGTGTAGTTATGATTTTAGCTAAACCGCACCGCAAAGTGCGGTGCTAGCCCAAAACCGCACCCCACCGTGAACACCCCTAATCAGAGCCATTGAATTCACATCCGAGCTGGGTTTTGACAGAGATGTCTTTGAGGGTGATTGTAAAACAATCATGAACGCATTAGTAGATCCTTCACAACCATTCGCAACATATAGCTTGCTAATTCGAGAAGCACAAAATTTGGCTAATCGGTTTTGGGGGGTTAGGTTCCAATATGCTGGTAGAGAAAGTAACAAAGTAGCTCACAACCTTACTAGATATGCACGACATATCACAGGTTATCATGTATGGATGGAGGATGTTCCAGTCCATTGTTTGAATGTTTATCAGGCAGACTTGCCTTAAATGAATAAATTTCAGTCTTCCTTCTCAAAAAAAAAAAAAAAATTTTTTTTTTTAAATTTTATCTTATTTAAATTGCTAGCCAAAAATTTATTGATTTATTGCTGAATATTGCTGCCCTATACTCCTAGTCTTACCTTTTTTTTTATTATTTTTTTGGTAATAGGGAATATTATATTAACCAGCAGCAAATAAATTATATAGTTATAAAGGCAGTTTTAATATATAATCTATTACATCCGAGACCAGTAATGTCATATAATAAAAACGAGGACATCTCGATAGGGGAGGAGAAGGGTTCTAAAATATCCAAATTTAATTTGTTCGAGGTGACTGCTTAGTCTTACCTTCTCCACGAAATATTTGGAGACTGTAATCTTGACTAGGGAGACTGTAATCTTGACTAGGGATTTGAACTAGACATCGCTTATTGGAACCAAATATGAGTGAACGGAGATTCTCCAAAAAAAAAAAAAGAGTGAGGGGACATCTTTTTTTTTTTTTTTTTTTTTTTTGAGGGGACATCTTATTCACACATGTTTACTTGGCATTAAATTCAGGAAAGTTTATAAAGTTAATAATAGTCACCAACATGTCAGTGTCCCTTTCCTCCTCTGAAGGAGGGCTCTTAATTCTAATGCAAAAGTGGAAAACATGATTTCCATGGTCTACAATGTAGTAGAAAAAGCAAAAGATGACCTTTGACTCAATAAAGCATTTTTCAAATTTTACTTCCCTATAATAAATTTACTCCTTTTATGTTAAAAAAAAACTCTTTATTATTGATTCAAATTTTAAAAATATTTTACTTTTTTTCATTAATTAAACTGGTGAAAAATGAGCCGTTGGTGATTCATTATCTAAAGGTAATTAATGAGTTTCATCAACACCTCTCTTTCTTCAACTTGCTTTTGAAAAATGGGTTTCAATTTTCAACTCTTCCCAATTTGTAGTTTTTGATTTTTTGTACTCTCTGATTTAATTTCTACCATAAAAAAGAAAAAAAAGAAGAAGAAGAAGAGGAGAGATATTTGAATTAGATGCAGTTGGGTCAAAGTGGGGCTTCTCAATATTGCTTCTATTGAACTTAGCAAGTAGCACTAAAATTTGGGGTTTGAAACTTTGAATGGAATACTCTACAAATTTCATAGTCAAGATGGTTGAGCTTGACAAATCTTTTTTTTTTTTTCTAAGTCATTGGTATATTTAACAGCAGCATCTTAATGTCCACATCTTCTTAGAACAAATGATCCCATTTTGTCCCAAAGGTTTTCTTTTTTAGTAATGCTAGGCACTAACAATGACTATATCTGTCTGTCAATTTCTCCTGAGACTGAAAGCGATTTGATAGCATAAAAAATATGCCAAGGACTGCTTTGTCATATTAACAAACAAATTTTATTTAAAAATTGTGCAAGGCACAATCTCTATTCCAACATCCCCAATCATCATGTCTTTTTTTCTCTTTGCAGCAGCTTTTGGGGTTCTGGATATAACACCACCCACAGACTGAATCATGATGCCATCCATTGGCAAATTATTTAGAACCAGACTGGACCTTGTACATGCCCGCACCTTGGCTCATTTTTGCTCTTCTTTTGAGGACTAAAATATTGGGTTCCTTTTCCTATATTCAAAAGTTGTACAATTTCTTAAAAAGATGGTTAATATTTTATGCCCCAATAATTTCTAATTGTATTTGAATATTAAAACTTGGCGTACAATATTAATTCTCTCTAAAATATGTTCTATTAGAATAACAATCATTTGTTATGCTTTGAGTGTCCTATTTTATGCTCAACCTCATTCTCTTTTTTCCCCCTTGTAAAGTAAACTAAAGTTTAAAATGGGAAAAATTACACACATGATAGATTGAAGTTGTTGGAGTACAAATTAGAATACTAAGAGTATGACACTATCTTTTTATTTGTTGTTATAGGATTCTTAGTTATAACTTTCTTCTTGGCTGTCTAAACTTTAAAGCCATACTCTTATCACAAGCTAGAATAGACTTGAGCTCCTCTAAATATGGGACAGTTTTACTTTTTCATTTTTATTCGTGATCAACTGATCATCAAGTATATGATTATGATGTATGTGTCCTTTTGCTTCTTTCATTTTTTAAAATTCTTTCATTGGTTCCAATTTTGGAAAGATAACGAATGCAAGGACATTTTTATCTTTGCAAAACTCCCTTTCAACTTTCAAGTGCATCTCATTCATAATTTTGTGTAATAGAATATAGAATACTAATGATCAAAAGGCTAACAGAATCATGAGCTCCAACATGCATAGGTATCAGAAAAATTTCTTACAGTTGGGAAAATTATATACCTAACTAAAAAGATTACTTTGATAGTCTATGATTTTTCCCTCAGAAAGGCAGGCCAAGCATGTCCTAAACAAATCAATGCACTAACAAATTTCACTTGCCCACAATCATAAAGATCAGGAACTAAACATTATTTTATAATGGTCTTGATACTTTCCACCCCCTAGCAGAAGAAAGGAATTTGACAAGGGCATTTTCCCTTTTAAAAGTGAATGAGGGTACTTTAGTAATTGCATTAAAAAGCCACAGTTTACTTTGCCTTTGGAATTTCAAACTCTCTCTCTCTCTCTGAAAATCAATAAGAATCATGCCTGCCAAAGCAAAAGAAGGGGTGGAATAAAGAATGGAGAAAAGGAAAAGAAGCACATTCCCAACCCCATCTTAGAGTCACAAACTGAAGAAAAAGGCTCTTCATTCTCAACCCAAATGAAACTTCTTTGCTCTCCTTCTCCAGCACTCTCACTCTCATACTCCAGCTTGCTTGGTTCATGCAAGATCCAAAGAACTCAAACACAAGGTATGCCAACAAAACAACAACTCTATGTCTTTGGCCTTCTCTCACTCTCTCCAATATTTGCCTTATGTGTTCAATGTGATATTCACAACATGACAATCAAAAGCTTTACTTGATCATCAATTCTGGTTAGATTGTTTGCACGTTTACCTTTCTTACTATGCATTACAATTTGCTTTTGCTACAAAGTTCTCAAATTTGAGATTCCTTGAGACATTTCTCAGAACTGTATTGTGTCAAAGTTTCCAACTTTTAGCTAAACTATTATGGTACAAATGTGTTCTCTGACCCCAAAAAACCAAAATGGTAATAAATAAGTTAATTGATTCCCCGTGTCAATTACTTGATGCTAGGCATGAAAATTTTGGCAAAATTTATTGCATGAAGCATTTACTTGTGATCATACATATATGCATATAGCTTTAATTTTTTTACATACATGTGTGCAACGTTAAAATAATAAATTATAAGCTACTCTGATTTGTGTTGCATTATATTATTTAAAATGTTAACATATGTGAAAGTTGAGACAATTGAAGTGGACTTCTGTGTAGAAAACTAATATCTAAGCGTGATGCTTACATGACGTCCTATATATTGCGCAAGAGATCGAGTCATGGACTTGTTTTTTATAGGCGTAATTTCAAACCACTTCAACTCTTGGAATAATTGGGTATTTATGATTCACACTCAGTTTGTTAAATTTGACTTTAACATGTTTAGGGATGATAATGGGGTAGGAGTAGGACATCTAGATGGAGCAAATCACGGGAACTTGTCCTGTCCATCGCTTTCAAGTAGGAGTAAGATAGATTGGAATGAAGATATTTTAATGAGATGATCTAATATAAATGAGTGAGAATGGAAGAAGATTGTGGTCTCATCACTTAGGAGAGAGAGAGAGAGAGAGACTAGTGTGATAATAGAATATATAAACACCCTCGGGAATCAGGATAGGATAGGCAAAATAAAATGAGAAAACTTGTAGAAGCGGGACAGGTTTGTTTGGGGGGCGAAGAAGAAACTGTCACATGAAACATCTCTTTTACAACATGTAAAATCCGCATGTATAAAATTTATGCAGTGTGACTGCGTGAGAGAGATATTTAATGAGACCGTCTCATAAGAAAAATTTTCCCCCAGCATATCACTAAACTTAGGAAGCGGGCGGGCCCATTCTCAACACAGCTAGTAAAGTGGTCGGGCTTGAATTGCAACTAGAGTTTGAAGTCCAAGACTGGGCCACCTACAAAATTTCCACAAAAGAAAAAGAAAACGAGTGTAGGATTGTCTGGGGAAAGGCAAATCCAGTCCAACTGTATGTTTTGTTGGGCTTGAACTGAGATTTCCTTTATTAAAGTCAAAAGCCCATTTTTGTGCTTCAATTATCACAAGTGAGTAATCATCAATTTTTATACTCCCAATTAAAAAAAAAAAAAAAAAAAAAACTTTAGGACGTTCAAAATATAAATATCTTATTTTTTGTAGTCAAATGTTAATCTTCTCAGTTCTCACACGATAATGGAAGGTCTTTGTTCAACTCATGGGAAGGAAGAAATTGTGTTTTTTTTCTAACCCCTTAAGCTTCTCTGTCAACTAGACGAAACCGACCAGGGCTGAGCTCTAGTCATTTTGGACAATTTATTTTATTCTATTCCTATTTTGTTTGTTTACACAATATCATTTGGGGTGCCCCAAAATATTGTTCACTTTGATAAAGACAATACTCAATAGTTACAATTTTGCACGACTTTGTTAAGTTATTAATTGCAATCTTTATCTTAAAAGACAATGCTCATTTTTCTTTTGCATTTTCTGAGTTTACTTAGGAGGGTAAGTTTAAATCTGCTAACTTTATTTTAAAACACAGAATATTAAAATTGGATTCTAAGGTGTGGACAAAAGATGTAGGACAAACACAGTAATCTAATAATATATGCGAGACATCACCATCCGCACATTGGATTTCAATAAAGTTTTCTAGTTGTTTGCTTGTCATATGGCATCTTTTTGCTAGTTTTTGCTTCCAAGGGCCGTATCTTCTCTTATTTTAATTCTTGTTTTATGTACATATCAAATTAGAGAAAGTCTAGAATCACCACTTTTGTTATATTTATGACATGAAAAAAAAAATGACTGGTTCACATGAATAATTGTTCATCACTCATAGTCGATCATTTCATCAAATTGTGATAAAATTTATGATGAATGATATAATTTAAATTATAACCATTTAAATTCTAGACTGTTTTTCAGATTTGGAATAAGAACCGATCTGTGTACTTTCTCTTGATAAAAGGTCAGAAAATATTCAAAACAACAGTCATTTACAAGGTCAAATTAACTTATTCGAAATCCGAGTTTGACTTGAACAACATGTGAAAAAAATGTAGTAGACCATAATAAGGTTTTGTGGCAGCCGACTATGTTGCCACACGGCCGTGAGGAAAACTCCAGGCTGAGTCTAAATTTCTCTTTTCAAGAATTTGACATTAGAACAAAGTATTGTTAACGCCAAGCTAGGAAGAGACTCCTTTGGCTTATGAATTATGAAATATTGAACTTTAGGCTAAATTGTCAAACGTATGTTTGGACTTCCAAACCAAACTTACCAATTGGGTATGATAGCTTTACACATATCTAACATGGAATATAAAGAATGATCTTGTTATTGTTGTGAAAAACGTTTCCCAAATATAGTTTACAGAGAGTGCATAATATGTAGAAAAGCCATTGCATATTTGCATCACATATATAAGACATAGAGAAATTATGCATGAGCATGACATGCACTTGTTACGTAATAGGAAGCCTTGGTATCAAAGAGCAATTGGGATGGCCACTCTATGGAGAAGCATGTCCAAGTCCACGGCAGTTCCTTCAACAAATGCTACAATATGGAAAACCATTACCAATTCCACAGAAATTCGGGCAGGAAATTCCAATAGAAACAAGCTAAGAAAATGTACCTCTTTGAAGGTTGCCACATCGTTTACTCGAGTTTGTCTTTGTGCACCAATCTCTTCCTACACTGAGGTTTTCCGAGCTGATGTTCCACCAAGAAGAAGCAATAGTTACCCAAGATCAAAGCCATTAATTCCCACACCACAAGAGAGAATTCCTAGTGCAAGACTTAGTTTGGAAGGGAGAAGAGTTTTTCGGGGCAAGTCCTTGACTGATGATGTTTTAATGAGGAGATTTGTTGTTGAAGAAGAAGCAATGATGCAAATTAGAAGGAGGAATCAAATGGAAGTGATAAGGAGGAGGAGTATTATGAGAAGGAAGAAGCTTGGGCCTAGTCCTCTTAGTAGAATGGTTATGGCAGAGGAGGAACAAGATAATAATTAGTTGAGAATAGATAGTTTGCTTGTGTCCAAACAGTACAATTTGGAAAAAAAATTTCCTCTTCATTTTTCAGTTGGCTTAATGGGTTTTACCTTGTATGGGCAATTTTTTGCTATCTACTTTCTTGTGAAACAAATTTATCTAGAATTAATTGGAGTGGATAATTTTTTTTAATTTTATTTTACCAACAGCAAATGGGTGAGAGGAATTTGAACTCGGGTTTTCCTCAATAGGAGAACTAGCTAATGCCATTAAACTATGATATTTTTGGCCGTATTGGATGATTTTGTATATATGATTTCTGTAAATTACTTTATAGCACGATATTTGTTAAGGGAAAAAGAGAAGAGAAAATGTATTTAAATTAGAAGGCTAATTACTTAATTATAAATGGTTAACTAAATGAATACAATTAAATGGAATTCAAACAAATTTTTTGCATGAGGAAATTTCATTTGAATAAAAAAAAGGATGTAAATAAAGAAATAAAGAGAAGAAAGTGCAGTAGGGTGCAAAATGACCTCACCATAGTTACGCAACACATAGTCCAATGCAAAAGACTAGGAGACACAATTTTGCTTTTTGTTGAACCTTCAACTAGCTAGGTCCTAAAGAAGCTTGGAATTTAGCTTAACAACCCCCATCTAACCTACTTTGTATTTTTGCTTATAAGCCACTCAAAACAAATATAAAGAACTTGAAGAACAAGCAGGATAGTGGTTATCTAATCTGTATCACACTTGCCAAGTTAGGTTGTTTCGTGACTATGTATCTCCTCTATAAGCAGAAATGTTTCTTCTTTAAAGCTTTGTCAACTACCACCCTTTATCTGCTTCATTTTTTTTTTCTCCTTTAATCGTTTCATGCTCTACGAATCAGTATTACTTAGTAAATAGCTATATTAATTTCTACCCAAAAAATAGCTTTATTAATGCTGAACATTTGGGAAATTTCATTTCATACGTAGATACTTACTTTGCTTACTCACAAAATAAAAATAAAAAGAGTTATATATATGCTTTATTTCTTATATGTATTTTTTAAATTATTAAATTTTTGGGGTACCTTTTGGACTTCATAGTAACAAAATGCTCACAACATTTTTACTATTGAAAGAAATCAAAATCCATATATGGGGATATATATATATATATATATATATATGTTATGGAATTTCCCTTATTAAGTTATTGCAAGATAACGACGTTTAATTCTTGTTCATTAAGCACTTGTGAATTTCGCTCTCAAATTCATTTTCAGGCTCACTTTAATTGTGGACATGTCGCTTTTGCTTTCATGTTTGAAAATCAAATGAGAAGCTTCAAACCTTGGAAGCAACATATACAAAGTCCTCACTATGCAGCAACTATAAGCCAAATCTGCCTCTGAGATGTTAACAACTTTTGTCTATAATAAGCATGTTGCGTTGTATTTAGATCTAATACATTTGGCAAAATGGTGAGCAAATCGCTTTCAACACTCCTTTATACTTTTAGTGGGTATCCGTTATTACGTGAAATGAGAGAGTACAATGTTATTGTACTTTCAAAATACTGTATAATTTTTCATTTTTTTTTTTACGTGAAAAATTTAACTAAATATGCTATGAGGATTTAGAACCATACTACTTTTTGCAATATGCATCATTTGATTGAATTGCCTCTAGGGTTAAACCATCTTGACTAAATTTTTTCAAGCCATGGTGCCCATGTTGATTATACAAAAGAAATCTTGAACCTTAAATTTGATTGGTGAAAAATAATCATTCCGCAAATCTTATTAGGTTTGCCAATCTGAAATTTGCTTTGGAAAGTCATACTTGTGAAATCAATAGTTACAATACAAGAATGTACAAGTCAAGCTACAAAACCCTTGGCATATCTTTTTATCATTATTGATTTCACAATATCTTGACCACTTTTTTAAACCATGATCAATGCAATCTAACTTTTAAAAATGATCTAATTAAAGTGGTTTTGGTGTATTGTCTTGTTTATAATTCATTATATTCTCTAGTTATCTATTAGTAATTTTCAAGAGAGGACAACTAGTTTTCAATTTTTTTTCTTCTTCTAAGAATAAAAGGGTAAGGGACAGTCATAAATACTCTAATTTTTTTTTTTTTTAATTTATAAAACTTGAACACTCTATTTGAACGTGACCTAGTAGCTCATATATTATGAGAAACCAATGATTTAGGGAATTAGATGACCTAGGTCTCTAATGCTTCCTTAGGTGGATTCAGCTATAAAGTATAAACCTACCTCAACTCCACTAGGGACTAGTAACATTATTTAAAATTTAACCACTGATTTTCGTTCTCTTAACATTGACTATCCACATCTACATGTATCAAAAAAGTGTAAATGGTTGATTAGTAGCTGATCTCTTTCATATTTTTAAAGTGAAAAACTAGTACACCAAACATATCACATCTCAAGTGACCCATGTTGTCTCCTTCACACCATGCTTTAACAACAATTAGGCTATGTTTAAAAAATTACCATTTCTATTGTGTGGTTGAACAATATTTTTGGTTGACCTACCAAAAAGTTCTAAATTGGTGACCACAATTAAGAATTTAAGATGGATAATTCAGTCACTGAATGAAAAAGAAAAAGAAAAGCAATTTAGCACTATATCACATTCAACTTAGATGCACTTTTAACTATAGAATTGATTTGATGTAATTCGACGCCGCTTCATTCAATTTGGTCACCTTGAGAGAACATCTTCATTAATTTATTTTCTTTATGTTTCAAAACTCAAACTCTTTTAAATGACAACTTTTCTAATGATGTAATAGTGATAGGAATCTATCATCATCAACTACAACATTATCGACAGAGTGGAGATTCCCTTATCATATAATGATGAAATGTACACCTTACCCTGTATTGACGTTTCAATTTTTTTTGGTTATGCCTAACGCTCCGTCGCTAAGATGGGCATGTGTCTTAAAACAAACAAATTATTATAAATGGGTGGACCAACATGTAAAGCACCAAGAGTTCGATTTTATATTTCCTGAAAGGGACAGTTTATGATCATGACAATATCTACAAGACAAAATATTATGCCACTCTAAACTTGATTAGAATAAGAAACTTTGATCAATAATTTTTTTTTCTATTTTTTTAACCATTATATGAGATATGCAAGTGATCAAAATTTAAATAAGGATTAGAATAATCAATCAAAGTTTAAACTACTCTTATATTTTTTTTATTCAATGTGAATTTTGAAAATTTAATTGTTGGATTGCATGTTCTTATTATATTCTCTACGCTTGCAAAATTTCTAAAAGATCAAAAATTGATAATTATGTCATCAATGACATGTTTAAATTTCAAGTTTTTGTAGTAAAGAATTATATATAAAAAATAAATTGGTAAATTTGATTAACATGCCTTGAGATTTGAACTAATGTTAATCAGGTTTAAGATTTTTCAAAACTAATTAATTTGGTTTTTAAAGCCAACTTAGTCCCTAAGACAGTAGAGAAAAAAAAAAAAAAAAAACTAATTGACCTAACAGTGTTTAGGGACTAAGTTGGTTTTATGAATCAAATTGGTTAGTTTTGAAAAGTTTTAAATCTTGTTGACATTAACCCAGATTTCAGAGTAAGTTAATAAAATTTACTCAGAATAAATTTATTAATCAAATAGTAAATAAAATTTAATTTGAACAAAATTTAATATATACATTAAGAACATAAAAAACATGTAACTCAATTATTAAATTTTAAAATTTACATCCAATAAAAATATAAAAAAGAAGTTTAAAATATTTTACTCTAAATGAGTTTTTTTTTCCCCTTAAAGAATAGGTATACTGATATAAGCAACAGCTCCCAAAAAAAAAAAAAATAATAATAAAAAGGTGAATTTCAGTTGAAGAGTCAAAAGGAAAATGCATACTATTTTTCTTCCATGGTTGTAGGCTGCAACGGCTATAAATTTTGTGTACTTGCTTGCTTTTCTAAATTCTATCTCATCTGAATGTACAACGTAAAGTTAAAGCAGCCAACGGTCAAATTTGGGCTTGGATTTGTCAAAGTTGAGCTTCAACATTGAGCTTACATCTGGCTACTTTTTTTTTTTTTTTTTTTTTTTGAGAAGTACATCTGGCTATTTTATCTTCAGATTTTATTGAAGTCTATTTGATTATTGATAGAGTATGAAGTTTTGTATTAATAATTTAATTTTCATTTTAGCTCTTCTTATACTTGTAGCAAAAGTCATTAGGAATGGATTTTAAAATCGTATGAGTACGTAGATTGTGAAGTTCAAACTATTATAAAATGAAAATTAATCACGCATGGGCACATAGATTGTCTAATTCAACTATTATTAAAAGAAAACTAGGGTTGAAAAATTTTCGGCTTGTATACATCATGTTCTTGTTCTGTAATGGGGTTGGATTTAATTTGACCAATGTCTGTATAATATTAAACTTCATTTTCGTACCAATATAAAAAAACATTCATCATCCATTTTATTCACTCTTTCAGTTGGGTTTGACGTATTGACATTTTTTTTTTATAAAAATAAAATAATAGGTTGAGACATATGCATCCACCCAATTTAGTAGTTAAAATTGACCAATTTATAAATTAATTGAAATGAGGTGTCTACAATATGTTCGTTACCCGTTTATAAGATAATATTAAGATCTAATTTTAATTTAGGGCTCGAGAGATGTCTTAATGGTTCCAACACCTCTTGTAATGTTTTTGGAAATTGAGAATCAAATCCCACTGTTGCCAATTCCTCTCTCTTTTGGCCCAAATATTTGTACTATTACTTAAAAAAAAAAAATTAGAAAGCCATACATTCATTTTTTTTTTTTTTTTTGCTGAATTAAAAAAAAATGAGACCTTTGATATAGACTCATTGACTCTATGTTATGTGACAATAACAGATAATTCCACGTGTGCCACCGAGATTGTGTTAGAATTATCGCTTAAATCGCTTATCAAGTGAATTCATTTGCTTAATTTTGACACGTTTGTTTCTCGTTTTTTTTTTTATTTTTTTTTTATTTTTTTTCTGAATTCCGAAGTTTGTCTCTCAAAATAAATTGAGGTCTAGATAATTGCTGGGGCATAGCAAAGCAGAGAAAACAAAAGCATTGCCTTGTCTGTGTCGGACCCAATTTGCTTGGGATATTTTTTATTTTGCAAAAATACACACCTCACGTGTGAAGAAAGACACTTGGAGTGCTATAATGGTACAGCAAAGAGCACGCTCTTATTTTACAACAAAGTTTGTGAATACAATCATAGGGCCACAGCCTTTCAGAACACTATTCCGATCCAATGGCCGATATCGCATGATCGCTTTTGAGTGTCATCAGCCGACATCGTTATATTGTACTAGGGAGAGTAGGGACCACACCGACTGCACTATCATTTTCCTTCATATTATCAAAGCCTATAAGAGAGAGCTACTAGCTAGGAGTTTTAGCCCCACTTCAATCTTTGGCAAGTGACGTACACGCTCTAATTTGCAAAAGATGCTTTCTAGTTTTGTCTCTCTTGATTAAAAAAGAAGAAGAAAAAAGTGAATTTGTTTAGAGTCTTTGTAGGTCCATTGCAAAGAATAAATGGTCGGTTTAGTAATATTATTCTAGTAATATTATATATATTTTTTAAAAATGTGTGTGTGTGAAAAAATGTATAAAAATACGTGTAATATTTTTTAAACATTAAAAATTGTTGTTCTAGTTACACTACCAAATAACTCCAAAGTCTCTACAACACTCTTTAAACTTTTCATGTATCTTTATATTGAGTGTGTATAGTAAATGACATCCGATTTGAACAAAATTTGATATGCATGTTAAGAATACAAGGAACATGAAATTCAACGGTTAAATTTTCAAAATTCACACTCAAAAAAGAGATATATGAGAAGTTTGAAGAGTTTCTCTCCAAAACTAGTTTGGAGAGAAACTTTTTTCTTATATGTGTCAATGAGAAATTTTCTCCCCCATGTAGCTTATTTCATTAATAGTTTTTAAAAAATATGGTTTTGAGGGATTATTATCATGGCTTATGAAATTTCATTTTTCTTTTTACAATTTTATAAATACAACAATGATAGAGGAGAGATAGGAATTCTGATTACCCCAATAAGAGAGTGCATGTTTTCCCATTGAACAAAGTTTCTCTTTGTTGAATGAATTTCCTTTTTAGAGAGAGAGAGAGAGAGAGAGATGTAATGACTTATTCTTATTACAACTAATAAAAAAATTTCTTCACAAAATTAGTGATTTTTAACATATAGGAATGCGTATACTGTTTGGGGGTTTAAAATGACAAAATATAAAAGTTGAGGTTTATTTTGTTATAAGGACAAAATTATTGATTTTTTCTCATACTTTTTTACATGCTCATGCTATTTATTTAATTTTAACATGATTGAAAAAATAATGAATTTATAATCAAGAGTTTTATAATTCAATGAAATCGTTTATATGAAGAATATAGATTCGAATCTCCATCCCTCATTTTATTAAAAGAAAAAAATTACAAATAATAAATAATTTTGGGGTTAAAATACTTTTTTGAGAGGTTTTGGATAAGTGATAGAAACTAGAGACAGAGAGCAAGGAAGTTTTATTTATTTATTTATTTATTTTTTTGTGAAAGAGATGAGTAGAGAGGAAACTCAAGTATACATTTACAAAGATCCCAAAATGATATTGAGAAGTGAGAACTCATTTAATATGTTATGCAGATGCCCCGTAACGTAAGCAAATTAGTCCATTAATTAACGTGTAAAGATTCAAGACCATTTTTATCCACGTACAAAAACTTATTTTTGATGGATTGTGAATTTGAGATTTTGTGATAAGTGATTGAATAAAAGAATTATATACAAAAAATAAAAAAAAGAAAAGAAAAGAAAGAGAAAGAATGGTTTTGCATTCTTTTACGCGTATATAAATGAAGGTCCTTCGTCGATAGGTCTATCATTACTTGGTCAAAGAATATCGCCTGGTTTTGACACATGTTTGAATCCAAAAAACCAAGAAGGAAATTACTTGGTCAAAGAATTTCTCTTTAATTTTCATCAACTTTTGAACCCTTCATTAATTTTGAATTGCAGACAATTTACAAGGAGACTTGATGAAAAAAGAAAAGTGTTTAATATGGGAGGAAATGGTCCAAGGAATACAAGTATGTGAGAATCCTAAAACATGGTCAATTATAAAGTGTGAAAAACAAGTTGAGATTTTATTTATTTATTTTTATTATAGAATTTCAACTTATATCGTTTGTCTTTGATAATTGTGCTCATTATTGTCAAATTAAGATACCAATTGATTTTTGGTGTGTCAACATTAATTAAATCTCAAATTTCTTATTCAACTATCAGACATTTTACAAATTGAGCTAACTGAACTTACTTGAAATTTTAATTCTAGTTTTTAATACTTTGAAAAATACCAACCTTTTTGACACTTTATTCTCAGAACATAAGCCACAATATATGTTTAACTGGTTGGCTCCATCTGCAAGGAAGGTAGAAAAAACAATAAAAAGATATAAACTTTTTGTAGGGTATTGTAATATTTGGGTCATTGCAGACAGAATAGATCGATCGCGTCAACTTGTGTCATTTTTGGACTTGACCCAACTTGAACTTTGGTTAAGAATATATTTGTCTGAACTCTCATTTATGTTTTCTCTGTCAATAGCTACTGCCCCGTCAAACAACCTTTTTCCCCTTTTTGGTACAAATTAGCCTCAATTTCTAATGATTTGGCTTAAACCAATCAAGCAAATTATATGCCAAACCGCACTTCATTTTGTAAGTACTGTTTTTTTCCCCTATTTGTAATTCCCATGAGCAAAGAATGAATGTTTGATTTTACAAATTTCACTGAATATAAAATGATATAAGATATGAGTGGAATTTGACATGATGTGTTGGTTATTTGAGAATGCATTGTGAGCCTCGGATGTGTAATACATAACTATAGTAACATCATAATAAGACTATAACCAACATAGTCTAAGGGCCCTTTAGCTCTTTTTGTAGTTGTCATAATAAGAAGTACAATAATTTTATCTATGTAGCCCTAGATCCGAGTGAACCATCAACCATGTAATATTGATTTTCTTGTGTGTATATTTACTTTTATTTTATTTCTAATTTTATATTTATTGTTCAAAATCTCACACATTTTGGGTTGGTTTTTTTCACTTGTTTTCTAATATGTATAAAAGAGTTAAAAAATTGTGAATCCTATCATGCTATATTGATTTATCCATGTTGAATATGATGTATGGAGCACATTACACTTGCCATAATCATGAATAGCCATGTTATTTTTTATAGTAAAAAAAATGATACCAGTAAGATTTGTATCACTCTTAAGTGCATTTGGATAAGCTTTGCTAATCTTTTTTTTTTTTTTTTTTGATATGGAGCTTTGCTAATTATTATTTGCTAAGAAGCCTGGTAGAAAATGTGAGGGAGAAAGTTTATTTTGGCGTGTGGTCAAGATAGCTTAAAAAATCCACGCACACCAAAAAAACTGGCTTTTTTTTTTGGCTTACCAAACTCACACTAGCATGATAGCATCACCCATCATATATTTTTCTGATTAAAAATACTATATAGCACCCAAAAAAAAAAAAAAACAGAGAGAAACAAAGAACCCATATTACACAATCTACTAGAAGAAACTTGATAGGGGTTATTTGATACTAGTGTTTAAATAACAGTTTTTAGTGTTTAAACAATAATAACACTTTTGACACGTATTTGTATAACATTTAAATACGTATTTTCACAACACTAAAACAGACATAGTTTCCAAACTGTGCCTTTCTCCAAAACCTCATACATTTTTTTTTCTCACATGTGCATGGATCAAAGTATTTCTACTTTCTTGCAACTTTAGCAAATTTTTAATAATCTAAAATGTTTCAATGCCTTAAAAATGCACACATGTATCTTTGTGCCTTCCCTAATTGCACATATATATTACTTACACTGTTACACACAACTGTACAGGCGCGTATGAGAATCTACATAGGATTATACATCAAAAAGATATTTATGTAAAAAAAAAAAAATTGATGATGATGATATTGCAGATTATTATTAAATTAAGAATGAGAGAGAGAGAGAGAGAAAAACAGTGTACCAAACCTAACCGTTAATTAAGTGGGGAATACTTGCTGTCAATATAGTCTTCCCATTGAAGTAAAGTTAGTTGAAGTTGGCCACATTGAGTGAGAAAGTGGCCACCATTCTCTCTCTCTTTCCTTCGCATCATTATGATTATGCAACCAAAAGAAAAAAAAAAAATTATAAATCCTACAAAAGGTTAAAGGTAGCAAAGGAAAGAAAAGTAAATTCATACAAGCAAGAGAACCTGATTCAAAGTTCTAGAGAGAGAGAAAAAAAAAAAAAACACAACACACACACATACACCTGAAAGAAAGACAGAGAAACAAAACAAAACAAAAACTCTGTTAAAAAGCCATGAGGAAAAGAAACATGTGGTATTGGACGGCTGAGGGAGGTTAGTGAGAGAGAGAGAGAAAGAGAGAGAGAGAGAGAGACCCTTCTCTGGTTTGTTCTTCCTTTGGGTTTAAAACAGCTTTTTGAAGGGTCTTTGGAGGTTGGAACGTTTAGCTAAGGTACACACATGTATGATCTTATCTTAATTATGTTTGTGTATGGAATTTTGGGTTATGTTAGTTATGTTATTTAATGATCAAAGATATAATCTTTTGGAGAAATTTCTTAAAAAAAAAAGAAAATTTTTTTGAAAGGTTGGCTGTTTCTGTTATGGAGATTGGAAGTCATATAGTAGTTTTAAGGTAATATTCTTACTGAATTCCTTGTTTTTATGGATCTCTTTGCTTTCTGAAATGTCAGATGTCGTTTAGTTGAAGAATTTGTTGTCTTTATCCTGTTAAAATTAATTTTCTTTATCAACAACTAACTGATTTTGCACCTTAAAAAAAAATCTCTCTCTCTCTTTCTCTGGCTGAAAGTATTTTGGGAAATTTAAGTTTGTAATACTTAATTGTTTATTTTTCTTCACCTTGTAAAAAGCTTTTGTTCTCCTGCAGAGAGATGATTCTTCTGCAGAGAAGCTGAATTAGCTTTGTGAACGATTTGTTCCCTTTTCTTAATTATTAAGAAAAAAAAATTAGTATCTTTCTTGTCTGTCTAAGTAGATGTTTCTGCTTGTCAGTATGTGTTTGTTGGGACAGTCATGTTGATAAAATTAGTTTGACAATTGAACGAAGTTGATGTTTTAAACCGTCTGGTTGTGTTATATCTTATAAAAAATTATTAAGGGTGTCTTACATAATACAAAATTTTGAATCCAACCTGCCAATTTCCTTGTTTTTGCTCCTTTTCTCTCTCTTCAAAAGAACTACTACTTATCTGATCTTTTGCCCAGTGAGGTGGTCTCCTTGCTAATCAATGTAAGTTTTTCAGAGTAAAATTTATGTCTTTGGCTAATCTTGTATCAAGTTAATTGTTAAACTAGGTTCTTGAAAATGTCATGCTAATTCTTTAGATTTGTCTCTTGAAAGCCATCCCATATCTTTATACCGTGTATCGTTCTTTTTTCCCTTGTTGATTAGACTAAAGGGGGTTCTAATCACCTCAAAATACTACTCTAGCTATCTCACATCTCTATGTTTTTCCATGTTGATTAGACTAAAAGGATACTAAGCACCTCAGAATATGGATAATTTTTTTAATTATTTAAAATTGTGTAGTTCTTGGAAAGCTTTATGCTGCACTTTTAATATGATTTTGTCAGTAAGCTGGACGAGCAGTTCAAATTTCATCCTTTCTAGACGTTCTCTGGAAGCTATTTTATTTTGTTGGTTTCAGCCACCTAAAGATGCTATTGCCATATAATTATTGTCCTAATTTTAAAAATCATATATACATACATACATACATTTATCCATAAAAATTCATGAAGATGCATGCATATGTTTTTGGTCCTGCATATACTGAATGGTTTGATTTCATCTTCCTCTACAGGGAGAGACAGTAATGCTAGGAACATGGGAAAAAAAGGCAGTTGGTTTTCTGCAATAAAGAGGGTGTTTTTACCCCATTCCAAGGAGAAACTAGCCACTGTAAGTTGATATCTTATGCTGGGGAAGCATCTGAAAAAATGCTTACTGTTTATAATTTAGAAATTTTTTAACAATTTCTATTTAATTTGGCTAAAATTGTGCAAGTATTTTACAATTAAGAAGCAACTGCCCCTTGTATAGATCGTGTAGTATTTTAAAAAGATTAACAGAGAGTATGACATCATTTAGCTGACCTAACTAGCGTGTTGACGATCCATAATGAGTCCAAAATTTTGAGACTAATGCTTGGTTGTTGTTACTGTTTATAAGATCAATAAAGAAAAAAAGAAAAAAAAGAAAGGCTGTTGGTGATGCATGGTTAAAATTTTACAATACAGTACAAAGTGGTCTAGGTATTTGAGTACTAGTCATTCTTCATTTTGAGTTGCTTCCCTTGTATATTCAACCACCGGGTTGTAATATCTCTTCTAGCAAATATTCCCTGGAACAATAATTTTTGTTAAACTTTCATGCTGTTCAATTAGTGTTTCTAAGTACTTTTCTGGATTCAGAGAACAAGGATCACTTGCTTCCAGCATGAAAAGTATATCTGATGTATAACTTCTCTTCATTATTATTCCCTCATGTTGCAGGACCCCGAGAGGAGAAGCACAAAAGACAAGAAAAAGAAGGGGTTAGGAAAATTAAGGCATGCTGAGACCAACTCATTCATTCCCCTCTTTAGGGAGCCGAGCAGCATTGAGAAAATATTTGGGGATTTTGAGAGAGAGCAACAAAATTTAGTTGTTAGGCCTCCCACTCCTCCTGAGCAACCGAGAACGCCACCTTTTGTGCCTCCTAGAGTTGCTTCTCCAAGGGCTCCTTCTCCAAGGGTTGCCTCTCCTAGGGTTGCTTCTCCAAGGTTTGCCTCTCCTAGAGCTACTTCCCCTAGAGCTGCTTCTCCTCGGATTGTTCATCATCACAAGGAGATTAGCTACAGACCAGAGCCAACTCTAAGAACCCACCATGCTTCAGCTACTAAGATCCAAGCAGCCTATAGAGGTTATATGGTAAGCGCCCATCTCTTTTAATATCTGGATACTATTAAAGACAATTTGTCAGGGGCTTGTGCTGTCACAGCACATCTAACAAGAAAATATGACAATATGAAGGTAAGATTCAATACAGAATGGAGAGTGCCTAATCCCTTATAGTCATTTTTCTTTGTCAAGTAAGTTATTTCTAGGATCACATATGACAATTCAGATGAATTTCTATCATAAAAATATGTATTTTGAGGTTATGGAGACACTTGATGTCATAGGTAATTGTTTGCCCACATGTCCAAAAGCAAAGCAATCATTAATGCCTCTCTAGAATCATGCACTTCATGTGGTAATATATTTTGGCCACAATTGTTGGTCCATTTTTCTGGAAAAGACTTAAGTTTAAGGCACAGCATTTTGGGATAGTGGAACTGAACTTTTAGACAGGGCATGTCACTGCTATTTTGACCATAATTTGAATATAGGGGTCTCAAACATGCCCAGTACCCTTAGAGGTTAGCATGAGGAATCAATTGATAGAAGCTTATCTATGTCAGCTCTAGGTATATAATGTGGGACTGAGCATGCACTGCATCAGCATTAGACCATAAGCCAACTCACTTTATGTGGGACTTGCTATGCAGGCAAGGAGAAGCTTTAGAGCTTTAAAGGGTCTGGTGAGGCTACAAGGAGTGGTGAGAGGACAGAATGTGAAGCGCCAGACGGTGAATGCAATGAGGTACATGCAACTCTTGGTGCGGGTTCAATCTCAAATTCAGTCTCGGAGGATCCAAATGTTAGAAAACCAAGCCAGGCGTCAAGCTCAGTTCAGGAACGATAAAGAAGTGGATAGTACCTTTGGCAAATGGAGTCAGGCAGTAAGTTTCCCTTAGGTTTTCCTATGTATGATTAGCGAATTTGATTAAAGCTATGTGGCCTAATGTTGACGTATCATAGAAGATTTGATCACTATGTTCAAAGGTTCTAATTTGGGTTACGATATGCTCAACATTAATTCATTATGCCATATTTATCATAATTGGCCACTTGGCCTGCCCGCTATAAAAGCATGGCTTTGGGTCTGTGCCTCTCCAGTTGACAGCTTGATGCATCTTTTCTTTTGATTTTCATTTTGGGTGTAATGAACATGAACTCTGGTCTGTTGGAATCTCACTAACAGATCCAAGGATCATTTGATTTTCTACTTTGGTGCGGTGTCTGTTATTGAATTTTTTTTATAGTTCTTCTACAAGAAGTAACATTCATAATTGGAGCATTGGTACAGTCTGAGGCAGGTAATGATGACTGGGATGATAGCTTGCTAACAAAGGAGGAGAGAGAAGCAAGATTGCAGAGAAAGGTTGAGGCAGTCATCAAGAGAGAAAGAGCTATGGCCTATGCGTATTCACACCAGGTACTTTTACATTAATGTAGTCCAGCCTGCTTCAGTTGCATCATGAGGGATGTTCTCCCCATGCATAATTGTCTTTTCAATTAAATCCAGCCGTGTCCACCAAGAAGTTCACCTTAGTGGGCATTTATTGATATTTGTTAAATTACACTGTAGGTACTGAAATTAATAATTTGGTCTTCTTTGCTTCCCATGATGCAGCTAATAACTTTTCATTTTTATTTATCCCTCTTTCATAGTTTGCATTCCCCATTTCGCATATTACGTGACATTTTAAGGCCATCTAACCCATTTATGGCCTAGATTCCAGCACATGTATCTTTTTGGTAATTAATAGCTATGATCTTTTTCGTAGCATGTAGTACCTATAGATCCGCATTGAGTTAAGAAGCATATTTGTGCTATTGGTTCTTGAAGGCTATCATGGTAGAGTTAACCCAAAGACAGTGGCGGAACAATCTTAAGCTTGTCTTGGAGTTAACAAATTTGCGCATCTCACAAAGTTGTACCTCCGTAAATGCAAACATTATATCACTATTTGAAAATTCTTGTTCAGAATCAATAAGTTCAAGAAACATGTTATCTTTGCTCATGAATAAACTTAAGGCTGTAATACTGTTCTAAATGTCAATGTCCATTTATTAACCTTCATAGTTAGCAATGGGCATGAATTATCTATTGACCCAGGCCTAATCCATGAACAACTTCAAAGGATGTAGCGTCCTTGTTTCTCAAAACTAGCTCAGGACTTACGAGACCATGTCATTGCAACAATGTTATGCATACTTTTATATCTTAATGTTTGTTTTCTCTATGCCAACAGTTGTGGAAAGCCACTCCTAAATCAACTAACACTCCTCTAGCTGATATTCGATCTGGGGGATTTCCGTGGTGGTGGAACTGGTTGGAACGTCAGCAGCCTCCAGCAAATCCTCCTGAAGGCCAAGCCATGAAGAGTTTTCAGATTACACCTCCAAGACCTGTTTCAGAAATGAAGCCAAGCCCGTGGCCTCAATCAAGCAACCACAAGCAAAATCCTTTTGGCTTTGATATTATGGATACGCCCACACCAAAATCGACAAGATCAACTATAGTCACATCAGCAAAACAAGCTCGAACACCACCTCCACATAGAAACCCACTAGCCAACAGCTCAAGCTTGTCAAAGTATTCAAGACCAAGAGCTAGTGGAGCTAGTAATTCACCCTTTGATCTGCCACTAAAGGATGATGACAGCCTCACGAGTTGCCCACCATTTTCAGTTCCAAACTACATGAATCCAACAGTTTCGGCCAAAGCCAAAGCAAGAGCTTATAGTAACCCCAGGGAGAGGTTTCCAGGGACTCCAAGCAGTACTGAGTCAAAAAGGAGACTTTCATTCCCTTTGACACAAGGCATTGGGTCTTTCAAGTGGAACAAAGGCTCCTTGTTCTCTAACAAGGATTCTAGCTCTCAAAGGATGTTAGACAAGAACCAGTCACTTCAATCTATAGGGAGTGTGGACTCAACTGTTTCTTTACCTGCTGGGATTGGAAGGAAGCCATTTAACCGATTTGTGTGATTTCTTTTGGTATATTTTTGACCCTTAAAAAAAAAAAAAAAAATCCATTGTGGCGTTTATTTTCATCGAGTGTATGGTGATAGTTTGATTTATATAATACTGATGTAATATAATAAAGAAACGATAGGAAATGATGGCTTGAATGTAATAGGATTGGGTTTCTAAAAGGTATCATGACATTAATTTCTTAGGATTGCTAAAATCTCAAAATTCTCTCATTGTAATCTCAAAAGGCTTTGATTGTTTCAAATCCAAAAGTGTTCACACTTTTTCACGTTGTGTTTACACTCTTTCATATCATCATCACATGTAAAATATGGCATCTTGTGTAAAAGCGTAGACATTGTGTGAAATACTTCACATTAGAGTACTAAACAATAATTAGTCAATACTATAAGTGCTGGTATTCAGTTCAAGAGATGGCCATAAATATCTATGATTATAAAACCATAAATATCTATAATTATAAAAAAGTTCTTACCCTAGTATAAATAAAGGCTCTTGTTTCTTTGGAATATGGGAGAAATGATCGTGGGAGCGTTTTATCAACAATTTTAAAGAAATTGATTCTTTGTTCGAACTCATTACATGCTATATATAGATAGTAAGTAGAGCAAATTATAATTTATCCATTTATGGTTTAATCCAAATTTAAGTTATTTGCTTGTGGTTTGAAATTTGATACTCTACCCACCTAAATTATGTTCCGTTAGGCTACCGTCACTCACCTCTTCATTTTCTGTTAAAAACATGTTTTAATAGAAAAATGTACATATTTTACCACCTAAACAACCTTGTTCTCTTGCATTTCTTTTTCCTCTGCCACTCAAGGGAAAATTACAAAATGATGCTATAGTCTTAAACTCTCATTTTTCTTTAAAAAAAAAAAAAAAATTTCAGATATTAATAATAAAGAGCAACAATTCTTTGTAAAAAAAGTCTTTATAGATAAGGTAATTTCTTACAAGTCTTTAAAGGGTGCAAAAATAAAAAGGTAATTTCACTCCCTGTTAACTTTTAGATCATTATGGACAACAATTTTTGCGAAAAAAACATATTAAAAAAATATGAACTCCGGCCAATGAAGCTTGTGGATTAACATGTACATAAAGTGTACCTATTGGATAGAATCCTCGTCCATGCTTCATTGATAACCTCTTAGATGAGGAATATGGACTCAGTGATGCATCCAGCTTCTGTCCTTCATGATCTCCTGGCCTTGCCCCACTAACATATGTCTTCTACTTGAGGCTTTGAGCCAACTAATTCATCATATTTAAGAGCTCAACATGATGTCAACATAGCATTCAGAGAGGCAAAAACCATTGACAATCCTTATTACCAACAATCATTGCAGGAACACTTTCCTACTCTGAAATGGTGAAATCGAATGCCATCTTTGATGATAATCTCATGGTTTCGTACCAAAGACATATATTTTGCAGCAGTGTGACAGTCAGTACACATTCTTGTGTTCTTAATCACCCTAATTGGTGTACTACTTTTCATCTTCATCAGCCCATAAGTAATAGCCAACTTCTCAGTGTGTCTAAGCAGCACCTTATCCTTCTCAACCTCATCTATGTTCTGATATACACAGCTGATGTCAGGCACATATCCCTCTTTCTTCATCTCAGAAACCAAATTATATAACTCGAAATATATCTCTCCTGCATCGGGATGTGGCTTCCCTTCTGCAGAGAAAAAATGAATCTTGCAATCGATCTGTATCCAGCTCCACACTTGGAGGTTCTTTACCCCTAAAACACCCATCAAGTCTTTAACACGCTCCACATCCTCCCATCTGTTTGAAATGGCATATAAATTCATCATAAGAACATAATTAGCAGAATTATGTGGTTCTAACTCAAATAGTTTCTTCGCTGCAAACTCTGCATACTCAATGTTATTATGGATTTTGCAGGATCCAAGAAGAGCACCCCAAATGGTAGCATCTGGCTTTAGTGGCATATTTCGAATGAAATCCCGTGCTTCATCAAGATAACCAGCTCTCCCTAGAAGATCTACCATGCAAGAATAGTGCTCAATTGTTGGGATTATATTATAATACATGCTCATACCATCAAAGTATTTCCATCCTTCATCAACTAGACCTGCATTCTTGCAACCAGAGAGGATAGCTGTAAAGGTTATAGAATCTGGTTGGACATCCACCCCACACATCTCATCAAAAAGTGAAATCACTTCTCTTCCAAAGCCATAAATGGCAAACCCCATGATCATGCAATTCCAAGAGGCTAATGTTTTGTTCTGAATCTTTTTGAAAACCTTGTGGGCATTTTTTAATTTGCCTGACTTACTATACATGTCGATAAGTGCAGTGCCTACATATACGTCTTCAGTGAAACCATCTTTCATACTAATACAGTGTATCTCTTCACCCTTCTGTAACAAAGATAGGCCTGCACAAGTTCGAAGTAAGCTGGATATGGTGGCTGAGTTGGGTTTGATACCTTCTTCCAGCATTTGGATGAAAAACTCAAAAGAGTCCCTATAGCTTTCATTCTGTGAACAGCCTGATATCAGAGCAGTCCATGATACAACATTAGGTGTTAATCCAAAACTTCTGATGCGATGAATCACAGCCAGAGCTTCCTTACTGCAACCCCACATTGAATACCCAGAAACTAGGCAATTCCATGTCACTAAATCAGGTTTGATTCGTTCCTTTATCATTTGGCTCAATAGCCTTTCAGCATCTTCAAAAAGCCCCTTGTAGGAATACCCAGAAATTAATGAATTCCAGGCAAAAATATTTCTGTTCTTCATATTGTTAAAAACCACACGAGCATTAGTTAAGCAATTGTTCTTCACATACATGTCCAACAATGAAGTTCCTACATACACATCATTGTCAAGCACATTTCTTAATACATAGCCATGAATTTCTTTCTCCATATTAGTGAACCCCAGTTTGATAACTGCTTTAATAACACTGGTGATAGAGCCTGAATTCGGTCTCAAGCCCACACCTTGCATTCTCTGCAAAATGTATAGGACTTCTTTATATGAGCCATGCAGAGAATGGCCTGACAAAAGGCAATTCCAAGTTATAATGTCTGGTCTTACACCAGAAACTTCCATTTCATGAAAAAGATTCCTAGCATCATTCAAACAACCAAGTCCAGCATAACCCGAGATAATTGAGTTCCATGAAGATAAGTTACGATCTCTCATTGACTCAAAAACTATCCTAGCTAGTTCAAGTCTCTCATTTTTGGAGTACATGCTAATCAGTGAATTGCAAATTGATAAATTGAATTCAAGTCCACGTCGAAAAACAAACCCATGAATTTGCTTTCCTTCATTGAGAGCTCCCATTTTAACACAAGTTTGCAGTACTTTCACAATTGTTCCACCATAGGCTTTCCCACCTGACATATTCATATCCCGAAATAACTCTAGAGCTTCCATCCATCTTTCATTCCTCAAATTTGCCATGATAACCTCATTCCACAGGGGATCTTCTGTATCCGGCATTTCGTGAAACACTTGATTTGCACTCTCAATGCCCCAACAACTCCCATAAAAGTTTATCAGTGCAGAGTTCAAATACAAATCCAAGACAAAGCCCCTCTTGATCAAACAAGCATGAATCTCCACTCCAAGCCACAAATCCATTAACCTGGCACAAATTCTTAAAACCAAGGCAAGAATTTTACTATCAAACACTACTCCTCCACCATGAAAGTCTCTGAAAACCACAAGAATATCATGAATATCACCACCAAAACTTGTAAACTCTTGTAACAAAGAATTCCAATCCCATATAAGATGGTTTCTGGAAAAACCCAGAAAGAATATTACCATTGCAGCCGACTTAAAATCGCCAAATTCTAAGTAATATGTGATCAAACTCTTTCCAATGGTATCCCAACTGGGTTTGTTAGACGATTTTATGATCTGGGCATGCACTTCTTTCACAGAATTCAGAGATGTTATCTCACTGATCATGCTCGAGGAGACTTTCCACGAAGAGGAAGGAAGAGAAGCAAGGATTGGAGTTTCAGGAGAAGTAGTGTCTGTGACAGAGTGAGCAAGAGCAAGAGAAGTGAAGGACTGGCTTTTATGTGGCTTGTGGTTGTGGTTGTGGTTGTGTTTGTGAGTGAGTGTTGGGTTTTGAAGGATATGAGGGTTAAGGTGGTGAAATGGAGCCATTTTGTCCATGGAGGTTTGGCTTTTGAGACAACTGGTAAGAGAGTAAAGGTAGTCTGGTTGGGCTGATTAGCCTTAGCTTTAGCTTTGAAGAAATGGCGTGCAGGGGGAAGCGGAATTTTTGGTTAGCGGAGGATGGGTGGTATGAAAAGTTTGATAAATATGAGCATAATTGTGGATAAGGTTGATATTTTATACAATTATCATTGTTCTAAATGCTTTGTTTGGAGAGATGGAGGTCCCAGGTTCCAATCTTGTAATGTTCCAATCTTGTAACGAGAAGAGTGTGGGAAATAACTTCATGTTTTCGGCTCACATTCACTAGCATCCTCGATTGGACTAGGTGTACAGCTATAGTTCATCTAGATCCTCCACTCTAGCAAGCTCGGCCCAACGGGTAGAGTATCATTATGGTTACGCTCAAGTAGAAGATACTAGCTTAGGCTGCTTCCTCTACCCATTTTTTTTTCATCCAAAAAAAAAAAAAAAGCAAAAATGTGCTCTTGAACTTGAGTTGGAATAGTTACAAATTACAAATTACGATCTGCTTCTGTTTCATTAACACAAACGACAACAACAACTAAAAGGAAAACAGAATTTTTATCCATTTTAAAGTGGAAACAAAAACGAAATCAAAATGTCTATTTTTTTTCCCTTCCTCTGAGCAAGAAAATAAGCCGTCCCTATTTTAAATTTTTATACACAGCCGTGAGCACATTTAGTTTAGTTTAGTTTTTGTTTTGGTAACTAATAAATGAAATGAATGGATGAGATTTATAAGCCGTCATCCTAAACCAGTTTAGAAATAGCTAAGGCTGTTTACTCATTCCTTAGAAATGTTGATATAATGTAGCTCAGTCTAAAAGCCATACAGACCCCTAGTTAAGTAAGGACACAATGTAGACTATAATGAGCTTCATGATATATTGCTGTTTCTGAAGGCCGCTCTTGATCAACATCATTGAGTCTGGCTGGAGGAGAGACTTTGAATTTTTTTCACTAATATGTGGTCTATATGATATATGTACACCACTAATACCATCGTCGATTATATAGAGAGTAGGAACAGAGCAAATTCATTGAGAATCAGGATAACTGAATGCTGTAGTATACATTATACAATAACCTGAATGAGGCTTCAGAAACATTAATAGCCATAAAGGGGAAAGAACAATAACCTCAACCACAGATTCTTGGTAAAGAAAAAGAAACAAATTTGGACATTTTTTGAATTTATGCATGTCAACTTTTTTCAAGCATCATTCTAATCTTCATGGCAGTATTCCAAATTTATCACGTGTCAAAAGAAGAGAAGACAACCTTACCAACCCGTTCATGGACAACTTGAGTTCTGCTTAATAAAAAATTCGTTCATTTTCGTTTATTTTATAAATAAACCAAACTTAAGCCTTAGTTTTAGGCTTGTTTGATAAACAAGCTGAGCCAAAAAAAAATTATTCGTGAACAAACTCGTGAACAATAAGGCTTGATACAATACATGCTGAACTTAGGCTTGTTTATAACTTGATATATGATTACTAAATAACCTCATTATTATGATATTACACATATCTTAATAATAATATAGTCCACGTGAGACCACTTACGACTATCCATTAGTTTCTTTTCTCTAATTTTTTTTAACACCCCCTCTAAATTGACTATGAAACACTTTAAGACTTAAGTTACATTTTTTTTAATCCAAGTGGGCCCGTGTATGGCTTTTCCCCCACCCACAATCTTTGTAAATTTGTGAAATATGTTATCAAATAAGTCTTTCCCATTCAGTTAAAAATGTAATTCTTTCTAGACCTTTAGTCAGCTCTTTCAAAACTATAACTTTTTTTTTTTTTTATAAGTACTTTCAAAACTATAACTTCACAATCTAGTTTTATCAAAACTAAGATTCTTACTTGTCACCTCAATATCTCTGTCCAATGCCTATCTTTCACATTTGATAGTGCAATTTTATTGGATCCCAAGCTAAAAAGCTTGACTTGAGCTTGAGTTGAGTTTGATATTAAGCTCAAGCTTGGCTTGACTAATTAATCAAGCTAAGCTTGAGCCAAGCTTGGCATTTGATTTTTATTGACGAGCTAAGCTTAAACACGCACTACTTGACAAAACTTGGGTTGTTTACAGCCCTAACCTTAGCAGCTTTGTTTTTGGAATATATATATATATGTGTGTGTGTGCGCGCGCGCGTTCTTTGTGGAACTTTAGATAATCACTAATTATATCATTAAATTCATGAGTTTTTTTGTGAGTTTTAATTAGCTCAACTAATGAAATCTCTGTTGGTTGAATAAAAGATCATGCCTACACCAAAAACCAAATGGTGTCTTGTTCTGATAAAAAGGCAATCATTAGAAGCATACGTCATAAGTTGAAACTCTACCTCTCAAAAAAAAAAAAAAAGATTCATGAGTTTTTGAAAGCAAAATTTTATGTAAAACTTTATATAGGATTGCAAACAACGTAGACTTGAGAAGTAGGTTGATGATCTTGAATGAGATCTGAAGGAGATGAAGAAGAATTGAGGCTGAGCTATTTTCTTCATCTATAGAGTGCTCATGAGTCTACCAAACCATGTAGTAGCCCTTAAAAATTAAGGACTATGCAGTCTCAAACCTTAGATATTATATTTAGCAGACAATATCCAACAAGGAAAAATATACGTAACAATAACAGAATCTATCTGCTGTGTATGCAAATGAATCTTGTGATTAGTAACCTCAAAATAGTTCAGATTGGCACAAAACTGAAGCATTTCAAGGACTGAGAAGCTTAATCAAGAAGTCGAGCTGACAAAGCAAATTAACGGGAAAGTGATATACCTTTGAATCTTTGGGCTAGAACCATCAGAAATCATGACAACTTTTGTTCACTCTGCCTAAAACTTCAAGCTTCTGCTTATTTAAAGAAGTATTGTGGGAAAGTGACTCGGTTGCAACTGTTAGATCATAAATCGAGCTTTCAATTCAAGGGGAAGCTTATTCCCACCCCCACCAAGTGCTTCCAGCCTGCCGCTTCCCAATGTGGAGTACTTCAAGATGGAAGCCCTTGAGGGAGTGTGAACAACCAGTGCCTTGAAGATCATTGCATGGAGATCAATGACTTGCCTTGCCTGACTTGACAAGAATGAGCAAGAACCTCTTTGTAGGCCACAATGGCCTGGCTTACTTGTTAGCAAGCTAGATACATACTTATAGAACGAAAGAGGTTTGTTTTGTTTTGTTTTGCCACAAGAATGACATTTCCTAGTATTTCCAACAAAGATATCCATAGTTCAAACCCCCTCTCCTACTCAAAATGTATCCTTAAATATATGTTTGAGTGTGTCTAAATGCACACATAATAAAGGCAACATTCAATATTTACTTCCACAAGCACTGTCAACAACAATTCCTAATCTCCACGTTGGTAGGAACATATCAAAAGTTTGGAACATGTGTACCAGTTTTTAGTCTAATAACCAAATTTCCAAGGCAATTAATCAAGCAAAATTCTCTAACGTATCAGATTTCAGTCTGCCTAACGTCAAAGGCCTTGCTTTAAAAACGTTATCAATTCATACCACATACTTGAGGTCATGAAGAAAATTATAACTAATATTAGCATGTTATCATTCATCAAATGCCATGAGAATCAAATCCACCTATCATACAATTTTCAGCATCTCATCCCTAAGTCCCTAACCTTCTGGAAAGATGACTAATCTGTTAACAATTCACTGTATGCTGTAGGAAAATGGCATGGAACTGCACGCTGTGCCACATCTGACCCCTTACCTTCTCAAGAAACTAAATAATTCAATTAAAAAGAGAGAGAATGACAAGGGGAGGACGGGGCAGACATAAGAATAACAACTTATTTATTAGGATTTTTAATAATCAAACTACATCATATGTGCAGACACTCGTTCCTTTGTTCTTTTTTAACTGTTTAGGTAAGGTTAAATTGTAACTTGATGGTGCACAATGAATATAAGAAATAAGAAAACAAACTGAGCTAAGGTATTGCAGGCAGAAACGTAGGGAGAGACAAATAGATATAGCATGAAAAGAAGAAATGAAAGATAAATTACTATGATTAATTTAGTCATATTTGTTTGCATACAAATGAACCAAAAAAGTTATCCCAAAAAAAAAAAAAAACCTGATGAACCAAAAAAGTTCAGCCATTTAAACTCACTATAATATTTCTTGGGTTTCTGAAAAGTGCTTAAAGCTACAATCATATCAGGCAGTTTCATATTGGAGAGAGACCTCGTATATAGCAAAAATCAAAGCTTTAGTATATAACTTACTCATAGGAGGAGAGAAGGGGGGGGGGGGGGGGGGGGGGTGGTTGTGAAATACCCTCACTTTCTTATAATCAGAGTATCAACCACCAAGTAAGACTTCAAAGGATCGAAGATGTGTGCATGACCTTGGATATTGAAATCAGGGCTTGACATTATGAGTAGTCTGCTTCACTGAAGTCAGTAACTCCAGGATGGTTACTTGAAACTAAAAGCATCTCCTAGCCTGAAATTACAAAGCATCATCTATTCTATTCAATGAACCTAATAATCCTTTATTCCATACTACTGATGACAGAAACAAAATGCAAAGTTGGCTGGGTTGAGGACAAAGATAAGGATCTAATTCTAAAGACCTTGACAGTCTCACATCAATTTTACAACCAGTTGAGCTGGATGCTCGAGCTCAGTTTTGTCATATCACTTTTTATCATAACTCTTTCCATAGGCAGAATTATCTTTAAAAACAACTCAGGCCAGCACATTGAATGGATGGAAGAATAATAGTACATACCAAGCTATATTTATTACGCACTTAGAAAGGATACGTTTTACTTCACTATATTTCTAGAAGCATAAACCATTAATTTAGAAATAGCTGCAAAGGCTTTACTATTGGCTCAAAATTTTCAGTTCAGTGCTCTAATTAAGTATCTCTAAATATGTTTCATGCAGGCAGAGAATAATATGAGATAACTAACTTACACCTTTGCTCCTATTAAAGATTGTCCTGAACGATAAATGTTGGGAAGGAGTCCTGGCCTTACAATGGTACAGGCTGCAGAGCCTTGCAAAATAGATTGCATATTTCACTGAAGCCATAAAGGAGGATAAACACTGCTTGTAAGTCAGTCCAAGAGCACAGCATAAGGCCCATTTGGTGAATGTTTCTAGGTTGGAGCCTTCAAAAGAAAGCAGCCATCTATAAAATTTACCAACGTTCTCTTGGCCTACCATCAGGGAGCACAGGAACAAGATTCTTCTCCTCATCTCTTTTTGAGTTGTCAACCTGTTTAATTGGTTTGCTCACTCCAATCTTCACAGTTCCACCATCTTCATCGAAATCCGGAGGCATGTCATCATCTTCATCACTCCAATTGTCTTCATAATCTTCATTGTCATTGTCATCGTCATGGTCATCATCAAACCCATCATTGCTCATTAAATTGTCACCATCAGACCACTCTTCTTCTCCCTCCTCACCGCTTCCATTATTTCCTTCTAGCCCACCCTCCTCATCTGTTCTGGGAGAACCCCTTTTTGGATATCGAGGAACAGCAACAAGAGAACGAATTTTCTCCTTTATTAGCAACAAACGATCCTTCTCTATCAAGTGAGAATCACGATATGCTTCCCTGAGGAAAACTGAATCCCTATCCCCTTTCAAGGACACATAAAACATATCAGGGTGCCTTATTAGCATCCCTCTCAGCTGCTGAGAGAACCTAAACTCCTCTCGAAAATGAGTGAGGTGATCCACAAGAGTTCTCTTCTCAACAGTGAGGCTTAAAATCTCATGAATAACCCCACATGCGTGTTTCTCTTTCTCAGGCGTGCCTGACCTGAGTGCTGAGAAATCAGAGTAAGGCGATATGTAAGGCATTTCTCTAAACACAGATATCCTCCTCATCTCACCCTTGGAAAGACTGAGACCCTTGGGCAGCAATACTCTTTTGAACCTTGGGGGCCTATCAATAATCAAATTCTTCTCTTCTAGTTCTCTAGCTCTATTTTCCTCCTCAGTTAACTCAGCCGCTGAAACTGCAAGCTCGGGATCCCAATGAGTCAATTCCAATGCAGGACCTCGTTCAGTTGGAACAACCCTGAAGTATTGCGGGTACCTATGACAAATAGTGTTACGAAATTCGAATGGCAGCCCAAGATCAGTCCTCAAATGGGCAATCTTCTCCAACAAGATCCGCTTCTCCAACGACATCATCAACAATTTCCTCAATTTAACAACCAACAAGTCTTCCATCTCATTCCTAATTCTCACCTCCTCCAAATAAAGCCTTTCAGCTTCGGGTGTCAACTTGAACTTCAATGAAAAAACCCCTTCTTCCTCGATATCGAACACTGCAGGGAATTTTCTTAACAAAGCAATAAACCGTCGCTTCTTGTCAAGACCCAATTCCCTTCTGAACTTACCTAGCTCTCTAAGAGACATAATTCTATCAGGTTGACTCACTAGAATCTTCCTTATCTTCAACACTAGTTTTAGCTTCTTGTCCCTTTGGATGACATTGTCAAAAGGAAGCTCTTTTCTTCTCTTCACAACAGCTCTAATGGGTCCAAATCCAAATGGGGTTTTTCTCAGATTACTCAAACTAACATTATTACTACTACTTTGTTGCAAAACTAAACTTGTGCCCCAAAACTGTGACCTGCTTGATAGGGAGCAATGGGGTTTTACAGAAAGTTTGGGGTTTTGAAGATAAGGATATTTGTATGAGATAAATAACGGTGAGGAAGTAGATGGAGAAGAACAAAGCAAGTGTTGGGGATTCATTGTGAGGCAGAGTTACACTAACAAAGAGAAATAATATATAATCTAAAAATCAAAAATGAAAATAGAGAGTTACAGAGGCACACCGTGGGAAGGGAGCAAGACCAAGCCGAGCCACTAGGAGAGTAAGCCCTTCACACGTCTCAAGCTGAATAAAGGAAGAAGAAACAGAGAAAATAGAACAAGATGGAGAAACCGAGAGAGAGCTCTGGTGAGTGGTGTGACTCCAGCCCTTCTGAAACTCTTGAATTAGAATATTGAGAAGTGTGCGAGACGAAGGAAATAGATGAGGTGGGTGAATTAATATTAACGAGTTTGTGGATCGTTTTTTTTTTTATATATATATTAATGAGAATATATATATATATATATATATATATATAAGATGAAAAAATCACATAGAAATTATTTAAAAATTTTAGATATTTTTGCAAACACTATAAGCTATAAAATTTTTATAATAACAATAATTATTTCTGTATGATGTCACAGTCCAACCATAAAACCGAAATCATTCTTATTTTAGTTTTTTATTCATAACTGTTTTTAAAACCATGCATAAATCATTTGTTATATATGGGGTGTGTGTTGCTGTTGTGTCTATGTGTGCATGTGTTTTTTATTTTTTTATTTTATAAAATTATGTGTGTAATTTTTTTTTTAATATCAAATAGAAATTCTACTCTAGTATAATTTAAGTGTATATATGTATAAAATTCTGTCCTATAAACTTGAACTTCGATCCTTATCTTCCCACTCCACAAGAATTTTGTATTTATGAAATGACAATCATGCCAAGGATACATGGTGGTTTATTAAATTTTAAAATTAATAAATCTTAACTATATATAAATTTTAAATATTATATTATATTGGCTAATATTTACCTTAACTATATATATATATATATATATATATATATATTGGCTAATATTTACCGCATTTTTTGCATATAATGTACATTTTATATTGTACTATTTATGTTTTTTCATATATATATATATATTTAAGTTTTTTTATTTGTAGTTAGAAAATTTTTACCAATATTATCACAAAAATTAATAAGAATGCACTTTTTTAAATCTTAATTTTTCAAAAACACACTTCTTCAGACAATTAACTTAAACAAACACGTTGTCTTGTCTCGTAATCCTCACCATTTGTTAGAGCATCACCTCATTTTCTATATAATAGCATGATGACTAAACTTTGCACTTCCAATTCCTAAAAACTAGTGTATAAGCTATGCATATCCACAATACAATTAAAAATAACACAAGTACACATATGGATTTAATTATATCTTGTTTAAGTCATAGATATATAAATGAGTTTTACTCTTTTTTTGAAAAAAAATTATTTTTTTGGATATAAACATAAATTTACTCTTTTTTAATGGTTTATTTTAACCCAACCCGCCGGGTTGGGTCGGTTTTTAGGACTTGGTGGGTTGGGTTGGGTTATAAATTTTTTAGCGGGTCGGGTTGGGTTTGGGTCATAAAATTACCAACCCGCCAAACCCGACCCAACCCACCCATATTTTTATATATTTTTTATTATATATTTACTAAAATTTTTTTAAGTTAAAACCTAGTAATATATAATAAAAAATATATTATATAATATAAAATAAAACTTTCTTTAATATATATTTAAATATATTATATAATAATAAAAAAATATAAGTTCAATTTAATTTTTTTTAAAAAAAAAAACCTAACCCATGGGAAATTGGGTTGGGTTGGGAGAATGCATATAAATAGGACACGTAGCACAAAATTAGATAACAATTAGAATTTTGAAATCTAACTAGATTTTCTCTCAGTTTTACCTATTAATATATATATATATATAGTTTACCCACATTAGACTATGGGCAAGGATTTGTTCCCTATGTATGCGTTTGGTTCTAACTTAAAAAGTAGTGGCGGCGCCACCTTATGGCCAGGGTGGTCCCAAGACCACCTTGACTTGAAAAATATATATATATATATATATATATAACAATTTAAAATTTTATATTTATTTACCTTTAAAATTTTTTTTGGAACCACCCTAAATTTTTTTTTATGCCAATAAAATTAAATTTTGGTTCATAATTTGAGCAACTTTACAATATATTGGAGTCTTTCAAGCAAAAAGGAAAAACTAAAAAAAAAAAAAAATTGAACTAAAATCTGAAAAAAAAAATTGTAATAAAACTACTACAAGCTAAGCAGTGGCTTGATTCCTTTAACTAAGCACATTGCCCATTACAACACAATTTTCAACATTTTATAATTTTTTATTACAGTATTATTTTTCATCACCAGACATATATTACTTACTTCTCATTTTTAATTATTTTTTCTTGTCTATTCTTAACCACACATGTCTTCTGTCTCCTCAATTTTTACACTTCATACTTTTAAATTTTATCATATCTTCATTTACATTGTTACATCTACGTTTTGACTTCCTCCTTGTTTGTAATTTTTGTGTCTTCTACCAGTACCAGTGCGACAGTGCCTCTTCTCAAGTTTTGAGTCTCAAATTTCTCAATACGATTTTTTTAATTGTATAGGTACCTTTGTTCGTTTCTTTTCTTTTCATTTTTTTTTTCTTTTGAGGTTTTTTGGTTTACAGAATGCAAATTTGTTTTGGTTTTAAGAACAATTTTTTTTTTTAAGCACAAACTTCATGCTGGCCGAATCTTGAATTTCGGCCGGTATTTATTGAAACACCCCAAAACACTTGAAATAGAGCAGAATGACCCGAAATTTTTTCCAAAATGGAATATGGTGGGTTACTGTTCTAGTTTGTTTACAGGTATGATATTTTCCGGTCATTACGGTGGGAATGGAATTGAATTAATAACATTGAATTAAATCTAATTACCTAAAGGCTAAAAAGAAATAAGATTGTGTAATTTATGCTTCCTAAGGAACACTTTGAACAAAATTCATGGAGCTGCCATTGTTAAAAAACTAGCTTATTTTACTATTTAATTTATTTTTGGTACTGTTCATGAGCACTGCTGCACTTTTTGGTACTATTCATGGGTCTCACTGTACTATTTCAGCTAATTTTTACCTTTATTTACAGTACTTTCAGCAAACAGTTTTCAATTTCAGTAAAATAAGTTGATCTCACAGACCCTAGGCATGCTATGTTGCTGGAGTTGTTGCATACTAGGTTAGGTGGCAAAAATTGATGTGACACATCCCTAGGGCTAAATTTGTTGAGAGATCTTTTGTTGCTAAATTTGTTTGTTTGTTTGTTTGTTTTTTTTTTTTTTTTTTTTTTTTTTTTGAAAAATTTACGAAATAGATATGGTGTTTCTATACCTCCTAGCTATAAGTTTTGTCGCTCTCTCATATCTATTGTTATTAATAGTTTTGGGGTTAGAGAGCTTAACTAAGTAGAACATGTACCCTTGAAGGGTTATTAAGTCGTTCTGTTTTTATTTTATTTTAATTTTTTAATCCTTATTTATTGTTTCTTTATTTGATCTGTATTTTTTCCCTTTTAATGTTGGTCTATATGCAAGGGTGGATGTTCTTATATATGTTTTGCTTAATACTTAAGGAGCTTGCAAAAAAGACTAAACAAGAGCAGTGTTCTAGGAATGAAGATTGGGAAAATTACTCATTCAGGGGTCGATGGAGAGGAAACTCAGGTTTATGTTGCTGTTGCAGATCATGTTACCAAGATAGAGCCAATACTTGAAGGGAGTCTAGGATTGGCTTGGAGGCATCAATATGTTGATGATAGTTAGATTAAATTTCTTAGTATGTCATAAGGTTGTCAAATAAAAACTTCCTAGTCTTTAGGAAGATTTAGTAGGTGGTTCAACTTATATTTTGGTTTATTAGCAGTTCAGTTTATTTGTTGTTATCAGTTGAGCTTGTAATTGGATAGTGAAGAATGTATTTAAGCTGTGAAGCATGAGTAATAAAAACAAGCTGATTTTTCAAGAAATTGTCTTTCACTCCTTTCTTATAAATTGGACTATTGCTACATCTAAATTTGTGGATATATCTTCCTAAAACAAATCAGATATTTTTCTTTGCAACTTGCATTTTGGTTTATAAGCAGTTAAGTTTATTTGTTGTTTCTCATTTTTCCTTCTTACCCACACTATAACAAACTTCAGTTATTTCGAACCTCTTTTATTGAGGGTTTACTAAAATCTGTCGATACAATCTATAAATACAAATTCACTTGGTTATATTACTAAACTTTATCTCAAAGGTTATAAAGTCCCTCAAAATAAGGTAAAACACCCTTGAAATAAATTTGAAAAAATAGAGCGGGCAAGCATTGAACCAAAACGTTTACATTTTTAAACCCACAACCCTCGATAAAATATGACAAAATTTTCAGCCCTTGAAAAAAGCCCACAAAAAAATTTAAGAAGATAGCCACAAAGGAAAAAATTCAATATAGTACACTCTCTCATAGAAACCGAGAAAGCACAAATCCAAATTCATAGAAATCTCATAGAGCTCGACAATCAAGGAAATCTCATAAAGCTCAACGATCATGGAAATCACACAGCACCCATTAGGTACAAATTGATCTTGGCAATCTGTGACTCTTTGTCTCTCTTGGCATGGTGTTCTCAACAACAAAAAAAGCATACAAGTTACTCCGATTAGGTACAAATTGATCATGGAAGTTGCAAATTGATCATGGAAGTTGCAAACCCTAATTTCGTCTTGGATTTTTTGTTTTGTTTTTTTTTTTTTTGGTTTACCCACACTTTTTCATTGATTTCCCCATGATTTTTTTTTTTCCACATTTCTCAGAAAATTGAGCTCATCATCAACAACGAGATTGCAAGGCTCAATCCAAGAGATTGCTAGTATTGGTTGTTTGGGAAATGTGCTTTTAGACACCCTGTAAGATTTTGCTCTTTTTAATATAATTTTCTGTGCACAGGGCCTTGATTTATTTCCCCATATAAGTTGCACATTCAATAACGAGGAATTTAGTTAATATTAGTTATACATTTTTTCAATCAATGTTTGCTATGTTGTATGTGTTTGAACTTGGGTATTAGTTATGGATTTTTTCAATCAATTTTTGCCATAATGTATATGTGTATTATGTTGAACTACTTTGGGCATTTGGCTTTTTGCTATAGTGAAACCAATTGCTTTGGCTTTCTGCTTTGAATATAAAAAATTGTCTCAATGATGCATGTTGACCAAATAGAAGTTGGCAAAAGGAGGGCATTATAAAAGTAGGTACATAGGAATCCCTGTAATCAAGAAGCTTTCTAAGAGTACTTGATCCATACTTTGTTAACATGGACATTATAAATGAGAGAATAAAGACTTCTAACAAACGAATTGTAGTTTGAGTGATTGATGAAGTTATTGACAAGGGAATTACCATTTTATGACTAGATATGCAACTTTGTACCATATTTCATTTAAGGTGTAGATGAGGATAAGTTTAATGCTTTTTCTAGTGAAGATCCATGCCCATGTTCTAAATTTGGCTTGGAAATTTTTGGAACTCAAACTAGTCCATTTACAATACAGAATAACATGATTATTATAGCCATCACAGAATCACTAGTTTTTCTGCAAGTCATGCTCATCACTTGCATATTAAATGCCTCAAAACTTTGGCCTAGTTTTACATGTTATCTTATGTGACATACTCGTGCTTTTTATTTTGGTTGCAGAGTCTGCAGTAGCTCTGCTTCAACATTGAAATTACTGAGAAGTATAATCTTCAAAGTGATCTTAGTAAGATATTGCTTCAATGTTGTTATTAAAATTAAAGATCGTATTCTAAACCATAGTTTTAAGCTTCTTCTTGTTGTGCATTCGAATCTAATACAACCTTGATATTAAACGTTACTTTTCTTCTATTTAATTTCTTTTTCCTTTCATGTAGAAAAATCTGTTGATGTTCCTATTAAACGTTACTATTCTTCTGTTTTCAAGTTGTGTACCTTAGCTTTAGTATGATGGGGTTATAACTGTATGTCTATCACCTATCTATTGTATTATATAATGTGTTATAACTGTATGTCTGTCATCAATCTATTATATTATATAATGTCTCAAACTCTATTGTTTGATTGAATTATTTCTATGCGGTAGCTGGTTGTATTTAGTTGGTTGTTTCTATGATAAGAATGTCGATTCCTCATTCTTAGGCCTTACGTAGATTTATGCAGAAATTGTGTGTAGATCCTATCCATGCTCCACTTTTGGTTTTTGAAAATTCCCTTTGCCAATTAGGAACATACAAATTAGGAGTAATTCTCAGTGGATAATTTGCTGAACTTAACAAAGGCTTTAGAGAGGCCACTTAATTTTCCATGTTTTCGCTTTAGAAAATTAAAATTTGCTATGAGGTAAAATTCAATAGTTTCTATATATACATTTGTATAGTAGATCGAGTGCATGTACTCTGTTGCGATGATGGGGAGGGGTGGGGGGAGTGATCTTTCTCATGCTTATAGATGCCACCCCTGCTTCTCTTATCTTATTGTTTGATTAACCCTTAATTTTATTGGAGCAAAATCCCTAGCAATAGAATATTAGTACTTCAAAAACTGCAAGGTGGAAAACCCATGCTCATTAGATACATACAATTACAACCCTAAGGCAACCCACAGAACACAACCTGATAGCTATACTATAGTCTTTTTGTGGTCTATGATTACGTTTTGTGTAGGCTACATATTTATTAATGTACAAAAAATTTAGGGTTGGAAACACCATTGTTATGAATTATTAAGTTGAATTTTTTCTTTTTTATTCCACAATATTGATTTTGTGGCAAAGGACTACTTAACTAAGGTCATTGTCACTTTGTGTCAAGCATTTGAACTATTAGTCCTGATGGCAAATTAATAGCTGTTTTGGTAAGTGTTTCATTGCTTTTATGTGTACTTTTTGGTTTATTGTATTAATGTGTTTCAATGAGTTCAGTAAGATTGTGTTATAGAGTCTACTGGTGTTGAGTTCTCCTACATTGTGATCTTTTCATGGGGGGAGGTATTTGGCTGTCTTGACTGTGCTTACATTTGGACGTTTGCTTATATAACTGCCTTAGTTTACTGATGTATCAATGACAGTGTTTAAAATTAGCACTAATGTGATGGGCATTATGTTTTGAAATGAATGAAAAAAGTGCCTCACTATGTCAAATGGAATAGGGAATTGGGAATCAAACCTAGTTGTCTTACATTGTACTATTTATATGTAGCCATTCCTATTTGTGTGTGCGCATTTGGAAAAAGAATGGCAGCAGATTCGTTTTAATTGACTACTATAACTTGTAAATGAGATCAAGTGACTTTGAATATACCTTTTCATTAGCCACTATTGATGTTTAATATTTTTTGTAGCAATATTAGTAGTTTCAATATATCTAGAAATAAGACTTGATGCTGTTAATGAATGAGTGTTTTTAAATTCACAATTATTTCAGCTTCATACCTTCTTCAAATATTCCCATGCACCCTGATATCTCCTATTGATTCTTGCATACGTTAGTTTGGCCTAATGGGTGGATAATTAGTATGTTCGTGCTTTCAACTGCTGTGAACAAGGTTATGTTGTTTATCTATAGGTACTACAAATGGTGTTTCCCCTCTTATATTCAAATGGTAGGCAGTGATGAAAGACTCATTTTAGATTTCATTTGAATACACCTTTAAGGATTACTTCTCTTAAATGTTTGTATCCTCGATTTCAATATTGAATATATTTTTTTAGTAAGTAATCTCAATATTGAAATTGATACACATCATAGGTGTTAATTTGTAGGTTTGAGTTTAGATATCAAAGAAAGTGCAAGTATAGCAATATACCTTGATAAAGGGATTATTGGTGTTTAAATATCTCTCCATTTCCAATATTCTTTGGCTAGATACTTGGCAGCATTGCTTCAATCAAGCTATAGACAATCAATTTTACATTTTATTTCACAATATATGAGGCCATTGATATTACTTTTGCTATACATCAATATCATAGCATATTATCTCAACAATTGTGATTTTTTTTTTGTATATATATATATATATATATTTTTTTTTTTATGCATGATTGTAGTCTTTTTTTTATAAAAATAAAATAAAATCTTATTTTGAGGGTCAAGAAACCCTTTAAATAACCTTATTTATCAAGGGTTGTAAATGTAAAATTTTTAAGCCTTGGTAAAAGGTTATTTAAGGGACTCTTGACCCTCAAAATAAGATTAGAGTACTTGTTTTGAGGGCCACGAAGACCTTCAAAATTTCATTTTTGATGGTATAAGTTTCAAAAGTTACCAAGGGTCAATTGGACCCTTAAAATAATTTTTCTCAAGGTATTTTAATACATTTTTCAAGGGTTTTGACCCTTGAAATAGTCAGATTTGATTTAGTGCCATAAAATCCTTTTTATCATATATTCAAAGGCTTCATCTTGTCAACACACCCAATAAGAGGCAAAAAACTCCAATTATACGCAAAAACCAAATTTCTTTGACGCATATGTGCCATTGAATTCAAAGCATTATTGTGCCTAAAGGAGTGAGCTCTTTAGCTAGAAATTAAAGGAAAGACTATAGGTTTGGCTCAAAAGAAAGATTTTTTTAGTTAAATTCAGCAACTTTGTTGCAATGACAATAAATCTTTATGTACAACCAATAAATGCTGCATACATAACACTAGTGGCAGAGTCAGGATTTTAGTTTGGGGGGCAAAGTTAAAAAAATAATAATAAAGCACCTAAAATTATTAATTGATATTAATAATAAAATTATAAACAAAAATATTAATTGTCATACAAAATTTGTTAAAATTTAAACAATTGTAAAACATTCCTGATGATCAATCATCAAAGTAAGAGATCAATCTGTATATATATATATATATATATATATATAAAGTTTAGACAATTAATTTGATTCCTCAAAATAAATTGAGAAAATAAATTTTAACTTTTCTTTCTATATTCTCCTAATTATTTAAAATTTGGATTTATGATTAAACTCAAATTTTGAACTATGAAAATGCAAGAAATGAAGGAGAAATAAATAATGGACGTTTTACAACTTTAGTGCCATACAAGATATTTTATTATTATTTTGTGTAAAGTTTGAATTCCACTTGCTTAATTTGAAATGCAAGGAAAGAAATTTGGATAAATTAAAAAAAAAAAAAATAAATATAGGTCAAAAGTGCAAACAGGTTTGGTGGAATTTATCTTGTGTAGGCTCATTGTTTAAAGTGGGATGAGTTGTTTGAGTAATACCACAAAATTTTATAATATTTTTACAATAAATTGAAGTGTCAGTACATTATCAATCAAAATAAAATAAAATATATTTCGGAGGGTTGACCACATTGCTACCTTTCAAGCAAAATCAGGGAGTTGCAGATGAGATAAAAGCCATTCCCTATTCTGGGATCTATTCCAACTAAAAATAAGATTATTGTGAAAATATTGTGAAATTTTATTGTGTCTCTAGACTTTCTCAAATAGAAATATGTATTTTATTTATTTTTCATTTCATGTCAGGAGTACGATTTGAGAGAAGATGTTTCTCTTCTATTCTAACTTTAGGAGTACAACTCAACTTTATAAATATATGAAGGAATTTTTTGGGAGGAGTCAGGGGGGGCGGCCGCCCCCTCAATCCCCCTGGCTCCGCCCCTGCATAACACTGCTAATAAACAAGAGTTCTATTGACATAAAGACTTACAAGGCACAATTTTTCAGATAATTGAAAGCACTTGATATGAATGGCATCCTCCTATACATCAACAGTTCACATTGGTGACTAAAATGTAGCAAGAAATTCGTATCTTGGAACTTCTAAGATTGTATAGAGAAAGTTGTGAACCTATGTTTCATTAAGCCTTACAAGGACAAGGGTTAGGGATAGTTGTCAAATTTTTAATTATTTACTTGTTTATTGAGAATAAGATAATTGTCAAATTTGATTGCATGAGACCAAAGCCTAAAAATAAGAAACTACTTTCCAATTTGAAATTGTAAAATGGACTATTATATAGTCCTCATAAGTCATACCAATATTTAAGAGAACCTATTCCTACAAAACAAAATTGACAGATTACCCTTGATAAATCCAATTGATACTGGTGTGAAGCCGAACTCATTGACCAATTGAAAATAATTTTTAGGACCAAAATTCAATGAAGACATAATTAGATTATCTACTTCAACCTCATTTACCCTAAACCATATAAGTTTCACAATTGATTCTCAAAAAAAAGAAAAAAAACCACAAAACAAAGAAAAAAAAATCATACATTTTAGTACAACCAATATAAACTGAAAAATACATTTTTTTTCTTTATTAAGGAAAAAAAAAGGTTACATTTCCCAATTTCCTCATCATTTATAGTATGATCTATATTTGATTACCCTGCGTTCCAACAAATGAGGCTAGGACGAGATCAGCTTCGCCCAGTGAGTTCGCCCCTGGTAGGATTGCGGAGGAATGAAAGGTCCAACCAGTGGGCACCGTCACATTGCCCGTAGTGATTGGAACATACCCGCAACAGATAACCAGGTAAACTTCCTCGTAGTTGATTGTTCATCATCATATAACGCTATTATTCGGAAGACCTACTTTGAATAGCTGGAAGGCGGTAACCTCTACCTACCAGTTTTGCTCTGGTCAAGTTCCCAACTGAACATGGCGTGGGTCAGTGCAAGGACGATCAGTTCAGGCGAGGTTACTAGAGAATGCTACCTAGCTATGTTATCCATGGAAATGAAAGAAAACATTGAATATGCCCACCTTACCTTTTCTTCTTGTCATTATGGTTGTGTGCAATTTCCTGCTACTACTTATTCTTTTTTTTTTTTCCTGCCAAGTTGTACTAGCTCTTGCACCACTCCTATTTCATCATCTCCCCTGTTTCTTATGTTCTCCTTCAATTCTTTTTGCCTTCCTCCTTAGCTCTCAACATTTGTCTCCACAACAACCTCTCTGATCATCTTTGCCACCTCTTCTCTTTCAAGCCTCCCATTCAAGTCTCTCTTCACTTCTATAGCCGCTAGGAAAAAAACGCGGTTGTAGAACCAGTTTTTTGTAGTGTTGGTTGGTTATCTCCGGTCTCCCTAGAAGTATCTACTTCTTGGGCTTCTCAGGTGGACTGTCCTCCTCGGTTTCCTTAACTAGGTTATCCTAACTAGACTGGGTTTATTATGGGGAATAGTTGGGTTCAGTTGTCCCTTGGGAGGATTCCTACTTCATGATTCCTTTTCTCCGGACTTTTCCCTCCCACAATATATATATATATATATATATACTTTTTTTTTTCATTTTTCTTTTCAGAAAGAATCATTCCAACTATTCATACCCAATACACAACGACAAAACACTATGGATCCCAATATGATGTGGGACCCAACAATGCGTAATTCTTAGAAAAATAGGACATGATAAAGCGGAAACACAATAAATTAATTAATAATTAAAATATATTCTTTGATTTATTTTATATAAGTTTAGAGATATATATTATGGGATCTTAAACTGTTTACATTGTACTTATAATGTAAACTTATGTTGTAGAAACGCAAATTCAAAACGTTGGTCATGTTGAACCATTTGTATCGGGGCCATGACCCCCAAAAAAATTTATATATATAAGGCCTGACCCCCTCAAAAAGATATCCTTTGATCTTAAAATTTTTTTTTTTAAGTAATAGACTTGGGAGTATAATTTTGTGTGCATTGAATGTGTAAATTTTTTTGAAAATTTGTGTTCGTAAGACGTGCAAAATATTCAGTGTTCCTTAATAAATGATGTACTTTGAACGTAAACTCTTTGAGTAATGCTGTATGTCGAATGCACAACTTTTTATTTATTTTTTATAAAAGTGTGTACATTAAATGTGCATAATTTTGAGTGTTATTTAAAATATTGCGTACTTCAAAAGTACAAAATTATGTAAATTATTAGAAGGGAAATGCTAACGAATGCCCTTAGGGCATTGGTTAACAATCCATTTAAAGAAATCTTTTATAGGAAAATGAAATAAAGCAATTAATGTTTTGACAGTTTTTTTCATTTCCCATAAAAGTGGTATTAAAACTTTCCTAAAATGAATTGTTAACCAATGCCCTAAGGGCATTCGTTAGCATGACCCTTATTAGAATAATAGTGTTTGATAAATGCACAATTTTTTTTTAAGTTGTGTGTGTTGAACATGTAAAATTTTGAGCATTCTTTGAAAAATTGCGTAATTTGCACTTACAAAATTATGTAAATTGTTTGAGTCATAGTGTTCATTGAATGTGCAATTTTTTTAGAAAAATTGTGTACGTTGAACGTGCAAAAGATTAAGTGTCTTTTGAAAAATTGCGTACTTCGAACGTACATAATTATGTAAATTTTTTGACTAAGAGTGTATGTTGAATGCACAAATTGTTTTGAAAAATTGTGTTCATTGAACGTTCAAAATTTTCAGCGTTTGTCGATAAATTAGCTACTTTAAACGTACAAAATTATGTAAATTCTTTAATTAAGTAATAGTGTACATTGAATGTGTGCAATTTTGAGTGTTTTTCGAAATATTGAGTACTTTAAAGGTACAAAATTATGTAGATTCTTTGAGTAATTGTGTGTATGTTGAAAGAGCGAAATTTTGAGCCTTATTCAAAAAATTGCATAATTTGCACTTAGAAAATTATGTAAATTGTTTAAGTCACAGTGTTCTTTGAATGTGCAATTTATTTCTGAAAAGTTGTGTACATTGAATGTAAAAGATTGATCGTTCTTCGAAAACTTGCATACTTCAAATGTATGTTATTATGTAATTTCTTTGAGTAATAATAGTGTTTATTGAACGTGAAAAATATTTTGAAAAATTGTGTTCGTAGGACGTGCAAAATTTTCAGCATTCCTCGATAAATTGTGTACTTTGAATGTAAAAAATTATGTAATTTCTTTGAGTAACAAACAATGTACGTTTAATGTGTAGTTTTTTTAGTTTTTTTTTTTTTTTAGTTTTTTTTTTAAGTGTGTATGTTGAACGTGTGTAATTTGAGCATTGTTTTGAAATATTGCGTACTTTAAACGTACAAAATTATGTAAATTCTTAGAATATGTTTGATGAATGTGCAATTCCTTTTTTTTTTTTTTTTGAAAAATTGTGTGCACTTTGAAAGTGCAAAATTTTGAGCGTTATTTGAAAAATTGCGTAATTCACATTATCAAAATTATGTAAATTGTTTGAATGTGTAATTTTTTTTCATTGTTGAAAAATTGTGTATGTTGAACGTGTGAAAGATTGAGCATTCTTTGAAAAACGCGTACTTCAAACACACGTTATTATGTATTTTCTTTAAGCAATAGTGCTCATTGATTGCACAAAATTTTTCAAAAAATGTTTTTTGTAGGAAGTGCAAAATTGTCAGCGTTCCTCAATAAATGGCTTACTTGAATGTACAAAATTATGTAAATTTTTTGAGTAATAGTGTGCAACTTTTTCTAAAAAAAGATTTTATTAATTTTAAATAATTAGTAATATTTTTATTTATTGAGTATAAATAATTTTTTTTATATATTATGTTGTGAGGGCATAAAAGTAAATTTATACAGAGCATACTTTCTATCATCTCAGTTTTCTCTCAACCAAACAAACAAGTTTTCCACCTACTCAACCAAACATAAATGAGAGAAATTAGAATCTCTTTTATTTTTCCTCTTTTCTTTCATTTTTTATCCTACCACTTTTCTATTCTCTAACTATTCGGACCTAAATGGCTGAACTCTATCAAGAGAATGCTTGTTATTTGGCTTTGAACAGTGAGAGCAACGGGTTTGCTCATGTCATGGATAATGGGATATGAAGAGGGAATTCTCTGGTTGCATTTTATCAAGAGTTGTTCTAGATGTACCTCATTTGTTTCTGCTTTTGTGTATGACAATATGATATAACCAGTGGCGACGCCACTCAGAGAGCAGGGTGTTCCTAGGAACACCCTGACTTGAATTTTTTTTTTTATATATAATAATTTAATTTAATTTATTTATTTACCCTTAAAAAAAAAATAAGAACTACCTAAGACAATATTAGGAACACCCTCAAAATTTTTATGCCAAACAAATTTTGAACTAAAATCTTAAAAAAAAAAAAAAATTGTAACAAAGAATCTGAAAAAAAATAAAAATTGGTAACAGAACAAACCAAAAAAAAAAGCTCAACATCAATCTTAAACAAATACCCAACAGGCCACCCATCGCAGTTCATCTCAATTCTTCAGTAGCCTCAGCAACTTGGCCTTCTTCAGTTCTTCTCTTCTTCTGCACTTCGTCCTCTTCGTTTTCTTCTTTTCTTCTGCACTTCGTCCTTTCAGTCACCCTCCACTTTTTTTCATTGAGCTTTATTTTGGCATTTCTGTCCCAATTTTTTAGTTTTGTGGGCCACTCCACATGACTAGCATTATAATAATACAATTCAAAAGGAGAGTTGATAGATTGCAGGCTTTGCGTCTTTTCCATCCTCTATGATTTTTTTTTTTGGTCTAGTAAATATTATTGTTATTATATTTTATAAAACTTTTTTTTAGTAGAGAAAAAATGGGGGCGCTTATGGTTGTATTAAACCCTCGGACAGGGCGCCGTGTCGTAAAATACTCACTTATTTTTACGCGTGTGAGAGTCACCTTATTTCTAAGTACACCCCTCACTAAGGATATCCACCAACAGAAAGCCGTTGACAGGACTCGAACCCAAGCCTAACAAGTAGGGAAGCGAAGTCCTGACCAACTCAGCCAACCTCGCGTTAGCTTTATAAAACTTGTTAGTCATTATAATAATAATAATTATTAATATTAAAAATGGGCTTATAACTTTAAGCTTCATGATAATTTTTATAGGTTTAACCAAAAATATATATTATGACTGTACTTTCGAAATAGTACACCGTATTTATTCCGTTCCAATGAACAAACTGAAACGGGATCCGAAATAGTATTTATAACATTAGTTTATTGTACAGGTACCTTTGTTCATTTCATTTCATTTTTTTTCTTTTTTATTTTATTTTTCCTTGTGAGGCTTTTCGGTGTATAGAATGCAATTTTTTTTTGGTTTTAAGATTTTTTCTTTTTTTTTTAAGTACAAACTTCATGCTTGCTAAATCTTGAATTTCAGCTGGTATTTTCCGAAACATCCTGAAACACCTGAAATAATCCGAAATGACTCAAAATTTTTTCAAAGTGAAATAGGAACACCCTGGACAAAATTTCTAGAGTCGCCACTGGATATAACAAATCAATTTTTTGGGAGGGGGATTTAAACGAGTAACGTCTCAGTTGGAAATAGCAAGATGTGCCATAATACTATTATGTCATAATACAATATGAAGAAATTAAATGAACAAAAAAAATTGGTTCTCTCAGGCCTCGAATATTAATAAAAATTTATATGATTCCTGTGTATTCTTCTGAATTTCTTAGAGATATACAGCACAAAATACTTTCATTAAAAAGAACTAACTGATACATTGCCAGCTCCTCCGAAGACACTGTTTACCGAAATTACATTGAGCTTCATAGACATGAGAATCTATATATAATATGGCTTCTCCAAAGATGGCTGGCTTTTGAGTCACGATCAACTTGAAGAAGATTTCATATGCAGAGCAAATCTCAAACCTTCTGATCAGTGCCCTGCAACAATAAAAGAATTCCACCAATGAAAACAGATTTGGTTATAATTCATGAAGATGCTCGGATTGAAGCAGGAAATACACACCAAAAATAAATAATAAAAAAAGCCAAAATAAATAAATAAATCTATATAGTAACAAGAAAGAAAGACAATCGATCATAGAGAGATTTATATCTATCACATCACACACGTAGAGACCATGGGAGCTCCCTTCACTCCAATACCAAAAAGATCAGGCAACCTCGTCTCCCAGTTCATGCAAACCCTTAGACTACGCACTCTTATTATATATGATCATTCTGCGTAACTAGGGGTATTCATGAACTAGCAGCCGTGGCCTACCATCACCACCTTTCAGAATTGGAGTGCAGAGAGCTCCAATGGTTCCACTTCAAAAACCCTAAAACAAATACATATATACACCACTATCATAGATATACAACTAAATATGTAGAGGAACGACTAAATATGTAGAGGCAGATTGTGTAATATATATATATAGTGAGAGAGAGCGAGTCACAGATAGACACGACTAAAAATTTAGAGGCAGATTGTCCAATGCATATAGTCATAGATAGACACGACTAAATATGCAGAGGCAAATTGTGTAATATATATGGGGTCATAGATACACAAAACTCCGAAATACTCTAGGGAAAGAAAAGTTTATGAGACTAAGAAAAACTTGGGGTTCCTTATATAGGCTCAGGCCAGGAGTGTACACATGAAATCTTGGCCCTTGATTATAAGAAGAGAATCCTGACCGTTGAATTTGAAAGATTGTAATACTTATAGCAAGAATCTGAAGGGGATTTTGCTATCTAAACTTTTTGAAACGTTGCATTATTTGCGAAATTAGTGCTGATTGAGCATCTTTTTTGTTTGTAGCTTTCTATATACGCGTTATTATTGGTTGGTGTGTATTGTACAAACACATATAGCTATATTATATTGGTGGTATATCTCAAAGATACAAGAGTACAATTTCGGGTCCCATTAAAGAGAGACTATTTTAGGGTGCTTTTGTGGCCATGACCACTTGGTTGGTTGATTTCCTATTTGCCAAAAAATTTGTGTTTAATATGACAAGTGGGATTGATGTCACAATATTACTATCATTATCTCGAATCAAACAAATATAAATATTTTACTATAATTATCATATTTACCACAAAAAAGAGAGCCCTTTTTTCAAAAATTGGTTCCTTTTAAGAGTTTAGATTCCCGCTTCTTTTTATATATTTGTTAATTAGTACTACTTTTTACTTTGGTAAACCAATATTGGTTAAGATTTGAAATGGTTTAATTGTGGTGATTGGACATATAACCAAGTTTTAATTATTAATATATTAGCATTTTCAATTTAAAAATGAAAATTTGAGAGTGAAAATGGCAATATACAAGAAAATTAAAAAGTTTCTTTTATCACCTTATTGCTTTGTTTTTCATTTTTTGGTTTTAGAATTGAGAATGATCCTCTTTTTCTTTTTCTTTTTTTATTTTTTATTTTTTAGACGGAGGCATTCATAATCTTTTGAACATCTAACTATTTCCTCAAGTATGATCCTTTAAGAAATGATTCTGAAAAAAATGCATTTTAATTTAAATATTTTAATATGTTATGGTCATTTTTGTCACTATAGTACCCATTGTACTTTGATACGTTAATGGTTAGGCCTTGTTTCATTGGAGGTAGTTGAGTCCAGTACTCATGTCAACGGATTGCGGATTAGTTGTTAACATTGAGTTTTCTCCTAGGCAAAAGATAATGTAATTAGTGATGGAAATAGCAAATTAATAAGAGAACCAGTTTTCTCAAGCTCAAGTAGCAATTTAGGCCATGAAGCATATAAACAAAGATGAATAAATACGTTTATATATAGTAAGGTTAGACAAATATATTTAGTGAGATAAAACATATACATTAGTCAATGCCCAAGTAGATACATATTTGGTTATAAAAAAAAAAAAGTAGATATATGTTTAGCAGCAAATCCATGCATAAATGTATTTGGAAATTTCATGTAAAGGCATTTAGCAATAAATAAGGACAGTAAAATTGAAATGGACTTCACAACAACCCAAGTATTGGGCAGTATGTGGCTTCTTGTTTCGGGAAATTTGACTAATCTAGTTTTGCACCGGAAAAGGTAACTCGGTTGGTCTGGTTTGGTTCAGTTTGCTTCTTTACGGGAAACAAGAACAACAACATCTGGACCTGCTAAATTTAAGAGATCAAGAAAATAAACACCAGTTGTGATCATGCTAGCATTTTGTAGGGATTTGCAATTTGATGACACCTAGACACAAGGATGCATTATACATAGGTGTGCTTTGGCTACTATATGGTGTGTAATTTAAGAGATTATGAATTTTAGAAATTCTACAAATCCATTTACAAAATTTGCAAAGGATACAAGATAGATGAGATGAGAAAATCCCTTCATTGAGCAAGCTAGTGAGATTCTCCATTTAATTCAACTTGTGCATTGTATACCTCTCACAGGCTCTTATGAGCTCACAAGTATTTCAAACATATTTGGAAGGCTATTGTGGAATAAGGAAGTTTGCCGAAATCAATGCCCTTTCATGCCGTCCAAACTACAGTTTTCGTATCTCTCCAAAAAATATTATACATAGGCTTTGTCCATTTGTTGGGACTTTGTATATCTATTTTTTCAGAATGAGTATTTTAACATGTACATATATATCCAAAAGAAAAAAAAAAGTTTATAAGGTCAAATAGCAGCTCGGATGAACATTATTTCATGATCTGAGTTTCTTTACATTTGTCACCATCACTTTTCTGGTTTCCTATACATTTAAAAAAAAAAAAAAAAATGTAAACAAAGTACTGTTGTTTACTTGTTTTCACTAGCACCGGACAAGCGACACAACTCATAAGGCCTTGAGACTTGAGAGTGACAACTTTAAGTAAGTATGTTATCTCCATCAAGGGGGAAAGGAATTAAAATAAATAAATCATCACGTAGAAATTAATTCTTATGCTACTTGCTTTTCCATAGTGGTCCACTACCTTGAAATATTTAATACGCCCTCATATAGAAACATCTTTTCCCAAACTGATAAAATCTGATTTGACAATCAAATTAAAAAACTGAACCATTTGAAAGATGGGTTTTTATTTTTCTAATAAATCTAAAGACAACTTTTTATAACATTTTTCAAAGCTATTAAGATGACATAATATGATTGATATATAATAAAAATTGTGTCAACAATGAGTTTAATTATGTGAAAATAATGTTGTTCTAATCACAACTAACTATATTTGCAAGTTGTGAAATAGATTATGAAAATAAATATATCCTTAACATTGTTATTTTATTTTTTTAATAGTTTGTATTGCATATGATGATCCAATTGTAAACACAATAGATAGGGTCAAAGTTTATTATACCAAAACACAAAATTAGAATAGATGCTAAAAATTATAAAAACAATAATTGATTTTATTTCAAATTTATTCAAACTTTTAGTGATAAAAATTATGGTTAGAGTAGAATTTTAATTTTTTTTAAGAACTTAGGTAATAGGTTTTTTTTTTTTTTTTTTAATTTATTTTTTTAATAATTTAATAGTTATAATAGTAGCTGAGAAATTTGAATCTTAAATGTCTTTGTTGGAAACACAAGAAAGTTTCAACTAATTAATTTGTAAGGCTTTTGACTAATAGAGTTATCTAAGATAAATTATTTTAATAAAAAATCTTAATAATTAATAATTCATATGAAAAAAAATCATTATATAAAATGTAACACGTGCCTTAATTCATTTGGAACAATTACGGCTATATATATATAAATATAAAATGTGTGCTCTCCCAACCCGAACTTAATATAGGGGAAAAAGAAAGCATAATATTTGTATCATGTCGTATTATATACACCATCCGGACTGGATTCAAATGCGAAAAGATATGGGTCACATTTTCATAAATCTCTCTATTCAATAAGCACATTTTCCCAACCTTATTTGTTGATGGTGGGTGGTGGGACAGTTCTTACGTGAACTCTGCATTAAAATCCGATTCTAGTTCTATGAACATTAAAGTTTTCACTACCTAAAAGCAACAAAGTTTCTATTCTTGGCAAAAGTACAGTTTTGAAAGATTAAAAAACAATTGCTTTATATGGTCAAACCGTCAAACGCAAATCAGTGTCCAACGTAGAATTTTTCTGTTGCTTTTTTTGAGCACTAGAACACACCATTATTGTTGAAAATTATTTCAAAATTCTATATTGAATTTGTTATTATCAGTGAGATCCAGTTATCTCAATTGGTAAACTTTTTGATGGTTAAATAAGAGATCTAATATTTAATCTCTGCTTACACAAAAAACCAATTGGTATCTTGGATTGATGATCAAAAAAACTATCATCAATAGCAGACTTCAAAAGTTGAAATGCTCTTTAAAAAAAAATTGTTATTATCAAGCTATATGAAAAAAAAAGTGAAATAATAAATTATTTCTTGAGTACAATTAAGAAAACTCTAAGAGGACTCCCATATGAGAATAGGAAAAAACTCTTAAAAAATATGAAATGTCTCTTTGAACAATAATATAATAATTATTTTGAGATTAAAAGATATTGGTTTTTAGACATAGACACTGTATATTATGTTTAGAGGCTGAAAGATGCTCGGTATTTGTTTTTTGATTGAAAGATGCTCGGTATTTGTTTTTTGATTGAAAGATACTCAAGTGTATGAGTTGAGAATTAATTTAATGTTTTAGTATGAAAGCATTATTGACTATTTTGGGATTCTGGCTTGTGAGAGTGTTAAGCTTGGGTGTAATAGAGTTTGGGTTATATTATGTTGTTGATGGTTTTGAGTGTATTTGTAAAGTTCGTAAGACTCTATGTATGGTTTATGGGATTTAGTTGAGTATAGTTTAACTTTACTTTGAGAGGTGCGTTTGGTTTGTCGTGCTGGTACATTATATCATAATATTATATTATTATAATATTATAATAATGTAATCTCAATACAAGATTACAATATTACATTATTTAGAAAGGTGATGAGATCAAAATGATGCGATATATTTTGTAATTTTAGATTATGTTAATGTTAGAAAAAATAAAATAAATCAAAAAATTTAATGTCATATCATTATAATGTGTATCACATTAAAGACACATCACAGCAGACTAAATGCCCCTTGGTTGTTTTTCCATTAAATATTTTGGAAAATAAATAATTTTCTATCATATCCCTAGTTTTTTCAGTGAGTACAGTACCCACACAAATCTTGACCATGAGTTTTACTTTCTTTAATCCTGATTGTTTATTTTATTTTAATGGTATCCTCATTTAAGCATTACTATTGGTGGTGCCAAAAATTTAGCAATTTGACACTACAAAAAGTTATTTTTATTTATTTTAACATCTCACTTTACAAAATATCTAACATCAGTGATTTTATTTTAATATTCAGCACAATAAAATAATGTAAACAATACAATAAAATACTATATTTACTACAACAAACAACAACCACCACTACCAACACAATAAAATAATATATATTTTAATAAAATATTTCTTTTTACCATCTTAGCTAGCTTAACAGCCAAAAAATATGGCCTTTGCTCCACTGATGCATCACACTTTTGTTATATTTAGTTGCTAAATTTAGCATTTTACCTATTTTTCTCTACCAATACTAGGGGTGTTCACCAAACTGCACAAACTATAAAAGCCACACCAAAACCGTCGGCAAAATGACATAACCTCACCGCACCACAAGTAACAGTACACCACATCACATGACGCAATGCAGTTTGCGGTTCTATAATATGAAAATTGAACAAACAGCACCGCACCGCACCCTCTATATATATTAATATACTTATTAATTTTATATTTTATATATATAAAATAAGGAAAAAATATAAATACAATAATAATTTAATACCCTAGCCGTATCTCACTGTTCTGTTAGCCAAAAAAAAAAATTCTTATCACTCTCTCAAGTCTCTGCCCTCAGAAGTTAAACCCTAGCCGCCACACTTCCACTTGAATTGTCACTAGACTATCCACTGCCAGTTGCTTCTACTATTGTGGTATTTATCTCTCTATATGTGTTCAATTCAAATTTTTCTTTGTTAAAGTTAATCTATTGGCTTATTGTACTATTTACTCAGGACAAAGTAGCTTGTATATGACAAAATTGTTAATTATATTATTTTTTTATTGATTGTTGGCGTTTGTTAAAGTTTTTCTTTTATATTCTTTGTTATAATTAACAATTTGTTGCCATTGGTATATTGGCACTTGGAAGCGATGGGTCAGGACTCAGTGTGTGTGTATATATATATATATATATATATATATATATATATATATATATATATAAACTTTGTTTTTCGCTTGTTGGGTTTACAATAAATACTTGTTTTGGATTTGTAATTCATTTCATGCTTTGCTTTAGACTTGTTTACATTACGGTTTTATAATTGAAACTTGAAATTAGTAGGCACGACTAGAATTACTTTGAGTATGGGTAAATCCTTTTTGCTTTGTACCTAGTGTTTCACATAAACTCTTTACTTCATATTCTTGATCTAAAGTGAAGGCTGAAGAGCATTAAATTTTGATAGTTAAAACATATAAGTTGCTTGCCACTCTATCTTGTTCAAAGTACTTGACTTCATTACATGTTTGATGTATACTTGAGAATCTGAGATAGTGATATTACTAATACATGTTGAATTGTATGGCGATATATATGTTGAATTTTTATATAGCTGGTGAAATTTTATATACCGCACTGTACCGCACTGCACAACACATGTGAGATATGATTGCAAAAATAAGGTGCAGTGCTGTTATGATTTTGGCTAAACCGCACTGTAAAGTGCGGTACTAAAAATGGCCTAAAATCGCACTGCACTACATCGCAAACACTCCTAACCAATACTATTGCTCTTTACCATTCAAGTAGGTTAAAAGCAAAAATACAAAATAAATAAAACATAGAGTCATAGATAGGTTCTTCTCTTTGGCATTCCCTTCGTTCCCTTTTTTAATTTCTCATGATCGAAGCGCTCACAAGGTTTCACTCCACATAAATTTGAACGAATATCAGATCTTTCTCATTCACTCTCTTTTGCCATTAGCTTTTTGTTTAATTTTTGTAGTGTTTGATTCCAATCTTGTGTTTTACGTTGAGGGTTTTGTTTGGTTTTGGGAAATATAAAATGGGTTATTCATAAAAAAAAAAAAAAATGAAATGGGTTTATGTTGAATTGAAGGTATTCATCTAGGGTGAAAGTGTTGTTCAAAAGACTTGGTGTGCTGTCTTTGTAGTTGTTTGTTTGTTTAGACCTTTGTACACTCAGATTGTTTAACCTAATTAATTAACGAAGTGGATACTTAGGTTGATTTTCCAGATCTAGGTTAAACACAAACAATCATATTACTTAATGCAGAAAAATAAATAAGATATTAATATGATGACCTAGGAAATCTAATGAAAATAACAATTTTAAGATAAAAAACCTGGGGAGGATTTAACCTACACTATGGCAACAAATTCACTATGATAGAATGAAAGTTTTACAATAAATTTTTCCCTAAATCTAAAGTTACCTCTTGTAGTACTTACTCACACGACCACGTACAGCTCTGAATCCGCGTACTCTTACTTTTGAATTTGTTGCACACAAACACCCATGTTTGTGACTTTAAGATCCCACTCAAAGTTTAGATCATTAGTAATTGTTGATCTTGTATGCAACAACTTATTTCACCAGTTTATATAGATCTTCTTTTTGGTAGATACTTGTTGCGTTAGAAGGCTACAGAAACCTCACAGATCTCACAGGAGTAAATCACAAGACTTCCAAGAATTTCTGAAACATATTTAGGGTTTTCCTTTTATATCTAGTAGTGTTGGACATAAATCCTAAACGTTTTTGTGGGCTTTGGGCTTGATTTAAATTTTGCAAAAACTGACTTTCGATCAGTTGAGCTTGGCAGATTCTAAATTCTTCTTTTTGCAACTTAACTGCTCTTAAATCTTGACTTGAACCAACATCAGCAATGTTTAAAACTTAAACTAGACATGTTTTTGTTCTTGGTTTGCCAAATTACATAAAATTAGCATTTATTCCTAAATATTTAGATCCTAACAGTAGTCATTGAATTGGATGAACTCAATAAATGTTTTTTCCTCTTTAAAGTTTTTCTTTTAAATAAAAGTTCAAGTCTTTGTTTGCATTGTTTTTGTTATGGATTTGAATATTTGGGATTTGAAGTAAGTTGTTTATCTAGTTCCAGTTGGTTGTTTCCTGCGATATATTGAATGTTCATAGGTTGATTGGTAATGATTAAGTGAGTGTTTGGATAGAACTTATTGCGTCCACGTTTGCGTTTTAGTTAGTTTTTTTTTTTTTTTTTTGCATGCATTTCAATGGGAGACAAGAGTTACTATTCATACTATGCGGTTACTGTTTACGCACTGTTTGGCACTGTTCATGTACTGTTCATGCACTTTTCAGCTATTTTTCCATTAAAAATAGGCCACATGATACTATTCACACATTTAAAAATAATTTTGCTACAGTGTTTTCAGTTTTCAGCAATAAATTTTATCCAAACAGACCCTAAATAAATGGATGACTATCTTATTGACATCCATCCCTAAACCCTAATAGCAGATCTCACTTGCTTGTGCACCTTAAGGCTTTGTCCTAGAACAAACACGATAAATCTCTCTCTCTCAAATTTGCTTATTTCATAGAGTTACTCAAAAATTAAATTTTCAATTTTTTTAATTAAACAATTTTGATTTCATTAATTTTTAATAGTGAGCAAGCTATTGGTTTACTATAGAATTTTTTGCTTCAATTCTCCTTCTACCCTTGATATTTTTATACTTCGTTTAATTTGTTGTTTGATTTTTTATTTTAATCATGCCATTTGTTGTTTATGGGTTTGTTTTTTGTGATCACGTTTAGTATTTTTATGAATCATATACCATAAAAATATCCCTTAAATAATTTTATTGATAATCCATAGAAATGTTTCTGAAAAGCTAGCTAGGTAGAAGTAAGATTTGATAACTTAAAATTTCCTCTACATCTGCATATAAGGCACCATTACATTCGCACAGACAGACACAAGTTCACGTGTGCGGCAGACTAATAATTTATGCATTTGGACCTTGGACATAGAATAAATTAAGTGATGATGTAAAATTTGATTTTAGAATGCATTATAATTAAATCGTCTGTATTTCAATGATATCCGTATATATACATCCAAATGAGATTGATACATGGATAGAATAACTTGCAAAAAAGGATTTGAGCTGATTCATACTCTATATATTTATCCAAACATCATGTGCTTGGAAGAAATATTGAGATAAGAGAAATGAGATATTGAAAGTAGAAGTATGACATAGAAGCCTAGATAATCAGTATAACTGCACAAGCAGAGATGAATGGTAGCTAGTTGCCTACAGCTGAAACAAGAACAATTGGAATTGCTTCAAAATGCTAAAGACCTAATTTGTTTTTTACTGAAAGGTATCAAATTTTGTTTTTTCCCTTGTATCTTGAAATTCCAACATTGGCAAATGTACCATTTAGTACGAATCTTATGCCCAATGCTGCTCACAGGGGTGAAGTTCACCTATATATATTGTTCTGTGCTCTGCTTCTTTCGCTTTTATGTTTATTTTTTATTTTTTGCTCAATTCCCTTTTATGTATTTATTACAGGAGTTGGATGATATAGAGGGGGCTTTTTTTTTTTTTTTTTTTTTTTTTTTTTCGAAAAAGGTAGCAGTTGAAACAAGGTATGTCAAAATATTAAGTTGTAGGTCATTGATTAAAAAGTAGTCAGATGGAAGATCAAGCTCTAATAGTGTAGAGACTCTAACTTTGTAACTTTTTTGTGTTTATTCAAAGTGATGCTCATGAGTCTTGCCTAGTTTTTGATTTATGTTTGTACTAAAGATTTAATGTCCCCTTTTCTATTTAGTGGTAGACAATTCTATAATGTTTTAGGGGTGTTTTAATGGTAGAAAAATCTCCAGATTTTCCACGCCCTTCATAATGCTAAAAATGTTTAAATTTTCATTTGAAGATGGGTTATGATGAGTCAAGAAGTTCAGTTATTTAGTCAAGTAGGCATTTAAGTTATGCATCATACCTTTGCAAGCTTGACTAAAATATAACTTGGGTTTGACTTCAATGTAGTAGTGTGTCAGCTATGCAAACTGAAGCCAAAACAACTGTAAGACATGAGTATACATGGGTTGTAGTTACCTTGTCACACTGAAGGCTCTATTCAACTGCAATTATGGCTGGTCTTATAATGTTGACAATGGTCATATTTTCAAAATTCAAATAAATATAGTTGTGTATTTCACTAACTCTATGTTTTACTCATGTTATTGATATGGTGTTCAGCTTTCTGCTAATGAATTGTGAATTAATGGATTCTGGACTTATAGATGGGAACCATTGGATAAACCAGTACTTCTGGTTTGGGGGATATTACACATTAATGCACACTATAGGTTCATCCTTTTAAACAAAATCTTGGAATTTATCTTATTTGACAGGCTCGTGAAAGTTGTTGAAGCTTTGAGGATATATTTCTAAATTGACTACCAAAACTTCTACAATCCAAAGATTGGCCTTTTGCAAGTGTTAATATTCAAATGAATTGCCATTTGTCTTCCCTATTCAATTAATAGTCAAACGTCTTCAGCTATTATATATTACTAGTCGCAGACTCGCTCGATGCGCGGAAAAATTTGATATGATTATTTTTTATTAGATAATTATTGAATTAATATATTATATTGCATATATTTAAAAGTTCAATATGTGTTATTTAAAATTATGTTTTAAATCAAAAGTTTTTTGTAGTTAGGTATTATATACAGTGAGATATGTATGAAAACACAATGCAATAAGTTTTTTTTTTTTTTAAAAATTGATAGTGTGAGAACTATTAGACCAAGTTGTAACTGTGTATACTTTGTTTATTACTATACAGATATATGCGATTCAACTCTTATAGGTATATTTTTCTCCAAAACATAGATTAACATCTCTTTCTTCCTCACAATTGAAACTAAGTGAAAAAGTAAATAAAGATAACTATGCAATAGATCATTATCAATAAATCATATATCATAAAGTGGAAATATAAAACAAAATAAAATGCAAAAAGAAAAAATTCCTTAAGTATCTATACATAAAAGCATTAATAGCATAGTGATGCTATAGAGTAAATTATATTTTATCTTATTCTCTTTTTGGCATTTTCAGTAAAGATGATCAACTAAGCAAAGTAAAACCCTACCAAGAAAGTTCAAATTAACTAAAAATTTGATGGTGGTAATGCTAATTATTTGTAATAAAATGACCAAAATAAAAATAACAAAACGTCAAGGAACTTATAGCAAAATGCTTTCTATACAAAATTCCAGTAGAAGGGAGACTAATAGGCGCTCCACTTTCTTCAAGACATAAGAGAGTATAAAAGACCATACATCCTTTGCCTACCCTTTTTCTCTTTCTCAAGTTCACATTACCAAAGAAGTATATGAAGCTAAAAACATTGTGAATACATTTTTGTTCAATGGAAGTCCATTGGTGGGCACATTCAAAATCGTAGCCATGTATAAACTCAAATTTCTATTTTTTTAAAAATAAAAAAAAAAAACTACATATTAACCCAAACCAAAATTCAACCAAAGCTATAAGAGTAATTTGTGATGGGAAATTTAAAAAATACAACACAAAAAAATATAATAAAAAAATATCAACCTAAATTAGAGCTATAAAAAAGAACAAAAATTAAGAGAGAAAGAGAGATAGTCCTCACAGTTTTTGTGTAGAAAAAATATGGATTGAATAGAATAAATAATATCAAATTTATACAAAATAAGATGGGGAGAAGAAGAGTCAAAATATAATAAATGAAATGATGAAAGAAGTTTAATAGTAAAGGAAGGAGTAGTAGGGAGATAAAGAGGCAAAGAGGGAGGAGAAAGGTTGGAGGAAGAGAAGAAGAGTTTTTTTATTTTTTATTTAAAGAATAGGAAAATGAAAAGTTTAAAAATTCAATTTTAAAAATTACTTGAAATTAGAAAGAAGAAAATGAAAAGTTGAAATCAATTTGGGTAGTTGAATATAATCAAACATTTGCATCTAATGAATAGTAACGTTTGTAATTAATAGTCAAACATGTGCATATATCTACTAAAAAGATAATGAATTATTCAATTTTACCAATTACTTGAAATTAGAAAGGAAAAAAATGAAAAGTTGAAATCAATTTGGGTAGCTGAATAGTCAAATATTTGCATTTAAAACAAATGAATAGTAACATGTTGAATAGTAATGGAGTGCATTAACAGGTTTGTACATAAACTATATTCAATTATTCTATATAAAATAAAATAGAAAAATCATAAAAGAATGTTTTCCTAAGTATGATAGAACTGATTACGTGGCTCAACAGGAGTATAGTAACATTAAATTTTACGTCTCATCTTTTAGATATATATATAGACCAGGCGCTAACTCTTGCGATGCACGGGAAAGCTATTGACTAAAAAAAAAAAAAAAAACTCCAACAATGAATAAATAGTTTTTTTTTTAATAGGACTAATGTGGAAAAATGTGAAAGCTCCAAAATAAGTCAAAGGCATCGGTTTTATAGTATATATAAATTAATGCATGGTCAAGCTAATATATAACTCAAAATGTGTTTGCGTGTGTTTTATGTGCATCAGAAGTAGAGGTGTTTATAAGACGTTGCTTCTCATCCAAATTTCACATGTTTTGATCAATGCAGCATCGTAGGAAAAAAGATCTAAAATAGTACTACATGTCATACAAAAAAAGAATACCAACCAAATATAAGTTTTGTACTAAAGATACAAGTAAAATTGTACAAACAAATTGATTCCTATAAAACTATTTTATGGTCAAAGCTATAAAAACATTAAACTATAGAAAACTCATCCAAGCACCGAGATTTAAAACTTTAACACTGACCTTAAAATAATATCAACCATTTCAAACTTTTAGCAAAAATAAATTTTTGGTCACAAAATACCATTCAACCACAAATTCTAAATACAAAGAAGGAAATATGTGAATTGAGAACATGCAAATACATGAAGAATAAAGTTATAGAGAGAGAGAGAGAGAGAGAGAGAGAGAGAGAGAGAGAGAGAGAGAGAGAGAGGTACTATTGCTGTGGTGAAGTTAATTTCCCTGTTACAACCCCTATACTTAATGTATTAGGGAGATTTTTTTTTTGGGGAGAAAAATGTATTAGAGAAATCGAAAGAGACAATCCAAATATAAGAAATATATAGAGTTGAAGAATAAAGTTAGAGAGAGAGAGAGAGAGAGAGAGGTACTATGGATGGGGTGAAGTTAATTTCCCTACTGCAACCCCTAAACTTCATGTATTAGGGAGATTTTTTTTTTTTTTGGAGAGAAAAAAGTATTAGAGAAATTGAAAGAGACAATCCCAATATTAGAAATATATAGAGTTGAAGTTTTTGACTATTTTATTGAAAGAAGAGGAAAGGATGTAGAAGATTTATTAATTTTTTTTGGTAACAATCATATATCAACATATGAAAGGTTGAATAAACCCATAAAATATAACGGTTAAAAAAGAATAAACTTAAAAAGGTAAATGGAGTCTAACATGGCAACGCAATAGGAAGTATGAATAAATGCTAAATGAAAACAGAAAAGAAAAATATTGGCAGCTTAACATTCAAATGGAAGCAAAAAATAAAAGGTAATATTGGTTCATATGCTAATAAAGAGAGAGAGAGAGAGAGAGAGAGAGAGAGAGAGAGAGAGAGAGAGAGAGAGGTGTAGAGATATACTTAATTGGAATGATAAGAGTCATTATATATGGTAATAGAAAAATGAAAGAAGAGGAAAGAGAGTATAGATATTATGGTAATAGGAAAATGAAAAAAGAGGAAAGAGAGCATAGATCTTCAGGTTTATGGAAAAAAAAAATATATAAAATTTTTTAAATCCAATTTCATAATATATAATTAGATATGTGTTTTAGGAATGATGGAGGGGGAAAAAACCAAAAAAGGAAAAAGAAAAAAGAAAGAGGTTTTTTTTTTTTTTTTTTCCTTAGGAAACGATAGATTTTGTTAGGGGTGATTTAGTTATGGTAAAACATGACTTTTGGGTTACTTAAAAAAGATCTAAGTGAAAAAAGAAAAGGAAAAAAAATTGATGGAGTACTTAAGTTTATAGTGGATATTAATTATAATGGTGGAACTTATAGCGTATATTGTTGACACATGCTAAAAATTGACATGTATCAATAATTGTTTGCCACGTGGTGTTATTTGTCATATCATACCAATAAATGGAAGAAGTTACAACAAATAAAGGATGTGAGGAGGTTGTAATCTATCGGTGACTATCAGAATTCCATATAATATCGGTATTTGAAGAGTCTAGGTTAATGGAGAGACACATGATAGAGTTGAAAATAGAGTTACACTTGAGTTTAAGGAGATGCTCATTAAATGTCAACCGTTAAATCTAAAAATAAAAAATAAAATATGAAAAGAAATGTTGACATGGCGCTGATGTGGCTTAACTGGAGCGTAGCAACAATAAATGCTACGCTTCAGCTTTTAGTAATATATAGATATAGATTATATAAAAATATAATAATATTATTAAACACATGTTTACAAATATTTTCAACACCCATTTACCCTTTTTGATAATAAATTTCTTGGAAATGAATAGAAATTTTCAAATAATTTGTTTAAATTAGAGTCTGTTTGGATACCGCCTATTGCTGAAAACTGAAAACTGAAAACTGAAAACTTATTGCTAAAAATACTGTAGCAAAATAATTTCTAAACTATGAATAGTGCCCATGGGACCCAGATTTATTGCTTCTTGCTGCATTTTCCGTACTTGTAGGTCCTTGAACAGTGCACGAGACTCATGGAAAAATGCAAAATGCCTGTAGCATTTGCTATGCAAATGCACACTACTTAATTACATGTTTAATTTTTTGTAGGCGGGCTAGTTGGAACATTTATGATACAAGTTGGCAACAAATCTTGTGCTTTCAAATAATAACAAACAATGTTCCAAAATTATTGGAAGTGTTAGAAATATTCCACTAAAGGATTATTTTTGGTCACTCAAATGATAGTGATTAGTATAAAAGAATGAATGAGAGACTATTTATGAGTTAGTGATTTAGTGAATTGTATTTTTTTTTAATGAATGAGAGATTGAATTTTTATCCTTCATACAACAATTTAGTGAATTGTTTTTTTTTTGGTTAATGAATGGGAGACTGATTTTTAATTTTTGTGATCACAAATGTATGTGTTGTGTGCACGCATGTATTGTACCTCAGTGTTGAGGCACTTATTTTTTATTTTTATTTTTTTATAAGATTCATAGTTGAAAATTAGGTTTGTGACAAGAATTTGAGAATAAATTTGCAAGACATAATTGATGGGTAATTAAAAATTTGTTTATTGTCCATATGAGTTGTCCAGAAGATCAAGGTTTGTTTAAGATAATGGTCTGGAAGGAAGAAAGAAAAATGGTAACACCAAGGAGAAAGGTTGTCTAAGGAAGATAGATCGTCTACACAACAAGAGACTTCAAATGACCAATAAACACTTAGTAATTTCTAAAATGTTCTCTACAAACCATGAACGGTTGCACCACGATTTGCTATTCCAAGATGTGAGGTGAGTTCCCCAAAATTTGCTTCACTCTCTCCATTAAATCCACATTTCTCATGATGTTAGTGGCACCTAACAAGTAGACTTACTTCAAACTCTCTATAAAAAGGACCAAGCCTCACCAAACTAGGATACGCACTACTATTCATCCACTTATCATACTTGAGTCTTAAAGAGTGTTGGGGGCAAAAAAGTTTTCCCTCTGACAAATGTGATTGTAGTTGGGCGAGGGCTAAATTGAAACTCAACAATGGGCTTGAAACATGGTCCAAAGGCTATCGGTGAAACTTTTGAGAGATTCCCCTTTTTTATGCCTTTTTCCTAGGTCAGGCTCGGCAAGGATAATGGGAAGGTCCAAAACATTTCCTACAGCAAACATGTCAACATAAATGGAAAAGACCATTGCAACAAAGAAACATCTCAGCTGTAAAATATTCCAATAGTAGAATGTTTTAGCAATAAAACAAGACAGAACTGAATAAACTTACATCCATTAGTTATTTCATTCTACATCCCCAAAGTCATCATCTAAGGGACCCATTGAGAGAAAGTCCTCCATTATAATGACATGAGGAAAAAATTTTACAGTCACAAATACATTATAGCCTTCAATTGTAAAGCAATAGACAAATACTATGGGGTACATTATAACAAATGAAGGAGAAACTTAGTGTGAGATGAAGGAAGAAGAGAGAGAGAGAGAGACCCTAGCTAGAGCAGCAAGATCACTTTTATTCCAGGGTATGCTCATAATTGTAGTGTATGTAGTGAGTAGTAAGGGTCATTTTGGTAGTATGAGTTGTGAGAGAGTATTTAGTAATGTTGCTTGGATTTTCTGCTAGGGGATGGATTAGTGTTTATGAGTAGTAGTATGCAGGGTATTAATGAGCTAAGGGCTGAAGAGCTTAGTCACTAACTTGAGCACTAAGAACTCATAAGCTCAGAACCTCATTAAGGAGCTAAGAAGATAATTAGAGTAAGAAAAGAAGTTATAAGAGATTAGTCATTCTCTTGTGGTGTGTCTTGGTGTGTTGATGAGTGAATCTTTTTATAGCTAAGTTTAAAGGATTATTTAGCAAAGAATCTCAACTAAAATATGTCTCAATCAGCAATAAACTTTTAGAAGATCCGTCCTAAAATTTGGCCAACAATGGTATGTTCAGTTTTAAGGAGTATTTGCTATTTCAGGTAATATCAGCTAGCTTTGTTATAGGGTGCAATGTAGCAACGAGCTTTGTAAAGAGTACTGTGTAGCAATGGGCTTTGTAAAGAGTGTCATGTAGCAATAGATTTTGTTATAAGATGCCATGTAGCAACGGGTTTTGTAAAGAGTACCATGTAGCAACGAGCTTTGTAATAGGGTGCTGTCTAGCAACTGGCTTTATAAAGAGTGTTATGTAGCAATGAGCTTTGTAGAGATTTTTGTGTAGCAACAGGCTTTTGTAATAGGGTGCAATGTAGCAACGAGCTTTGTAAAGAGTGCTGCGTAGTAACGAGCTTTGTAAAGAGTGCCACGTAGTAACGAGCTTCGTAAAGAGTGCCATGTAGTAATGGATTTTATAATAGAGTGCCGTGTAGCAACAAGCTTTGTAAAGAGTGTTGTGTAGAAACTAGCTTTGTAAAGAGTGTTTTATAGCTTTGAGTTTTGTAATAGGGTGTCGTGAAGCAATGGTCTTTGTAATAGGTTGTTGGCTAGTAATGAGCTTTATAAAGAGTGTCGTGTAGCAATGAGTTTTGTAAAGAGTGCCGTGTAGCAATGGGTTTTGTAATAGGGTGATGTGTAGCAACGAGCTTTGTAATGGAGTACCATGTAGCAATGGGCTTTGTGATAGGGTGTAGTGTGGCAACAAGTTTTGTAATAAGGTGTCATATAGCAACGGACTTTATAAAGAGTATTGTGTAGCAACAGGTTTTGTAAAGAATGCTGTGTAGCAACAGACTTTGTAATAGGGTGTTATAATACGGTGCTGTGTAGCAATGAGCTTTATAAAGAATGTCGTGTAGCAACAAGATTTATAAAGAGTGTCATGTAGCAATAGCCTTTATAATAGGGTGTCATGTAGCAACAAGCTTTGTAAATAGTGTCGTGTAGCAACAGGCTTTGTAATAGGGTGCCGTGTAGCAACGTGCATTGTAATAGGGTGTCATGTAGCAATAGGTTTTATAAAGAGTGTTGTGTAGCAATGAGTTTTGTAAAGAGAGCCATGTAGCAATGGGTTTTGTAATAGGGTGCCATGTAGCAACGAGCTTTGTAATAGGGTGCTGTGTAGCAATGGGCTTTACAAAGAGTGTCATGTAGTAATAGGCTTTGTAATAGGGTGCCACGTAGCAACGGGCTTTGTAATAGGGTGCCGTTTAGCGATGGACTTTGTAATAGGGTGCCATCTAGCAATAGGCTTTATAAAGAGTGTCTTGTAACAACAAGTTTTATAAAGAGTGTCATATAGCAGCGGCCTTTATAATGGGTGCTGTGTAGCAACAGGCTTTGTAATAGGGTGTCATGTAGCAACGAGCTTTGTAATAGGGTGTCATGTGGCAATGAGCTTTATAAAGAGTGTCGTTTAGTAATGGGCTTTATAATAGGGTGCCACGTAGTAATGGGCTTTGTAATAGGGTGTCGTCTAGCAATGGGCTTTATAAAGAGTGTAGTCTAGCAACGGGCTTTATAAAGAGTGTCGTGTAGCAACAGGTTTTGTAAAGAGTGTCATGTAGCAGTGGATTTTGTAATAGGGTGCCGTGTAGCAACAAACTTTATAAAGAGTGTCGTGTAGCAATGAGCTTTGTAAAGAGTGTCGTGTAGCAATGGGCTTTGTAATAGACTTGTTAGGTTTTTTTAGGTTTTGCCCATAAGATAAATGAGTTTGGGCTTTTGTAGATATGGTGTAATTTTGTGGCCCAATTTTGTAATGATATGAGAAGTATTTGTGTGGGCTCAATATTAGAAATATTTATGAGGGCCCAAAAATATATATGGGGCTTGTTTGGGTATTTTTGGTGAATGGGCAAATGAAGTTAGAACATATGGCATGTGATAAAATTTGTACCTAAACATTTAGCTCCCTAAGTCACGTGTGAGCAGCTTGCGTTAGGTCATAAGTGTGAGTTTGAATGAGTCCAACTGATGGATAGAAAAAGAGAGATATGGTGAGGTTGAGAGAGCTTTTATTCTGTATTTATGGTTGATAGACATAACTCATTTTGTTGCTGTTGGAATTGGAGTTGCTAGCATGGGGGTCAGAGTGGTTGATCTCTCTTTTCCAATATATGATCAATGGTTCTATTCGTCTTCATCATTTATGGTAGTGGCTGTGGAGGATAATGCACCTTTATTGATCATGTGAATAGTCGAGAGATTGATTTAGTAGTGATAGGTCTTCCATATAATGAGCCATTTGTAGACACCTCATTTTGTATCTGATTAATAAAACTTAGTCATTGGTCCCAATGACGAGCTTGACATGTCTACAAAAGATAATTGAAGTTATTTTGATAGTTTGGAAGTAATCACAACTCAGAAGTGCTCAAATCGATTTAAAAACAATGCTAAAAAATGACATTTGCTCATTGTTTTGACCATAACTTTTGATTCACAAAAAATTTTTAAATGAGGTTTTTTTCATTGAAAAGTAGACATCCTAAGATTTAATTTGAACACATATTTGGCCTAATTTGGATTATATTGAGTAGGTTAAGGCCATTTGAAGTTGGGCTATCAGAGTTGTCAGATTAGGGTTTTTGGGGATGCATGTGTACGCATGCCCTAACCATTTTTACGCAATCCATTTTTCTAGGTTCTAGACTTTAGTTTTAGGGGCCTAAAACATCACTCTTTGATGTGGGATGGCCCATAGACCCTTAGGAACATTCAAAGATGTCTAAAAGACCTTGAAAACCTTAGTTTTAACATATAAATACAACTTTATGCCTCTAAACTCAAACTTGGCTAGAGAGAGTTTATTTTTTTGCCTCCATCTTCTCTAAAAACCCTAGATCATTTTTTTAAACTCTCACACAAATCTTAGCATGTTTTTTAATCATAAAAATCCTCTCTTTAGTTAGTTTTAAGGCAAAAACTTGTTCTCAATTATATTTCTTAAAACCTTTTCAAAATTAATCTTGTTTTGAGTTTGATTACCTATGAACTATTGAATCTTCTATTTGCCATTGAATCTCATTGAATCCTGTTGTGTAGGCAATGAGGGGTCAGTTAAATCTCTACCAAGTTGTGATCTATAAGTAAGGTGAGTCACTCTCCATGACTTTTCCTTAATTTGGGTTTTTATTTCTTGTGTTCTTGTTGTTCTCAATTTTATTTATGTGTTATACATGTTTAGAAATATGTTTTGCATTGTTTAATTTTGATTTTTTGAATTTTGCTTTGTTGTTTCTCACCATGTTTCGAATGAAGGGTTGAATTAATTATTAGAAGCATGCTAGGTTTTGTTTGATTGTTGTTTATTGCTGGATTTAAAAACTATGTTTCTGGGCATGTATGCATGTGCATGCTTTATGTATGTATATGCATACTCGAGGCATGTGTACGCATACTTCATGTATGAGCATGCATACTCGTGCCTAGAAACACAGATTTAGGGTTCTTGCTATTTTATTTATTTTGCTTAGTTTTAATTACATGTTTAGGTCTTGTTGAGTCTATTTTTCACATGTTTAGCATTAGGGTTAGTAGAATAACACGTTTCAAATACTTTAATTGTTGATTTAATAATTGGGGTCTATATCTTGAATGAACAATAGGAACATGCATGTGAACATGAACATGCATTTGATGCATAGATGCTGTGGTGTTGTGAGGTAAGTCATGCATAATTACTTGAGCATGCATTTTATTTGGATGATAAGTATGATATGGTTTATGAACATGATGAATACGCTTGGTTAATGCCATGATGCTATGCTTGGATGTTTGGGATATGCTTGATGTTAACGCCTTGTTGATGTTGTTGTTTTGTGATCTACTTGCTACATTTGGATTTGTTAGATGAATGGTAGGGATTTTATGCTATGAATAAATATGGGATTTTTGCCATGTTTAGATGTTAGATGCATGTTAGCGTGTGTGAGTATAAAATAACATATTAGAGGACCCTTTGATGAGATTAGGATTTAGAATACAATGAGTGAAGGCCGACCAACGTATCGGGTGGGGTTAGGTGCCTAACACCTTCCCATCCCTATACCTAAACTTCGGACACGTGCTTTGGGAAAGATCAGTCCTTTCACAAGGGCGCTACATATATGGTTCTTAGACCTAATCTAGGTGGAGACTCTATTTACACCTTCCGCCATGGTCCACCTTAAGCCAAGGCATACTTTCCACGGATTTAGGGGAAACCCCAAAAGACTGTTATGGGTGCTTCCCACACCATCTACTAATGCTTGGCTTATTCCAAATACTCGAGTTGCCTTGGCATGGGCTTCTAGGCAGAATTTGGGATTTGCTAAGTAGCGTGCTAACCTTAATGGCTGGGTGGTTCATGGTGGCAATGTTCCTATAGAGTGGAGTGAGAAAAATAATGTAGTGGGAGCCCCCTAGTCTGTCCTAGTTGCTAGTTCAACAAAGAGAATTCATGGCAAATCACCTCCTCTAGAAGATAAGACCAAGAAAGTAAGGCGTAAGAGAGCTACTGCTAAGAAGCCAAGGAGTGATGATTTGAAGCCCTAAGTTACTGTTCAGTCTAATCCGAGTTACCCTAGTTCCTGAGTCTAGTGTTCCAACTGTTGCATTTGTTGGTTCACCCTTGTCATTGAAACAATATAGAAGGAGGACTAGAGTTGGTAGGATATAGGTTCCTAAGCCTTCAGAAGAGGTATCCTCATTGACCTTTTATCTTCTTACATCCTTTCTTGCTTTTTTTTTTTCTTCTTTGCCTTCATTTGTGTTGCTAACCATATGTTTTTGTGGCTTCAATAGTTTGGTGAGAGTGAAGAGACACAGTTAGAGGAGTATGATGGAGAATTCGAGGATACAGCTGCGGATTTTGGTACACTCCTATTCCTTGCTTTGGTTTTTTCTCATGTTTCCTCTCCTGATATCCTTTATTCTCCAGGTCCAGCTAATGAAGACATAGAAGTTGCTGTCAAGGACCCTGTTGTTACTAATATTGCTGGAGAAGCTACTATTAGCATGCCCAACCAAGAGCATGTTGTGACTTCGATTGTTTATGACATCTAACAGAGTAAGAAACCTCCAAGTATGATAAACTTGAGTCATTTATATTGAGCAAAGTAAGCTTCTTGTTCAATAATGCTTAGCTTTATGAGTGCTTTTGGTTATTGCTGGATGGAGATATAATCTTGTTCACTTTTGCAGAGTCACAGAGTGAATCTTTTAGTGCTACCTCCAAGAGAATGAGTTGTGAAGAATTCTTGGAGCAATTTGTGGAGGATGAAGAAAATGAGATAGTGGTAGCTAATTTCTATCCTCTTTCAAGTAATACTATCAAAGTTTTTTTAACTAATTTCTTTAATAAATATTATTCTTATAATTACTAAAGGTTGTACTCAGTGCACAAAACTTTCATTTCTGAAGGCTTATATCATTTTCTCTCTTAAAATTTTTGAATAGTTGCTTGAACCATATAAAAACAATCTAGGCCCATATTTAATAAATGTTTGATAACCTTTCAAAAGCAATCAGGGCCCCTGCATTATCATTTTCATTGCCTCAATAACTATAAAGACATTCGATGGTTTTTCCCCCTTTTATTGCACTAATTATTTTACAATTTATATTTTGATGGAGAGATCTTAAGTTTTATTCTACAACCTTTGATTTTCATATTAAAAAAGTGTAATTTTTTTTTTCGTGTCAAGTGTGTGCTCAATGCTTCATATATTATTTTTCGTATTTGACATGGCAATTCTTTAGATTATGATTTTCAAGCCACATGCTCATATCTTTTTGATTTTCATGATGGGAATGAAGGTGTATATAATTTAAAGTATTTTTATGTTATCTATAATGTGACTTACTAAATTCAATTGTAGATTAGTGAAACTAAAGAATATGATTGTTATTTTGTTAAGAGTACATTTTCATGGGAATTTTTTGTTATTATTTGTTATTGTCATTTGTCAAGGAAGTTAATAAGTTATTTTCATTTTCAATGCATATAAGTTGCACTTTTGGGAGTATCTAGGGTACCATGGAAAAGAAAGAACATTGCTAGGGGTTTGAAAACAACTTTTTGTTGCTCTTTAGGGCCGTGTTTAACTTTGTCTTGACGTGAAAAATGAGACTACATCATATGAAATACAAACCCTATACAGAATGTACAGCAATATAGAGATACAATTGTATACAATAATAAAGATTTCCATCCATGAGAACTGGAAGCAAACAAGCATAAACAAATTATTTTCATATTTATTTCTATGTTAGGTAGACCATGAACATGTATTCACATGTCCATACATTGATGCATAGGTGCTGTGGTGGACTGAGGTAAGTCATACATTCACATGAACATGCATATGTGTGACATTTAATCTTGTCTAGGTTTGTTGAACATATATGTGATCTAAAATGCCTTGCTTTGATACGATAATATGTTTGCTTTGATACACATGCTTGCTTCCTTGGATGAGATGATATGATAGATGTATGTCGGGATATGATATGAGTTGCATGATAGATGTATGTTAGGGTTTTGGGATGACATGCCATGTTTGTTTGCTAGAAACATGCTAGTGTGTGTGTGAGTATAGAATGCAATATTGAACATGCCTTTAATAGGGTTAAGATGTAAGATACAATGAGTGGAAGCCGACCCTAGGGTCGGGCAATCTTGAGTGCCTAACACCTTCTCAAGTCGTACCTAAACTTTGAACTCATACTCTGGTAGTAAGATTGGTCCTTCCATGAAAGGGCGCTATGTGATGGTTCCTAGACCTAATCTAGGTGGTGACTCTGTGTTATTTTTCTCCACCACAGTCCACTCGGTCATAGGCATACTCCCTCATTAAAGGGTGTGAGCCGTTGCACTCACAGCTGAGACCTCCTGATGCATGGCATAGAGGTTGGTAAAGAGAGACCCAAGTCCTTATCCATTCGGGCAAGGAGGGAAGGGCTTATAGAAAGATCAAACAAAGAGAGATTTTGTCATGGAATGGGTAGTGGAAGAAAGAGAATGAACTAAGTTTACCTAGTAGTGGTAGTGGTCGGGCAACCAATGGGTTGGTGGGCAATTCTAAAAGGGTGCTCACAACAAACCAAAAACAATTGGTGAAGCCTTAAGGTTAAAAGGGAGAAATCTCATGGAATTAGCTCATTATAAACGGTGGAAGTAGCCATAGATGAAAGGGGAGAGCAAACCAGGGGCAAGAAAGTAGTGAAAACTGAGAGATGAATAACCAAGTAAAAGAAAAGAAAGAAAGTGGTAAAACCAACAGTAGGAAAGTGGTAAAATAAGCAAGTAGCCATTTAGGCTCATTCCCCAAAATGCATAACTTTAATGGTAGAAGCCTATAATAAGGTTGTTCAAGTTGGGGTTTGGGTTCTTGGACTTTGGACATAATATTTGTGCACAAATTGGCAGTGGTAGGATTGAACCTTGGAGCTCATTCCATGAAGCGTCAGGCCCTTCTTTCTTATAAATAGCCTAAACTAAATGTTACGTGTCTAAGGTAAAAGAAGTGTAAAAAGAAACCTCAACACTATCATACCAAAAGTTACGAATACTAGATCTCATTTCAGTTAGTTCATTAGAGTGGAATACTTTAGTTTTGACCTATGTCAGTTTACCATTTCAAGGTTATGGCAGATATAAATAAATAAATAAATAAATAAATATATATATATATATATATATATATATATATATATCTTTTGGTACTTTTGGAAAATAAAATCAAGTGAGTGACAGTTTGCGTAAATGCTCGTGCAGTCCTTTGCCATGTTTTTCACTTCTTGAAAAATTAGGTTCAAAGCAACTCTATTTTATATTTATTTAACAATATATATATTATAAAATAATAAATTTAATAGTTTTCTATTGAAAAATCTCATATGAAGTGAGTAGATTGTTATAAAAAAACAATTATTTATGGGTTTTTCTTAAAAGAAAATAAAAGAACCGTGTAGGGTGTATACAAGAACCTTCAAAAAGTTTCCTTCCATTTATTTTTTCCATTTCCCAAACCTACTCACATGACCAACTCAATTTATTTCCTCATTTCACCTAATTTTAACTATTATTTCTTCTCATCTCATTTAGATTTATTCTAGCAGCACAACTTTTATCACACTCTTATTCATGACTATTTTATGTAGTAAACTATAATTGATTGTCTATCATTTTTACATAAAATCACATCCTATAATTTTTGCATTTCCACTGAGTGTCTATTAGTGGCTTTATGCTCTCTTTAGTCTTTTCTTTTCTTATTTTTATCTTCTTATCTTCTTATCTTCTTTTTATTTTTTATTCTTTATTTTTATCTCACACTTTTTTTTCCCCATATCTCGTGTTAAGATCAATTGTTTTATGGTAGTGGTTTTGCTTTTAAGGAAAACAAAAAACCCCCAAAATGTACACCCAAAATGACTCGGAATTGGCCAATTTTTTTTTTTTTTGATGAGGAATAATTTTAGTTCACATACTAGTACGATATTTTTCACTGGTTCTGACTAGAATGGAACAAAATACAAAACATTGATCATACCTACTTTTGTTTTATATTTTTAATTTTTATTTAGTCACTTTCACTTCATGATTGACCAAGTCATTGAATCTTCTACAATCTGCACATATATCTTCCCTCCCCACTTCCAAAAAAAAAAAAAAAAAAAAAAACACTTGGAAGAAAAAAGTCAAAAACAACCACAAGAAAAAAAGAAAGATAAAAAAAAAAAAAAAAAAAACAAAATAAAGGAGGGCTTTACCATTCTCTTATTATGGGTGCTATAAGAACTAAAATGCTATTTTTAGAATTTATAACCACAAAAATACAGTCCATCAAAGATGTCATATGCTAAAAAATTTGACATCTTGCTACAGTATCCTCTAAAAAATGAGATTGCATTGTAGCAAGATGTTATAATTTTTTAATACTTTCTCTTTCCTCTGATCTCTCATTCTCTCTACCCTTTCTCTCTTTCTCTTTCTTTCTAATCTCTCTACCTTTTCTCTCTTTTTCTCTGCCTCTCCGTCTCCCTCTTTCTCACATCAAGCTTTTTTTTTTTTTTTTTGGGCTCCAAATCAGCAGCAGTGTGGAGATCGGCATGCAGATCCTACTCTCAGATTGACTCTGTTTGAAGATTTTTCCTCTGTGTGTTGCCGTGTATTGATTGTCGCTGGGTGTTTTCTCGTGTGTTGATCGTTGCTGTAGGTTTGGGTTTGGGTTCAATGTTGGATTTAACCTTCTATTTCCTCTTCCTCTCTAGCACTGATTTAAATTCCAATGGTCTTGCATATATCTCATGTTTTTGTTTGGTGTTTTTGTTTTTTTATTTTCTAATTGGTGGTGGATGCTGTTGTGGTTTTTGGGTGGTTGTGGTTGTGGTTGTGGGTGATGGTGATGGTGGTAGTAATTGTTGTGGGTGTGGTCAATGGTGGCTGGTTGTAGCAGGTGTGGGTGCGGGTGTGATTTGCTGGGTTAAGATGGAAGAGTGTGAGTTTGTTGAATAGACAGGTGGGTATGGGTGGTTGGTGTTTTTTTTTTTTTTTTTTTTTTCGATGGTGGTGGATATGGGTTTTCTAGAATGAGATGGTCCGTGTGAGTTTAATGGCTCAAGAGAGATAGAGAGGAAGAGAGAGAAAGAAATATATATATATATATATTGAAAAATAAAGAAATAATAAAAATATAATATTTAAATGAAGCGGTAAAAAATATAGAATCTTTGATGTTTGGTGTATTGTAAAATGAGTTATTAAAATAAATAAAGTGGCTTTCTAAGAGGATAAATGCTAAATTTTTTGAGACTTTTGATGTGAATGTCTAAAAGCTACACCCTACTTCTAGAAGGGTGAATTAGTATTCCAAAAAGGAGCAAAATGGGTAGTTGGCAAGAACAGTAAGCTCTCCTTCTGGTTCGATAAATGGTTGGATAAAGGGTCGCTGCATAGTTTAATTGCAGGACCCCTTAATAGGGGGGAAGAGCTGACTACTTTAAAAGATGTAGCTAGGTTCTCGGGTTGGAATTGAAGAAGGTGCTCTTTCTCCTTCCCTGACAGGCTGAAATCAGAAATAAACCCCATTTCCCTTTATGCTTGTACTGCGGATCGTATCACTCAGTCGTCTTCTCCAAGTGGTGATTTTAAGTTGAAAGAAGCTTATAAAATTGCAAGTTGGGATGAAGGAGGTAACTTCTCAGGTTGCTTTGATGGGTACTGGATTTGGAGGACATCCATCATTCCAAAAATAAAGTGCTTTGTGTGGCAGTGCTTACATAAAAGCATTCCGATTAGCTCAGTTCTTGTGGCAAGAGGTATGGAAGTCTCAACATTGTGCCATCTGTGTGAGGAAGACGCGAAGTCTATTGTCCATGTTCTTAGAGATTGCCATGTAGCCTGCACTCTTTGGACCTCTTTATCTCCCCCTATGGCTGAATCTGTTTTCTATGGGTTAAGCTCCTTAGAATGGCTTAGACAAAATTTCTGCAACTCTAACATTTCTCCTACTTCGGGTATCAAATGGGGAATCATCTTTTGTTTTGGTATTTGGAAGCTTTGGCTGAATAGGAATGGGGTGGTGTTTAGAGGTGAGAATGGGCAGCGAAATCTGAAGTCTGATGTTCTTGCAAAAGCTACGGAGTTTGCCTATATAGGTATCCATGCAAATCAGTCCTCTGCTTGAAGGCAGATTGCTATTAGCTGGTGTTTCCCTCCTCCTACTTGGTTCAAACTTAACTCGGATGGATCTTCACTCGGTAATCCGGGGAAGGCGGGTGGTGGAGGTCTAATAAGAAATGATAAGGGCGAGTGGCTGAAAGGTTATGCGAGGAATGTGGGGTTTTCTACTAGCGTGGCTGCGGAGCTATGGGCATTACGTGACGGTCTTAGATTATGCATAGCTCTCAAACTTCCTGCTATGATCATTGAACTAGATGCCAAACTTATTGTTGATCTTCTGCAGAAAGCTGAAGGCCACCGGAACTGCATTGATGCGCTTGTAAGTGATTGTAAAACTAAGTTAGGAAATATTTCTAGAGTCCAAATTAATCATTGTTATTGTGAGGCGAATAGATGCGCTGATGCGCTTGCTAGAAGGGGAGCTTTGCTCTCCCAAGACTTTGTAATTTTCTTAGACCCCCGGCGGAAGTGTCCTTGCTTTTGAGTCTTGATTTTGCCGGGGTGGCTTATGACCGTTTTGTTTTTGGTTAGTGTTTAATGAAATTTGCCTTTCTACCAAAAAAAAAAAAAAAAAAACAACACCCTACTTCCGTCTTACTAATACCAACCAAATTAGTAACCACTACCAGTTTCAATTTAGTCGCTTTCAATGCTTTCTGCTTTCACTGGGCTAGATGTATAATTGGGTTTGTTAATGTGTGCTTTAGGGCATACATTAACTATCCATTTTGAAAAAATTATTATGGAGAATTAAAAAAATTGTTAAAAAATTTAATTATTTTTTCGTTTTGCATAAAAAGTTTTCTAAAATAGTTTACTATTATATGCTTTAAGGGTACACGTTAACAAAATCCTATATAATTTTAAGTGGTAGTCCCAAAAGGAGATAATGAATAGTAACTATAATAATCATAATAATACAATTAGGCGACATCCTTCATAACCTTCTCTTTCCTATCATTCTACATCGGTATAGGCACATAAACAAATTCCACTCCAATTGCAAAACAGCTATTAGAATATACTAGTTCTAACTGAAAAATTGGGATAAATCATCATTCATCAAATATCACTATTATCAAACTCTTCACAGTCCATACATAAGTAATATCAAAATTCCCACATCAAACCCCAAGACATTACCCCGAAAATAGGGAATACTAGACTACTAGCTGGTACAGACCAAAGCATAGGACACAATACTGCAATTAAAATTTATATATACATACCTAATTTTTACTTGCCACAGTTTTACTTTTGGATTCAAGATTGCTATTTTCGTGTATGCTTTTGCTACTTCCCCAGAAATTCAATCTTTGTCTGATGTAATAATGTACATCACAGAAGACAAAAGATAAAAATTTAAACGTAGATAACAAAATCATGCAAATATAATAGCATCACAAGTTATCACAACCCCTAAAAATGAAGAATTCTAATGAGGCCACAAGAAGGATCCCATGGCAAATTTTCTCTTATGATCAACATCTCCAACGATTGGTTGCCCATACTCTCTACGCAAACAATCAAGCTTCCACTCCGGCATGGTCTCATAGTCAGCTTGAGTGTACCTGGGATAGTGCAATGGCATCTGAAAGTGACCACACCACTCCCTCATGTCACCGTTGGCTTCTCCGTTGCCTATTTTTTGAGAGGGTCTACTGCTCATTGATTCCATTCCTCCACTCATGTTTCTAAAATCACAATAGAGAGAGTTCTGCTTTTTAGTAGTTGTGGCAAACTGGTCTGGCCTCCTTTAGTATTTATAAAGAGTTTTGTGTTGGGAATATTCTGCAAGCATAGCGGATGTTATTGCATTTACTATTAACAGTTGTAATAGGTTATTGATTTTCAAGAGAAGTTACTCCTATGTGGCAGAAAAATACCGTAGTACACAAGAAAATGTAGAATTACGTCGGGAAGGTTTTGGCCTTTGAATCATTGCAGTTTTACCAGATATTAAAAGTTTTGGGGTCACGCTTATGCATTGGAGCTAAACTAAATCCAAATTTTTGTTGCTTTAAAAAATAGAAATAATCATAGTGTCATGCAAAGTCAACATTGAGTTGGTTCACTTCACCATGTTTAATGTGATACTTGTCCACCATTACATAGAGAGACATAGAGAAAAAGAAAAAAACAAAAAAAATATTTTTCCACCAGTAGATATTTTCCTTTCCCCTTCTCAAAGGCATTTTAATAAATTCTGTTAGGTTCTAAGACCTTATATAGAGACTAATGCATTAGAACTTTAATGTGTATTGTGTTGGCAAACCATGATCAAAACGTAAAGTTTAGGTTTAGGCCTGCTCAAAGTATGTTTTTATTGCAAAGTTGGAATCGAGTGATTGCAGAAATTAGTGGACAAATTTTGCAAGGCTCGATCGATCGAAAATTAGATTTGATTGATCGAGAATCGTGCAAAATTAATTTTTTTTACAGAGTTTCCAACTTAGCCCAACCCTGTTTCACGTGTAGAGTTTTATGTTTTACTTCTTATATTAAAAGAAAAACCCTAGTTACGTTTTAGAGGCTTTTTTGTGTTGTGTTTTGAATCTCTTGTGAGATCTAGAGGTATTTACCTTCATACATACTTAGGGTTATCAAGATCAAGATTGATGTTAAAAGCTTGGTGATCGCTTTAGTTGTTGTATAAATACCTTAACAAAGATTTGAAATCTTTGAGTGGAATCTCAAAGTCACAAGTAGGAAAACTTGTGGTTGCGGCGGATCAAAGGAAAAAAGTAGTCCGTGGACTTGGATCTGTCACGTGGTCGTGGTAGTAAGTTTTCTACTCGAGGTAGTAATAGTATGTTAGTGGTCTAAGTTCTATTATACAAACTTCAATTCTTTCTTATGGAATCTGTTTTACCTTGAGGATAGTTAGGTTAAATCCTCCCCAGTTTTTTTACAAGTTTGGTTTTTCTGAGTCATCAGATCTTTGTGTTCTTTATCTTTCCGCATTATATTTATTTTACACATATTGGTTTAACCTAGTATTAATTAACAAACTTGTTAATCAACTTGGCTTAATATTAGGTTAATCATATTGTGTTAAGGGATCTAAAACTTTACAAATTCCAACTTTTCCACCAAGGCACCACCCATGGCTTGAGACACAATAGGTGCTCTTGTCCATGCTTAAATAGAGTGAAAGTGAATAGACCCACTAGTTTTAACTCTTGGTCTTTCAATTAACAAAACTTGCTTTGTATCCCCAGACTAAAATTACATGTATTTGCAATATTCCCCATCATTAATTAAGACCTTCAAACTATTAAATTAAACCTCACACAGTCCAAAATTTCAAGTCTTTGGATGTTGGAATGCATATGTTAGGTTCTAAAAATTTAGAACAACTGGCAAACTGTGAACACAAACTTGTCTAGATATAGATTCTAGATATAGATTCTAGAGTCTATAGATTAGACAATACTCAAGTTGATACAACTCAAGATTCAAGAACATACAAGCTACAGAAGAAGAATTCGAAATCTGCCTAGTTTGATCAATCAAAAGACATACTCGACCGATCAATATATGGGTCTGCAGGATTTTAAGTTCAACCTAGTAGTAGTTCAAGCCCATTAAGGATTAGGGTTTCAGATCTACTTCTTCTAGTATATAAAAGAAACCCTAAGCATGTTTTTAAAATTCTTTTCAGAGAGAGAAGAGTGTGCTTCTTTTGTAGATCTAGGGTTTTGTACCCAAAAACTCTCTAAAGTCTTCTATTGATGTTATTCCTTGAAGAATCTCAAAATCCGGTATTGTAGAAGTTACTGCACACAAGGTCAACGTATAAGGAGATCCAAAACCTTTGAGTGGAGTCTCAAAGTCACAAGTGTGGGTGCTTGTATTGTAAAGGTCTAATAGAGAATGAGTCCTTAGATTCGAAACTTGCACATGGTTGTATTAATAAGTTCTACATATGGTAGCAATATGATATTAGTGGTCTAAGTTTTATTGTAAACTTCAATTCTCTATAATGGATTTGCTTTTTACCTTGAGGATAGCTAGGTTAAATCCTCCTCAGGTTTTTTACTAGTTTGGTTTTCCTGGGTGATCATATCATTGTGTTTTTTATTTTTCGCTGTTTTACATGATATAACTTTATTTTTTTAACCTAAATCTATATAATAAACCTAAGTATTCACTTGGTTAATTAATTAGGTTAAACAATTTAGTTTACAGGGATCTAAAACTATACAGCATAAAAACAACTGCATGCATTAGCAAATTCAAGTTCTGAGCATGTAGTAACTAGCAAAACATGCTACCATAATCAAGCAGATCCCCAACAATTGTACTAATAAGATGGTCCCCCCAAAAAAAAAAAAAAAAAAAAAAAGAGTGATCGTATTAATTCATCAGGTCTCAAGTTTGTCCCTGTGGCTGTGAAAGGCTTGTTTTTTATGTAGAAATTCCGAAGTCACAGTCCAATAAGATTTTCTTTATGTAAATAAAAAATATTTAACAACTTTGCATTAATTTTAGAAGAGATCCAGAAAAATTATTTCTTATTAATTTTAAAAGATTTCTAAAAAAGTACAACTTAAAATAAAGATAATGTTAAAAAAGCATGTACATTATACAAGATCATGAGAATTTAAATATATAATACGTATATATTATAAAAAAATTTAGGGAGGTTAAAAAATATTAAAAAAAAAAAAAAACCCTTTTAATTAATTTATTAAAGAAGTAAAAGAGGGAAGGGGTGCCAGTTGCAAAAGTGAGGCAAGCCATGCCAAGCGGCCCATGCCGTGCCAAGCGGCCCATGCCCCTCATTGCCTTCGATTCAAGAAGCTTATCAAAAAGATCAAAAGTTATGCGGTATCTTACGCCATTGTGCTAGTGATTAATCTCATTGACTTATGATTTTTATTTTTATTTTTTATTTTTCAATGTGATTTCAGATAATTTAAGTGCAATTTTTTAAGTAAAATAATATTAAGTTTTTCAATTAAATTCAAACATATAACTAAATCACTGACATTTGACAAAAATAATGTTGTTTGTACTTTATCGGCGAATGCAAGATATGAGTTAGAATTTATAACGTACTGCATCTTTGTGAAACTATATAACCTTACAATCACTTTTCTGGCCAGATTCAACAAACTAAATTAGATGTACGTTTCTTCCCAAGAGATGATGGAAAAGGATCGACAACCCCTTGAATATACGTTTTTGTTTTTGAAAAAATTCATAAAAAAAAAGATCGCCAACCTCTCGTGAGGTTGGGTCTTCTAGTAGCTTCTATTATTTTTTGTACTAGTTATTTTGCTGTAGTATCTTTTTATCATATTTATTGCGTTAGCTATTATGCTAGCTAAAAATTTTATTATTTCTTTGTTATTATGTATATTTCTTTTAATATGAACTGATCATTATTCTACCATATATATATATATATATACATATTATATTTATATGTATAAGTATATATATGAATATATGTATGTATATATATTTGGGAATACACTAACCCAAGTAAACCAACATTTGCTTGATGGCTTTCTTTGGGTTTTAGAGTTGTTTATGTGCAGGAAGTGAAGAAATACTTCTACAGTAGAATACAGAGAAAGGTCACTCTCATTGCAGAAAAGTGTAGAAAACTTTGTTGTAGAGCAAAAAGTTAAAAATAGTTAGTCTTGCGGCAGAAATTGGAGAAATGTTCCTTCTACGGTAGAAACAGAGAATAAGCCCAATTTGCAAACGTTGTCCCTTGGACTTTGGACACAATGTTTGTGCACAAATTGGTAGTGGTAGGATGGGACCTTGGAACTCATTCCGCAAAGCGTCAGGCTCAACTTCCTTCTTATAAAAAGCCTAGACCAAATGTTGCCTAATAACATCAAGACACATATCCAAGGTAGAAGAAGTGTAAAAAGAACCCTCAACACTATCGTACTAAAGTTATGAATCTAGATCTCATTTTTGTTTGTTCATTAGAGTGGAATACTTTATTAGTGGCCTATGTCAGTTTACCATTTCAAAGTTATTGTAGATATAAATAAATAAATATATATGTATTTTTTGGTACATATGGAAAATAAAATCTAGTGAGTGACAGTTTGCATAAACGCTCACACTTCTTGAAAGATTAGGTTTAGAGCAACTCTATTTTATATTTATTTTACAGCATATATATATATATATATATTATAAAATAATAAATTTAATAGTTTTCTTTTGAAAAATCTCAAATAAAGTGAGTAGATTGTTATAAAAAAAAAAACAATTATTTATGGGTTTAAAAAAAAAAAAATATAAGACAACCCTATAGGGTACTTGTATACAAGAAACTTCTAGGAAGCTTCCTTCTACTACATTTTCCATTTCCCAAACCCACCCACGTGACCTACTCAATTTATTTCCTTATTTCACCTAATTTTGACTATTCTTTCAGCTCATCTCATTTAGATTTATTCTAGGAGCACAACTTTTATCACACTCTTTTTCACGACTATTTTATGTAGTAAACTATAATGGATTGTTTATTATTTTTACATGAAATCACATCTTAGAATTTTTGCATTTTCATTGAGTGTCTGTTAGTGGCTTTATGCTCTCTTCAATCTTCTCTTCTCTTATTTTTATCTTCTTATATTATTTTTATGTTTTATTCTTTATTTTTATCTCACATTGACTTTGCTTCATCTTGCACTCTTTTTTCCCCATCTCTCTTGTTAAGATCAATTGTTTTAGGGTAGTGGTTTTGCTTTTAAGAGAAACAAAAAAGCCCAAAATGTACACCCAAAATGACTCGGAATGGGCCAAAATTTTTGTGATGCGTAATAATTTTAGTTTGCATACCAGCACAATATTTTTTATTGGTTCTAACCAGAACGAAACAAAATTCAAAACATTGATCATACCTGCTTTTGTTGTATATTTTTGTCTTTTATTTTGTCACTTTCATTTCTTGATTGACCAAGTCATTGGATATTCTGTAATCTGCACATAGATCTTCCGTCCCCACTTAAAAAAAAAAAAAAAAAAAAAAAAAAAAAAAAAAAAACCACTTTGAAGAAAAAAGTCAAAAACAACCACAAGAAAAGAAGAAAGATAAAAAATGAAAGAAAGGTGGGCTTTACCATTCTTCCTCCCTAAGCCTCATTTGGGAGGAGGGAATAGAATGAAATGGAAAGGAATGAAAAGAATAATTTTAAAATATTCTTCATTTCCCTTGTTTGGGAGTTTAAGTGGGAAAGAATGAAATGGGTTGAAGGAAACACTCATTTCTCTCTATTCCTTAAAACCTCAAGTTTACATTCCTTTTGAAATTGGGAGGAATGGGAGGGAATGAAATTAGATTTAATGTTAATTTTTTACTAAAACTCCTGAAATACCCCTATATATTCAACAATTTATTTTAAAACAGGGGTTTAATAGTCATATTGTCATAAAATGATTCCATTCTATTCCCTCCATGTTACTCCCAAACAAGATTACTTACATTCCATTAATTTTCATTCCTTTCCATTCCTTAATTTTAAAACATCTAATCAAGGTTACTTAATTCTATTCTATTCCATTTTTTTCCATTCATTTCCATTACTTATATACATTCCATTCCATTCTATTTCATTCCTTTTCATCCGTTTATTATTATTTCATTCTATTTCCTTATGAACTCCTAAATGAAGCCTAAAAGCATTCTTATCAAGAGTGCTATAAGTGCTAAAATGCTATTTTTAGCATTTATAATCACAAAAATCCACTCCATCAAAGATGCCATATGCTAAAAAATTTGACATCTTGCTACAGTGTGCTTTAAAAAATGAGAGCGCATTGTGGCAAGATGTTATAATTTTTTAATATTTTCTCTTTCCTCTGATCTCTCATTCTCTCTACCCTTTCACTCTCTCTCTTTCTTTCTGATCTCTCTACCTTTTCTCTACCTCTCCATCTCCTTCTTTCTCACATCAAGCTTCTTCTTCTTTTTTCCCTACTCCAAATCAGCACCGGTGTGGAGATTGACATGCGGATCCTGTTCTCGAATTAACTTTGTTTGAAGATTTTCCTTTGTGTGTTACTGTGTGTTGATCGTCACTGGGTGTTTTGCTGTGTGTTGATCGTCGCTGTGGGTTTTGGTTTGGGTTCAATGTTGGTTTTGTCCTTTTATTTCCTCTTCCTCTCTAGTACTGATTTAAATTCCAATGATCTTGCATATATTTGATGTTTTAGTTTGGTGGTTTTATTTTTGTTTTTATGATTAATGGTGGATGTGGTTGTGGTTTTGGGCTTGTGATTTTGGTGGTTGTGGTTGTGGTTGTGGGTGACGGTGATGGTGGTAGTGATTGCTGTGGGTGTGGCCGGTAGTGGCTGGTGGTAATGGGTGTGGGTGTGATTTGTTGCGTTGAGATGGAAGAGTTTGAGTTTGTTGAATAGACAGGTGGGTATGGGTGGCTAGTGTTTTTTTTTCCGGTGGTGGTGGATATGGGTTTGCTGGGTTGAGATGGTCTATGTGAGTTTACTGGGTTGAGAGAGTCAGAGAGGAAGAGAGAGAAAGAAATATATATTGAAGAATAAAGAAATGATAAAAAAAGAATATTTAAATGAAGTGGCAAAAAATATAGAACTTTTGATATTAGGTGTATTGTAAAACACGTTGTTAAAATAAATAAAGTGGCTTTTGAAGATGCTAAATGCTAAATTTTTTGAGACTTTTGATGTGAATGCTCTAAAAGGCTACACCCTACTTCCGTCTTACTAATACCAACCAAATTACTAACCACTACTAGTTTCAATTCAATCACTTTCAATGCTTTCTGCTTTCACTGGGCTAGATTTGATGTTTGTTTCTTCCTAAGAAATGACGGAAAAGGATCAATAACCCCTTGAATATATGTTTTGTTTTTTTTTGAAAAAATTCATCCAAAAAAAAAAAAAAAAAAGATCGCCAACCTCTTGCGAGGTTGGGTCTTCTAGTAGCTTTTATTATTTGTTGTATTAGTTATTCTGTTGTAGCACATTTTTATCATATTAATTTATCCCGTTAGCTATTATGCTAAAACTTTTATTCTTTCTTTGTTATTACGTACATTTCTTTTAATACGAATTGATCATTATTCTGCCATATATATATATATATATATTATATTTATATGTATAAGTATATACACAAATATATGTATGTATATATTTGAGAATACACTAACCCATGTAAACTAACATTTGCTTGATGGCAATCTTCTTTGGGTTTTAGAGTTGTTTATGTGCAGGAAGTGAAGAAATATTTCTACAACAAAAAATAAAGAAAGTTCAGTCACATTGCAGAAAAGTGTAGAAAACTTTACTGTAGAGAAGAAAGTTAAGAAAAGTCAGTCCTGCAGCAAAAACTGGAAAAATGTTCCTTTTACAGTAGAAAAGGAGAATAAGCCTAATTTTGCAGCATCGTCTCTTGGACTTTGGACACAATGTTTGTGTACAAATTGGCAGTGGCAGGATGGGACATTGGAGCCCATTCCGCGAAGCGTCAGGCCTAACTTCCTTCTTATAAAAAGCCTAGACTAAATGTTATCTAATAACTTCAAGACACGTGTCTAAGGTACAAGAAGTGTAAAAAGAACCCTCAACACTATCATACCTAAAGTTATGAAAACTAGATCTCATTTCAGTTTGTTCATTAGAGTAGAATACTTTAGTATCGGCCTATGTCAGTTTACCATTTTAAGGTTATTGCAGATATAAATAAATAAATATAGATGTATTTTTTGGTAGTTTTGGAAAATAAAATCTAGTGCGTGACGGTTGGCATAAACACTCATGCAATCCTTTGCTTTTGCACTTCTTGAAAGTCTAGGTTCAGAGCAACTCTATTTTATATTTATTCAACAATATATATATATATATATATATATATAAAATAACAAATTTAATAGTTTTCTTTTGAAAAATCTCAAATAAAGTGAGGAGATTGTTATAAAAAAAAACAATTATTTATGGCTTTTTAAAAAATAAAATAAAATAAAACAACCCTGTAGGGTACTTGTATACAAAAACCTTCCAAGAAGTTTCCATCCACTTACTTTTTCCATTTCCCAAATCCACTCACGTGACCTACTCAATTTATTTCCTCATTTCACCTAATTTTGACTATTTTTTCTTCTCATTTCATTTTGATTTATTCTAGAAGTACAATTTTTATCACTCTTTTCACTACTATTTTATGTGGTAGACTATAATTGATTGTCTATCATTTTTATATGAAATCACATCATAGAATTTTTGCATTTCCACTGAGTGTCTGTTAGTGGCTTTATGCTCTCTTCAGTCTTCTCTTCTCTTATCTTTATCTTCTTATATTATTTTTATTTTTATCTCACACTAACTTAGCTTCATCTTGTTCTCTTTTTTACCCCATCTCTCGTGTTAAGCTCAATTGTTTTATGGTAGTGGTTGTGATTTTAAGGGAAACAAAAAAGCCCAAAATGTACACCCAAAATGACTCGGAATGGGCCCAAGTTTTTTTTTTTTTTTATGTGGAATAATTTTAGTTTGCATACCAGTATGATATTTTTCACTGGTTCCCACCAAAACGGAACAAAATTCAAAACATTGATCATACCTGCTTTTGTTGTATATTTTTAATTTTTATGTTGCCTTCATGATTGACCAAGTCATTGCATGTTCTGCAATCTGCACGTAGATCTTCCCTCCCACTTCCAAATTGAAAAAACATTTCGAAGAAAAAAAGTCAAAAACAACCCCAAGAGAAGAAGAAAAATAAAAAGCGAAAGGAAGGTGGGCTTTACCATTCTTCCTCCCTAAAAGGCTACAGCCTATTTTCGTCTTACTAATACCAACCAAATTACTAACCACTATCAGTGTAATTCAGTCACTCTCAATACTTTCTGCTTTCACTGGGCTACACATATAATTGGGTTTGGTTAACGTAGCTATCTATTTTGAAAAAGTTCTTACGGCGAGTTGAAAAATTTATTAAAATAGTTAATTATTGTTTTTTTTCCATAAAAAGTTTCTTAAAATAGTTTATTAATGTATGTCTTAAGGGCACATGTTAGTAAAATTCTATATAATTTTAAGCGGTAGTCCCAAAAAGGAGAAAATGAATAGTAACTATAATAATCATAATAATACAATTTGGGGACATCCTTCAAAACCTCTCTTTCCTAGCATTCTACATTGGTATAGGCACAAAAACAAGTTCCACTCAAATTGCAAAACAGCTATTAGAATATATATACTAGTTCTAACTGAAAAATTGGGATAAATCATCATTCATCAAATATCACTATTATCAAACTCTTCACAGTCCATACATAAGTAATATCAAAATTCCCACATCAAACCCCAAGACATTACCCCGAAAATAGGGAATACTAGACTACTAGCTGGTACAGACCAAAGCATAGGTGATAGGACACAATACTGCAATTAAAATTTATATATACATACCTAATTTTTACTTGCCACAGTTTTACTTTTGGATTCAAGATTGCTATTTTCGTGTATGCTTTTGCTACTTCCCCAGAAATTCAATCTTGTCTAATGTAATAGTTTACATCACAGAAGACAAAAGATAAAAATTTAAAGGTTGATAACAAAATCATGGAAATATAATAGCATCACAAGTTATCACAACCCCTAAAAATGAAGAATTCTAATGAGGCCACAAGAAGGATCCCAAGGCAAATTTTCTCTTATGGTCAACATCTCCAACGATTGGTAGCCCATACTCTCTAAGCAAACAATCAAGCTTCCACTCCGGCATGGTCTCATAGTCAGCTTGAGTGTACCTGGGATAGTGCAGTGGCATCTGAAAGTGTCCACACCACTCCCTCGTGTGTTGCTCTCCGTTGGCTCCTCCGTTGCCTATTTTTTGAGAGGGTCTACTGCTCATTGATTCCATTCCTCCACTCATGTTACTAAAATCACTATAGAGAGAGTTTTTGCTTTTTAGTAGTTGTGGCAAACTGGTCTGGCCTCTTTTAGTATTTATGGAGAGTTTTGTGTTGGGAATATTCTGCAAGCATAGCGGATGTTATTGCAATTTACTATTGACAGTTGTGATTGGTTGTTGATTTCCAAGAGAAGTTACTCCTATGTGGCAAAAAAAATACCGTAGTACTCAAGAAAATGTAGAATTATGTCGGGAAGGTTTTGGCGTTTGAATCATTGCAGTTTTACCAGAAATTAAAGTTTTGTCGCTTTAAAAAATAGAAAAATCATATTGTTATGCAAAGTCAAAATTGGGTTGGTTCACTTCACCATGATTAATGTGATACTTGTCGACCATTACTTGGAGAGACAGAGAGAAAAAGAAAAATAAAAGACAAAAAATCTTTGTCCACAAGTAGATATTTTCTTTTCCCCTTCTCCAAGGCATTTTAATAAGTTCCAACTTTTCCACCAAGGCACCAACCGTGGCTTGAGCAGACCTACACAATCGGTGCTCTTGTCCATGCTTAAATAGAGTGAAAGTGAATAGACCTACTAGATTTAAATCTTGGTCTTTGAATTAACAAATCCTGGTTTTTATCCCCAGACTAAAATTACATGTATTTGCAATATTCCCCATCATTAATTAAGACCTTCAAACTATTAAATTAAACTTCACACAGTCCAAAATTCCAAATCCTTTGGAAGTTGGAATGCATAAAAGAGAACTACATGCATTAGCAAATTTCAAGTTCAGAGCATGTAGCAACTAGCAAAACATGCTACCATAATCACAGATCTCCAGTCAGTGATCGTATTAATTCAGGTCTCAAGTTTCTCCCTGTGAAAGGCTTGCTTTTTATGTAGTAATTCCGTAGAGTCACAGGCCAATAAGATTTTCTTTATATAAATAAAAAATATTTAACAATTTTGCATTAATTTTAGAAGAGATCCAGATAAATTATTTCTTATTAATTTTAAAAGATTTCTAAAAATGTACAACCTAAAATAAAGATAATGTTAAAAAAAACATGTATATTATACAAGATCATTAGAATTTAAATATATATAATATGTATATATTATAAAAAAATTTAGGAAGGTTATTTATTTTTTTAAAAACCCCTTTTAATTAATTTATTTAAGAAGTAAAACAGGGAAGGGGTGCAAGTTGCAAAAGTGAGGCAAGCCATGCCATGCGGCCCATGCCCCTCATTTCCCTTCGATTCAAGAAGCTTATCAAATAAAAAATAAAAGATCAAAAGTTGTGCGGTATCTACGCCATTCTGATAGTGATTAATCTCATTGACCTATGATTTTTATTTTTCATTTTTAAATTTGATTTCTGATCATTTTAAGTGCAATTTTTTAAATAAAATAATATTAAAATTTTCATTTAAATTCAAATATATAACTAGATCATTGACATTTGACAAAGATAATATTATTTGTACTTTATCAACGAACACAAAATATGAGTTAAAATTTATAACGTGTTGCATCTCTAAGAAATTATACATCCTTATGAGCTAGTATTTCATATGCCAAATGCATAATACCTGCTTCCCACAGGCAAGTGGGCCCCATACTCAAGGAGCATGAGACTAGCCTCTCACAAGTAGGTTAGTCTCACACGTGTGGGGCCCACTTACCTGCGAGAGACAGGTCTCATGCATTTAGCACATAGAAGATTTTTTCTTATCTTTACAATCACTTTTTTGGCAGATTCAACAAACAAAATTAGATTTATATTCGAGAGGTATATATTTCTCCCCAAGAAATGATTGGAAAAGGATCACCAAACTCCCGAATAAAAGTTTTTTTTTTTTTTTTTTTTGAAAAAAATTCATCAAAAAAAAGAAAAAGAAAAAAGATCACCAACCTTTCGTGAGGTTGGGTCTTCTAGTAGCTTCTATTATTATGAATCTACCATAAAGGATCATTCTCTGCAATAGATCTTTATGGCCTAAAATATATAGGAAAAAATTACTGAAAACATACAGCTTGTTTTGGCATTTTCTAATTGGGTTCTGGAACATTCATTTTTAGGTAAACAAACAAAGTTAGATGTACATTAAATTGTTCCTATGCTATCGTGAAGGATTGCCTATCTTTTCTGAACCGATTAAAATAAGGTTGTAAATGTTGATGTAACCCTTTACCACTATACTATGTCTATTAAATGCAACCATACCAGCTTGTTCATTCAATATTTCTTGTCCACACAATCACTCTGTGGAGTAGGAGGCATGGCAACCAATTTCTCCATCAATCAGAGAGAGCATTCAATATGTACGAAACTATACATTCTAACAATCATCTTCATTATCATTATATATCCACACCCAAATTACTAGTGGTGATGAATGAACTGCATAACCAGAAAGAAATGTAGACCACACATGGTGGAATGACTTCTTGTATCATAGCTGTCGGTGGGTGGTGCAGGAAACAACCAGCATTAGATGCCATAGCCCTACACAAAATACAGTGCGATCCTACAACTTTCATTACTTCTGTTTTTGGTGGGGGAGGAGGGGTCCATCAATTTAGTGTTAGGGTTTGTACCTTAGAATCCAATTTATTGACATGTTATAAATGTTAACGTGTATAGTATTATTGGCTTTAGGTCCAATTAGATTACTTATGTAGCACACATTCTTGCATTGCACTCTTACTTGTACTGCACTCCTATACCTCCCATATAAAGACTATGTATATTATTTCATTGAGAAACACTATACAATTATTCAGTATTTCTTACATGGTATTAGAGCCACTGTTCTGACCTTTCCTTAGCAGTCTTATCTTTATTAGTGTTACTTCATTTTCAACATCGCTTCTGCCATCACAGCAGCTGCTGCAATCTCTCGCCGTTGAACCTTAGATGTTTTCTAGCCATCGTCCTTGGGTTCTGGACCTGCAGCTATTGTCGTTGAGGAGTTTCACACTGCAAAGACCACTGCCCTTTGCATCATCGCCATGCATATTGCTCCGATTAACTTGTGGAAGCCTCAAAGCCATTAGAGACCGCATGCACCCCCATGCGCTGCCTAATGTTTCTGTTTCATAGCTCACGCGCCCCACATGCCCCCACACACCGCCCAAAGGTTATGTTTTGTAGCCACTGCACAACTGGGTTGTTGATCCACGCGTTCCCACGCACTGCGTCTTCCAGTCCCACGCCTCCATGCGCTTTCATGCGCCTCAACCCTCCTGCTGATGTCATTCTGCCATGTCAACCGTAGTTGCGTCATCGCTGACGTTACTTACTTGCATCAGCCGTTGACATCATCGTTTGACTTCTAATGGTTTGATCGTTGACTTTCAACTGGTTTGACCGTTGACCTTTAGCAGGGTTAACCGTTGAGCTTTGCCAAAGTTGACTTTTTTGCAACCTAGGTGCTTGTCACCCTGTTTTTTTTTTTTTTTTTTTTTTTTTTTTTTTTTTTTTGCGTAGATTTCATTTTTGCAGTCCATTTTTGCATATTTTGCTTCTAAATTAAGAATAAGGACATTTCTTTTTCCTTTTGCAACAATCGTCGCCGACAATATTGCAAACGTTTTGGCCATAATATTGAGACTTGCTATCAGTGTAATAAATTAGCTGTTTCCATTTTTGTTGCTACTGTTGCTAAAACTGAGAGTGTCCAACCAATGGCTTCCGTCTCTGCACAATCTAAGTCTTCAAGTCGCACTTTCACCATGACCACAGATGAACTTAAAAACATCATCGCTAATGTCATTCGTATGATTGGTAATGTATTTTATTCCTCTTCTCTCTTAGTTTTATCTAGTATGTCTCATTCCTCTTGGCTTATGGATTCTGCTTGTTGTAATCACATGACACCTTACTCGTCCTTATTTTCTGACCTTAAACCTGCACCACATCCTCTTAATATTCGCATAGCAAATGGTTCCACAATGTCTAGTCATAATATTGGTTCCATTTCGAGCTCCAACCTCTCGGTTCTTGGGTCTTTAATGTTCCTGACCTTTTTTACAATTTATTTTCTGTGGGACAATTAGCTGAGTTGAGTTATCGCATTATCTTTAATTATTCTGGGTGTATTATGCAGGATCTGAGGACATGATCGGAGCTTGTGATTGGTCCTAGAGATAGATGAATTTTTCCCGTGGACAACCTTTGTCTTCCACTTGTTGCTCCTATTTCTGTTGTTGCAGCTGTTGCAGTTTCTTCTATTCCTTCCCTTACACTTTGGCATGCTCAACTTGGTCTCGCATGTTCTTCTCGGGTACAACAATTGGCTTCTAGAGGTTTGTTAGGATCAGTATCTACAGAAAATTTTGATTGTGTTTCATATCAATTAGGAAAACAACTAGCTTTACCTTTCAATACTAGTGAATCAATATGCACTGATATCTTTGAATTTATTCATTCTGATGTTTGGAGGCCTTCCTCTATCTCTAGTATTAGTGGATCTTGATATTTTGTTGTCTTTGTTGATGATTACTCTTGCTATAGCTGGATTTTTAATATGAAACATTGTTTTGAATTATTGCAAATATATTCTAATTTTACAAAAATGGTTGAAACTTAATTTTCCAAACGTATCAAAATTTTTCAGTTTGATAATGCTCTTAAGTACACTCAATATTCTTTCCAAGTTGTTTTACATTTCTATGGCACTATTCATCAACTAACTTGTCCAGGTACCTCTCAGCAAAATGGTAGACCCGAACAAAAACTTTGTCATATTCTTGACACTATTTATACTCTCCTTCTCTCTGCCAAAGTTCTTGCTCCTTTCTGGGGCGAAACTGCTCTTCAGGCTGTTCATGCTATTAATTGCATTCCTAGTTCTACCATCCAAAATCAAACTCCATATGAGTGCCTTTTTGGGTCACCTCCAAATTAACACCACTTTTACTCCTTCGGTTCTACTTGTTTCGTTCTTCTTCAGCCACATTAGCATAACAAACTTAAGCCTCGGTCAACGCTTTGTTGTTTTCTTGGCTATGGCGAAACTCAAAAGGGTTATCGGTGTTATGATCCTGTTTCTCATTGTCTTTGTATCTCCCACAATTTTGTCTTTTGGGAACATCGCCTCTTTGTCGAGCTCTCTCACTTCCGTGCTTCTCCATCTTCCTCCTTTGTCTTAGATCTTTTTTCAGATGAGGCACATATTCCTTCTGTAGCTGCTTCTGGTCCTCTTATAATTACTCCAAATTCTCCTATAGACTTCTCTGTCCAACCACTAGACATCCTTGACCCATTTCCTAGTTCACCCTTTAATGAACAGGTGGAAGATGAACAGGTCAAAGACGAGGTACCCATCCCTGAGCTTAGGTCCCCTGCTCTAGCTCCAAATGAAGATCTTGCATAAAACATTCCACCTAGTCACTCAACTCGAGTAAGATCCATTCCTGTACATTTACTTGACTATCATTGTTACACTGTTCTTGTTACACTGTTCTTGCTACACTGCACAAGTCTCACACCTATCTTGAGGTTTCCACTAACCCTCTATGACAGATTGCAATGAAAGAGGAACTTGATGCATTATCTAAAAACCATACTTGGGATTTGGTCACTCTTCCCCCTGGAAAATCTGTGGTTGGTTACAAGTGGATCTACAAGATTAAGACTCGCTTTGAAGGGTCCATTGAGCGCTACAAAACTCGTCTTGTTGCAAAATGTTTCACACAGGAGTATGGAATTGATTATGAAGAGACCTTTGCTCCGGTTGCTCATATCTTATCTGTTTGTGCCCTTTTAGCTGTTACTGCTGCCAGTAAATAGGAATTTTTCTAGATGGATGTCAAAAATGCATTCTTTAATGGGGATTTAAGTGAAGAAGTTTATATGCAACCTCCTTCTAGTTTCTCTATTGAATCAAATAAGGTTTGTCATCTTCGACATGCATTTTATGGCCTTAAAAGCTCCACGAACTTGGTTTGCCAAATTTAGCTCTACCATCTCTCACTTGGGTTACATGGCTAGTCATTATGATTCTGCCTTATTTCTTCGTCGCAATGACAAAGGCACTATTTTACTTCTCTTGTATGTGGATGATATAATCATAAATGGTGATGACCTTAGTGGCATTCAAGAAGTCAAGGATTTTATCCGTCAGCAGTTTGAGATGAAAGATCTTGGACATCATAACTACTTCTTGGGTTTTGAAATCACTCATTCTACAGATGGACTTTGCATTACTCAAGCCAAGTATGCCTTTAAACTCTTGTCTCAAGCTAAACTCACTAATAACAAGACTGTTGACACTATAGTTGAACTTAATGTGCATCTGACTCCCTTAGAAGGAAACCATTGTCTAATCCCTCTTTCTATAAACACTTGGTTGGCAGCCTAGTTTATCTCACTGTTATTCGTCTAGACATTTCCTATGCTATTCACCAAGTGACCTAGTATCTGTTTGCTTCACGATCGACTCACTATGCTGTTGTTCTGCACATTCTTCAATACCTAAAGGGCACTCTTTTCCATGGTCTTTTCTACTCTGCTTAGTCTCCTCTTGTTCTCTATGCATTTTCTGATGCTGAATGGGTAAGAGATCCCACTGATCACCACTGGTTATTTCTTTCTTCTTGGTTCTTCTATGATTTCTTGGCGAAGCAAGAAACATACTTGTGTGGCCCACTCTAGTACTGATGCAGAATATCGTGCCTTTGCTGATACCACATCTAAGCTCCTTTGGCTACGATGACTTCTCAAAGACTTAGGTGTGTCTACATCCTCTGCTACTTCTCTTTATTGTGACAACCAGAGTGTCATTCATATTGTTCACAATGATGTCTTCCATGAACTGACTAAACACATTGAGATCGATTGTTTTTATCCATTATCATCTTGTCCATGGTGCTTTCAAGCTAATCTCAGCCTCCTCTATAGATCAACTTGCAGATATCTTCACCAAGTCGCATCCTAACGGATGCCTTCGTACTTTGGTTGACAACCTCAAGTTGGTGTCACATCCACCTTGAGTTTGAGGGGGGTTGTTAACGTGTATGGTATTATAGGCTTTAGGCCTAACTAGATTACTTGTATAGTACACATTCTTGTACTCCACTCTTACTTGTACTGCACTTTTATGCCTTCTATATAAAGGCACTTATGTATATTCTTTCACTGAGAAATACAATACACTTATTCAGTATTTCTAAAAATAATAATCAAATTGTTTAATTATATGAGACTATTTCTATATGAACTAATTATACATTATCATATAGTAAGTAAGATGCATTGTATATGATTTAATTACAAAAGATATAAATTACAAGTTCCTTGTAAACTCAAAAATATAGTTTGTAGTAGGTGATAAAATTAGAGATTTCATCTGCAAAGACTATAACATGTCGTTTACGATGATTGTTTTGATCATGGAAATAGAGACTTCTAGTTTATGTGTTGATGTATTTTAAGTGTGTAAGGCACATTGAATTGGATCGTTGTGAGATTAATTGTTTAATTAACAACTGTCACTTGAAAAATAAATCTCACATCTTCTATTTTCATACTCAGTCCTGAGGAGATTGTAAATCTGATCATGAAATGTAGGTTACTTTAATATATCAAGAGTGAGATCTAATTTAACAGTCAAAACCTCAGTATGTTGGGTAACTGTATGTAGTGTTGAGGGAATATATATTCTTAAGATGAAATCTATAATCTCTTTCTATAGAGACAAAAAATATCCCTTTGAGATAAGTTTAATGGAAATTGGATATTTAAAGTGTTGGGCTCCACCACTTTAGTAAAGAGTTTCTAAAGTTTATATTTAATGAAATTAGATTTTATAATATATATATAAATATAACTAAAATATTAAATAGTGAAATCAAGGAATAAAATAGTGATTTACTTTGTGAAAGTTTATTATGACTTTGTTTACTATGAATGTTTCATGGAGGGGTTGAATGATTTTATATTAGAGTCTTCGGATATAATTTATTAATAAGGTCTAGAGTGCAATTATATTTCCTTGGTGGTACTTATTAAGTAATTAATGGTAACTTTGGGTATGTCAAGAGTTTGTGGAAGCCTGAAGCCCATTAGAGGTAGAGCTTTATTTGTTCCTTTGGTCTCATCCCAAGCCACACACTAAAGCCCAATTGGGTTAGCCCAATTAGATAATTAATTATTTATTTAATAAGAGTTATTAGATAAAGTAACTGTCCAAGCAGTTAAAACGTGCGCATGATTAAAAGAAGAGAAAACAATTTTCTCTTTGATCTCTCTTGAACACAGTTTTCAACGATAAGAAAGTGTATGTACGTGAAAACTAATTGAGAGAGACCACACATCTTGGACACCATGTGAAATTGAGATGAAGATTGAAGGTCTTCTCAAGGTACTATCTACTATTTGTTTTTTGTTTTTACTACATCAAGGTACACTTTCTATTCTTTGCATGTTATGGAATTCAAAGTTGTAGTTATCTCTCTTGAATAAAGTAAATTATTGTGTTTCTTCCACTACTTGTTTTGTATGAAGTTTAAAACTGGAATTTCCAACATTTACTTGCAATGTTTTCCATTTCCCATGTACTTGGGGTAAAATTTGTATGTTGTTTATGTTGAAAGCCTAAAGCTGCAGTAACATGGGGTTCGAGTGATAGCTCAATGGTAATGATATCCTCGTTGATACCCATTTTTGATAATATGGACGCAAATGTCCAATGGTAGAAAAGCCCAAACCAAACCAAGAAAAAGAGATTAAGAACAAGGAAAAAAACACAAAGGTAATCGGGTTATGTCCTAAAGGTCCAGAGAGTAAATAAGCAGGGCCTAAGCAAGGGCCCAAAGAGAGTAAGGCAATGGGGTTATGTCCCAAAGGTCCAGAGAGTAAATAAGCAAGGCCTAAGCAAGGGCCCAAAGAGAGAGAATGCCCATAAAGAACAAGGAAAAGGACACATTGATCCATCACAAGATATGGGCAATGTGGGAGCGTCAGCCATGATGGGATGACCCTCTTCAAGGAATAAGAATGGGCCTTGAAAGGGCTCGAGGAGGAAGGAATAAAGGAAAAGTTCCAATATGTCAATTAAGCATGAACTAATGGAGAGCAAGAAGGGAAAGGCTTCAAAAGACCCCCGTGCCCAACCTAGACAAAAAAATGAGGCAAGCCCAATAAGCCTACATCATTCTTTATAAAGGATGAATACGGGTGGGAAATCTTAGTCTCGACAAAAAAGAAAAGGGACAAAACCAGATAGCAGTGGTAGAAAGCGTGTGAAGAAAGAAGAAGACAAGGAATGAAGGATAAGACAATAATGTAATGTCTAGAGAATCACTATCCTGTAATCCAGCCAATGCAAAGAGGGTGAGCCCACAGTTTAAGGGATTACAAAGGGTGTGGTTTGGTGGAAGGGGGAAAAAAAACCTATTTTCGATATCACTCTAGGATCCCTTTTGGGAGGTTCTTTACTAGGAAAGCATCTCTACCCAAAATAGGTAGTAAATCGATTGGGGCAACTTAATGCATGCTAAAGGGAATTGGTAAAAAAAGATCCCAAGGTTTTACCATTTAAAGGTGGAGAGAGAGAGGTACATGATAGAGCGAATGGGCAAGATTTTATTGTAGGATGGGTAGTGGAAGAGAGAGAAAGCATTGTACATACTTAAAGGGTAGTGGAGGTTGAACCCATACGACTAGAAGGGTAGTGGACACCTTTGAAGAGTATCTGTAGTGGACAAAGCTGGTTGGTGAGCAATGAGGATAAAAAGGAGAAATCACATAAGCTTGATTTGGTATATAAATAGGAATAGCACTTATAAAGGGAATAAGAATAGAGACCCAAGCAATCTAAATAGGAAATGGAAAGAGAAAGAAAAGATAAAAAAGAAAGATGAAGCGAGACTTAGAAAAGAGAGAAGAGTGATTACTGCAGAAACTGCATGCATCAATAAACAAATCTTTTCCCTCCCTCACGTAATAAGCTCACTCTTTGTAATTGCATTGGACAAAGTAGCTATTTTGACCCATCCTCCAAAGTGCATTACTTTAAGGCCTAATAAGGTAATAAGGTTATATAAGTTGGAGTTATGGCTATTTTTATCCTACTTCTTACAGAGATTCCCCTTTATATTATGATTTTGTTGCTAACTATGTGTAACCACTAACAAGTTATTTGGACTAACATTCATTTATGGTGCTATATATATATATATATATATATATAGATAGATAGATCAATCGATTTTTATTCCTTGAAGTTTCCTTTGTGGAATTTCTTTATGAATGTTTGGTGTTTTCACATGAATAATTCTCGAAATACATATTTTTTTACACTCAAATTCATACATTACTTAAGTTTCAACTTGTGTTTAGTGCATAAGTTAACACAACATGCTCAACTACTTGTGGTGGACACACTTATTTATTTTTTTTTTTTTTAAAAAAAAAAGCCACACTTGTTGGTAATCTTTTGAAAACCTAGATTAATTCTCTCATCATTATTAACAATATATCCTTTGGATATAGGATTTATCCAAAGTTTATATATATATATATATATACATTGCTTGTCTATCTTTTGGAGTGTCTTGTCTTGTGCCAGACTAGTTTTGAGTAGATTCTTGGAAAATAATGAGCCAAGCCAACTATCTTACCCACTACAAAAAGCTGTAGCCTAAAAGCACAAAAGGCTCCTTCATTAAATTGGCAACTCCATTGTGGAGTTGGGAAAAAGAAAGGGAACAAAGGACCAAAGAACTCTTGCAAGCTATGCCTCCGAGATTAGAGACGATGTGAAATGCTAGTGCTGTACCCTCCCAAGCGAAATCTCGTCTAGCTAGCCCTCACCCACCTTGTCAAGGGGAAGGAAAGTCTGCACTAGGAGTTGAGCTGCAGCAGGAATAGAGGAACCATGAGATAACACCACCTTCTTCATTAAAATGATGCAGTCCATGCAACACACTTAGCAATAGTTAGTGGAAGAGATTTGTCAATTGAAAGCCAAAAAGAGTAAAGAAGAGGGGAGTCAGCATAACCTTAAGAACATGGCAGACAAGGAAGAGATACCAGTGGGAGGATGCTTGTAAAATGCTGAGCCTTGATTTGTGACCATGGCAGACGTAGTAGCCCTGCTAGAAAGAGAGAAGGATAAGATGTCAAAGGAGAGGCTTTTCTCAGGAAGGTCACCATACCTCATAATATTACTCAACAAGCTATACCCATAGAGGGATGAACTGCCCACATTTGCCCAATATGATAGAAGGAAGGGAAACGCTAATGAACACATGAGCAAATTCATGGACACTGTGAGGCCTTACCCTAGAGATGAAGACCTTTGTCTTAGTGAGTTTTTAAAGTCCTTGAGTGATCATGCATAAACCTGGTACACTGGCCTGAGGTCAAGATTTATCCTTACTTGGGATGATATGGTCGATGTTTTCTATAGCAAGTATTTCCATGGAAAAGAGACTGTCACTCTAGAATCCTTCAAAGTACAAAGCAAAGGAATGGAGAATACCACTTGGAGTTTATTAAGAGATTCAAAGACATATCACTTGACTGCCATGATCATTTTGAGGAAAAGACACTAGTGGAAATGTGTATAGGCAACATGATCATGGAGTACTAGGTTGTCCTAAAAAATCTAGACATTGTGTAGTTTGCCAAGCTACTGCTAAAAGCCATAAATACGGCCCAATCTGTAAGACCTTACTCGGAGAAAGCCAAAGATAGGAAATCAGCCCCACGGGCTATGGTGGCCTCCACAAGAGAAAAAAAGAAACTTAAGGGAAGGAGTTCAAAAATCCTCCACCAATGCCTTACACAACCAAAGAACTAGATGCATTCTTGGATTTGTGGATTGCTAACTATTCTTTAAGCCCAACCAGGTATCCAAGCAGCCTACGGAGGAAGAGAGGAGAGATCCTTGTTTCTACCGTTTGCATTACTCTATGCAACATCCCATTGCAGAATGTTGGACCCTTCGTAGACTTGTACATTGTAGGATCAAAAAAGGCACTCTTGAGCTCTCACAACCAGAGGTTTAGAGGAACCCTCTCCCCAACCACAAAGGCAAAAGGGTGGTAGCAATGGTCATCTATGCAGGCCTTGACGATGATGAACAAAATCCTTCCTTACCCCCCGACGCCATTATGACCTTGCAAGAAAGCCCTAGGTTCAAGAACTTGTTTGACCAACTTAAGTTCACAGCAAACGAAAGGAAAGTAGCAACAAAAGCACTCTTGAGCATTAACTCGAGCTAATTGGGCCTTCCTTGAAGACACTAACAAAATTACCTTCACTAATGAAGACATAGAGGTAAGGCACCTAGACCACAAGAGGCCTCTATACTTACTAGCCACTATAAATCAAATCTTCATTAAGAGAGCCTTGGTTGATATTATAGCTTTTGTGAATTTAATACCACTCAACACCTTGGAGGTGGCAGCAAAAAGCAAGATTCTGGAATTTCCAATGGAGGTAATAGGATTTGGGGGAACTAGCTAGTACACTGTTGGATACATACAACTATGACTAAAAGTGGGACCCATAGCTGCCCTAACTCATTTTCACATGTTGAAGACAGAGGTTTCCTACCATGTACTGATCGGACAACCATGGCTACATAATGTACCACTAGTGCATAAATGGAAGACTTAATGGCAGACCAATCCCAATAGCTGCAAACCCATCCCTTAATGACCAAGCAGAAGCAAACTTGGTGGAGAAAATATTTTACAATGATTGGGCTCTATTTAGAGAAAGCTCCATAGCAAAACCCTAAGGTACATCTGTGCCAAGGTGGGAAGACATTAAAGATGACCTAGAGCCTAATTTGAGAGGGTTGTTAAAGCAAAAGAGAAAAAGGGAGGAGGCACCAACTACAGAATCAAATAGTTCACCACACTGTGTTAGGGTTAAATAGCTTGATGATAGAATAATGTATATATTATAAAGGTGCGCGAAACCCCCTTGCGGCCTTCAAGACAGTCCCGAGAAGGGGCCCAAGCATAAAATTTATGTATGCCATGTGGCCTAAGCGGTTATCCATCATCATACTGGTCAAGAAGAAGAATGGGTAGATTGGGTGCTATGTGGACTATAGGAACCTGAATTAGGCCTGCCCCAAGGATGAGTTTTCCCTGCCAAATATGGACCTATTGATAGATTCTGGAGTATGATACACCATGTTCTCTTTAATGGATGGGTTTAGCAGCTACAACCATATTCATATGACACTAATAGACGCAGAGAAGACAACTTTCAAGACTCCTATAAGGAATTTCTACAACATTGTTATGCCTTTTGGGCTAAAAAATGTAGGTGTAACTTACCAACGCACTATGATAGCAATCTTTCATTACATGATTCACTGCTAAAAATGAAAACGTTTAGAAAAGTGTTTGAGTGGTGCAAACTTTACATGCTAAGAATGAACCCACCAAAATGTGCGTTTGGTGTGTCTGTAGGAAAATTATTAGGATTCATAGTCTATAGCAGGGGAATAGATGTTGATCCAACAAAAGCATCTGCAATAGCCACCTTGAAGCCTCAATACACCATAAAGGAGTCAAAGAGTTTCTTGGGCAAGGTTGCTTACATTAGGAGATTCAGGCTAGGCCTAGCATTAATCACTTCAGCCTTTGCCAAATTATTGAGGAAAGGGCACGGTTTTGTATGGGGCAGCGAGCACCAGAAAGCTTTCCATAAGCTATAGTAGATTATGATGAACTTATCCATGGTACAAGCCTAAGTGCATAAAAAGCCCTTGTTATTATATTTGGCCTCCAGCCAATTAGCCATTAGAGCGTTAATAATTCAAGAAGACGGAGGAGTCATTGAGAAGCCCGTGTACTACATTAGCCAGGCCTTGAAGGATGCTGAAACATGTTACCCAGGGTTAAAAAGAATGTGCTTGGCCATTGTCTTTGCAACGTAAAGACTCTAGCATTATTTCCTAGCCTACGAGATACACTTGATGACCAAGTCTTATAGCATAAAAGCACTTCTATGGCAACCCATCCTGTTTGGTAGAATATAAAACAGGAAGTGGTTGCAGCAGAAACAATAACAGCAGAAGGGATCATGAAATTTGATGGCTCTTCTATGACAAACTTGAGAGGAGTAGGAATAATTTTTTATCATGGAGAAGGGGAGACTGTAGTCCTGTCCTTTAAGCTAGAGTTCACATATTCCAATAATTCCTAACTGGGTTGGTCATGGCTTTGGAAATGGGAATTCAGCACTTAAGGGTTTATAGGCGACTCCAAGTTAGTGGTTTGCCAGACAAAGAGTACTTTTTCCTAAAGGAGCCATCTTTAGCCCCTTACAAGATGCTAGCCCAAAAAATGGAAGAGAAGTTTTCTACATTCAAGATAGAGCATTCTCAGTAGAACAAGAATAGGTATGTAGATGCACTAGTTGCATTGGGATCACAGATAGGCTTTGAAGGGAGAAGCACTATGGTGGGGGGGGGGGGGGGAAGGAAAGAACCCATAATTGAAATGCTTAAGGAAAATTTTGTGTAGGAAGAAGGTGTGAAAAAAATTGGAGGACTCCTATTAGGGAAGCTTTGATGAAGGAAGAGTCCATCGAAAGGTTAAAGAGTACTAAAGATTACACCCTAATGAAGGGAGAGCTATACCGTAAAATTCTTGGAGGGATAGTGGTAATATGCATTGAACACAAAAAAGCCTAAAGGAGACTAGAAGAGGCATACAACAAGACCTGTGGATTCTGCAGGAAGATCAGCTTGTATCATAAACTGTAGAGAGTGGGCTTCTATTGGCCCAATATTAGTAAGAAAGCAAACCATATACAAAGCCAATGTGATACCTACCTACTTGCCATGGATCGGGAAGAAAGCTACAGGGTATTCACAGAAGAAGATTGGAGAACCCCTTTTATTGAGTAATTGGCCAACAATGCTTTATTGTAGAAACACAAAGGTAGATACAAACCCAAGAGGCTAGCAATTCAATACTTCCTACATGAAAGTGTCCTGTTCAGGAAGGGGTATGGTGGTGATCCACTATATTGACACATTCTACTAATGGGCTATTATTGGCCAAGTATGAAAAGGGATGCTAAAAAATTCATGAAAACATTCCACAGATGCCAAGTACATGCAAACTTGATCCATACCCATCCCTACGGCTTACATAGCATGGTAACCCCAAGGCCATTCCACACTTGGGGGCTGGATCTAATGGGACCAATCAGCCCTTCATCAAATTGGAACATTTGGATCTTGGTAGCTATGGAATATTTCACTAAGTGGGTAGAGGCTATCCCACTTCACAAAGCAATATGAGGAGATGTTGCTAACTTCATCAAGGAGGACATAATCACCAAATTTGGGATACCTCACAAGATCATAACTGACAATGGTGCACCCCTTTTGAATAGAGAGGCAAGGAGAATGCTAGAGCACTACCAAGCGAAGCACTGTAGATCTTCGCCATACTACCCATAGGAAACGGGTGAGCTGAAGTTACGAATAAGACCCTCACTAAGATTATCAGTAAGATGAGCTAGGAATATAGCGGATGATGAGTTTCGCACTTGGCAAACGCATTGTGGGCTTACTGCAGTTTGCCAATTTCTACCATAGGATTCTCTCCTTTGTCACTGGTGTATGGAACAGAAGCTGTCGGCCCCACAAAATTATTGATGCCATCTTTAAGGGTCATCCAAGCATAAAAGAAAGAAAATGAAGAAAATGAAGAAAATGAAGAAAAAGTTTTCCTGGCAGAAAGGTGCAAAGACTTGGAAGGATTGGATGAAAAGATGAATGAAGCTGAGGAACATGGCCGCAAATATAGGAAAATGATGATGGGGGCATATAGAAAAACTATGAGAGAAAGAGTGTTCACAGAAGGCAGACTAGTGTTAAAAGTGGAAGAACACATCAGAAAGGGAATGGCTAGCCCGTCTAAGTTTGCACCTAAGTGGGAAGAATCTTTTTTGATAAGAGAAGCAAATGCAAGCGAGTGTTACTGCTTGGCTAGGATAGATGAGAGTAAATTGATGGACCCCATCAATGGTAAATGGCTAAAGTAATACCATGCCAAGATAGTGCTATGTAATTGACCTTTTTTCTTTTATATTTCCTCCAAGTGACTCCCCTTGGAAAGGACCCTATGTCACAAGCAATCAATCTAGTATTTTGTAAGAAAATATTGTCATGAAAAGAGCAAAGAGCAATGAAAGAGAAGTAATGCTATGATAAATGAAGTATTAGCTAAAAAGTAGAAATTCTCTATGTTATAAATTATGTCAATCATTGTAGCATAATTAGCAATAAGTTAAAAAACAAAATAAGTATAATACATACAAGACTTAATAGAAATAGTCATAAGTTCCAAACACATAGGCAAGATTGTGTAAGAGACAGTTATAGTTTACAAAATAAGATAGTCAAATGCATAGTAGGAATCAAATAAGGCTAGTAATAAGAGGGTGGTCCTTGAAACCATTAGGAGTAGCCCTAGCAGAAAGAAGACGGTCACGACAAACTTCTAAGTTAGTAATTTTGTTACTCAAATTTTAAATCCTAGCATCAGCGGAATCAATGGCGGACTAGACCTTCCTCCTGAAGTAGACTTGGGTAATCTTATGGAGCTGATCCATTAAGAACTGCACATGAAAGCCACCTTGATCAAATCTTGAATGATTGCCTTCCATTGTAGAATCCTTTCCACAAAAAATATGACCACAAAGTTATGTTAAATGTCGTTTAGAATGCAACCTAGCAGCTTAAGAAAATGTACCCCTGTAGAATAGCCAAGGATAAATCCTTGGGAAAAGTCCCCACTTGAAAATAGCCAACAGAAGGTCAACATAGTCTTGAGACATTAAATATCCAAGGAAGTCCACATATAGGCCTCCTGTGCCCCAGAAGTTTGTTGGATGGAAGTTATTGTGCTCAGATTGATCAAAATAGATGAAAAAAGAAGCTGCCTCGCCGGCAGGATCACGAGCACAAGCAGCAGCAGAATTGCTCTCCTCACGAAGGACAACACCTTGAGTTCCCTGGGAAGGTGGAAACCTAAAGAGAAAAGTGAGAAAATAAGAAAATTTCAAAGATAAGGAAAGAGAGCAAAGAGAATGGGACAACGGGGATCAATGAAAAAATGTGATGTATTAGGTTTAGTACGAAAGGGCTCCATAGTAGTATTTGAGATCGTTAGCTTTCCAGGTATCTTAGTGTCTGCAGAGCAGTTAGTTATCTTCTTGTGAGAAGGGGATGGGTGCAACGTAGAAAGAAGTACAAGAAGGAGTAAGGAAATACCTGCAGCTAGAGTATCAATATCCTTGGAGGATGAATCCTTAGAATCAGAAACTTTGGTCATCACAATAGGCTCTTCATCCAAATCCTCAAGAACCTCATCAGAGACCTCATTAGGTGACATCTCAATATTGGGCATCTCGGTGGTGGAAGAAGGAATGGAAGACAGGGTAACCATTAGAGAAGGGTTACCACCAACGGCCTGGGGAAGAGAAGTGAAGGGATCATCTAAATATATGATAAGAAGGGGAATGCAAAAAGGAGTCTCCTTGGGTTGACCACCAATAGGAGAAGCACCCTCCTTTCAGGGTGCAATTACCTTAGTAGAACCTTATTCTCTGTAGAAGCCTTATTTTTAGCAGGAATTGCCTCCCCTATATGAGTGATGATCTTGGCGGTAATATCCTCCATAGGCACATTAGCTACAGTAATCCCTATGTCTATAGTAATATCATTCTCATTAAGAAACTCCTTCATAGAAAAATTGGTTGCCGCAAAACCTTTCCCTTCTATAGAAACATAGGCCTCGGCAGAAATTGTCTTAACAGCAGTAGTGAGCTCCACAGGAACCTTTTCACTTATAGAAACGTTAATAACAACAAGAGTACCTTTAGCAGGAATAGGCTTAACCTTGGTTTAAAAATAACAAAAAAGAAAGAAAAGGCATAACATGGAGAGCAAGTACACAGAAGAAGAGGAAGGAAAAAAGGTACAACAAAAAGAAAAAGGTAAAAAGAAAGAGCGTGAAGAAGAATTTTACTTCTACATCATCTAGCATAATGGGTTAGGCAGCAATAGTATCCTCCCAAAACTTGGACTAGTAAAGGAGACATATACATAAGATTAGCTACTAATGAAATGATGGGAAATGCCAAGGAGAGAAATAAAGAAGTGATTCAAGAGACATACCTTCCCCTTGAACTGGATAGTGGAAACCTTAAGGGAAGTTTTCCTCTTTCCGTTATTGGTCCTGCTGGAAGGAGTTGCATCTGAAGGCTGTTTTGGCGATGGGGGCTTAAACTTAATTGCTGCAAACTTTCTAGTAGTACTAGTCTTCACGACAGGAGGGGTCTCCTCTAAAACAATGTTGTCAATAAGGGGAAGTTTTACTCCATATGGGACAATATCAGAAACAATGGGTGTACTTACAGCAACACCCTTGCTCTTCTTGGTAGGCTTGGGCTTCGTAGAATGACAAGCTCAACTCTTCTTCGACATGGAGGGAGGAAAATTCAGAATCTTTACCTTCTTTTCCTAGCCTAGAGGAAAATCATCATCATACCAAAAACAATCTAGCTCGCCCTCATGCCACTCAAATATGCCATCCTAACCTTGCCTATTAGGATATCCAACTACTGACTTGTTGGGAAGAAGTATACACAGGTTTGGGGAAGGGAAAGCATGAAAAGGGGGAATCTGCAAGAAGCCAACACAACCCTTAATATACTCTGGGAAGGAAGTCATACTCACTTGCCAATAAGCATGCATGGAAGCAATACAGAGACTTACTCATTGCAAACTAGGGATGGTAACCATTGGGAAACACCTACTCTAATAATCAAAGGCATGAGGATGGAGAAAAGGATATAATGAGGTAACAGAGTCAAGAACCACAGTTAGATCATTGGGGAACCTCCTAGTCAAGGCCAAACTGTCTCCTAACTCAATTGGCAGAGGAAGCCATATGCCTCACCCCCTGATCAATAAGATAAGGCAACTAGCCAGCATTAGTGGCAGCAAAATAGGTGAGTTCTTTCTCATCACCAAAACCCATAGGGCTAGATGTGCTGCCGGTGCTCATAAAAGACCCTATGACCAAATCCTTCCAAGTAAAACCTCTCCCAAAGTTCCTACAAGCCCTTCAAGAGATACCTACTTCCTTATCAAAAAAACTCCACCACTGGATGACCAATGGGCTTTAACCCAACCAAATGATAAGCTATTGGAAACTCATCCATAAAACTGCCATAAAAATCGGTGATCATTTTGGGGCATTTCTCAAACTTAGTCTTCACAAAATGAAAAGTCTACACTTAGACCAGTGCTTGAAAAGGTTCTTTTAAAGAAAATTCTACAAAATAGTGTTGTGCACAGAAGAAGTGACTATATGGTAGGAACCTTCTTCGTGTTCATCACTCCACAGAATGTCCAACTAAATGTACAAGTGGCCAAAAAATAGAGGGGCCAATGGCAAACTCACCTAGGCAGAAATTTTAATGGCTAACTGAAAATACAGAGGCTTCATAGCATAATGAGGATGCACACCAAAGACAAAATTACATTGCCAAAACATGATGAAGACAACAAGGTAAATAGTGACAGAAGCCTTGGCAAAAGCCCTAATCCAATTAGAAAGCTTCGCATTTCCACCACCAAGCCATTTATGCAACTCTTCCTCCATAGCCATCTTGAGTCGAAAAGTTGAATCTTTGAAAGATTAACATCACCAAGAATGGGACGCAACAACTAATTGGCCACATCCTCCAATGCAACAGTAATTTTTCTATAGGAAAGGAAGAATGTGTGGGTGACACTACACTAATGACGAACCAAGTGTTAGAGATTGAGCAAGTCACATAAGTTGTCCAAACTTTGAGAAGAGAGGATGGCTTTTAAATGCTGTCCCATTGAAGCATTTCCATGAAACCAACTTCGGAAAGCTCTTAATCTACCCATCCATTCTAACTCACCAATATACACTACCCAAACTCTAAGTGAATAGGAACTAGTAAGGCATCCCCACAGCGAACAATATGTGGGATGGCACTCAATAACAATGCCCAAGACATGTTAGTGACCTTTCGCTTCAAGAACAACCAAACTCAATCCAATGGAGGGTATGTATAGCCATCGGCCACTACCAGAAATTAGATGTGCGCGTTTTACCACAAGATGAGAAGAGGGAGACACTCCCTATTGGGATCATGAATAGTTTCTTCACCTTTGAAATGTTCCAATTCACCTGGAGAGACCTCCTTAGCCCCTTCCTTTTCAGAGGGAGACTTTTTGATAATGGGGTCCTTCCCTTAGTGGTGGGAAGAACTCTCACTCTTGGCCGGAGATATGAAAGAAGTGTATTATGTAAAGAAGAAAGGAGAAAGACAAAGCAGAGAAAGGAGAGAATGGAATTTCATGAAAAGAGAAAGATGAGAATAATGAAAAGAAAGAAGAGTTTAGGGTGAGATTAATGATGGGAAATGATGAGAATTCCTCCAAAATAAGTAACGTATTAAATGAACCAGAGACTGTGTGTTGAAGTAGCAATTAAACAAGGGAATTGAAAAATATAACTCTGTTTATAGTAGAAATAGGAAGAAGAAAGTTAGGAACCACTGTTTAAAAACCCACAAAAGAAATAGAAGAGATGTTCACATGTGAATTTCAGAACAATTCACATGCTTAGGGGGCTGAACTGTAATACCCATTTTTGATAATATGGACCTAAAGGCCCAACGACTGAAAAGCCCAAACCAAACCAAGAAATAGAGATTAGGTAGTGGATAAAGTAATGCGATGGGGCTACATCCCAAAAGCTTAGAGAATAAATAATCATGGCCCAAGTAATGGCCTAAAGAGAGAGAATGCTCATATAGAATAAGGATAAGGACACATTGACCAACCACAGGATATGGGCAATGTGGGAGAGTTAGCCACAATGAGATGACCTTCTTTAAGGAATAAGAATGGGTCTTGAAAGGGCTCAAGGAGGAAGGAATAAAGCAAAAGGCCTAATCGGCCGATCTGTTAGGAACAACTAGAAAGCAAGAAAGGAAGGGCTTCAAAAGACCATAGGCTCAACCCAACCAAATGAAATGAGGCAAGCCCAACAAGCCCATATAATTCTTTATAAAGGATGAATATGGATGGGAAAATCTCAGTCTTGACAAAGAAGAAAAGGGACAAATCTAGATAGTAGTGACAGAAAGCTTTTGAAGAAAGAAGAAAACAAGGCATGAAGGAGAAGACAACAATGTAATGGCCAGAGCACCACCAGCTTGTAACCTAACCAATGCAAGAAGGGTGGGCCATGGTCTAAGGGATTACAGAGGATGTGGTTTGGTGGAGGGGGCAAAAAAGCCTATTTTCGATATCCTGTTAGGACCTTTTTTGGGAGGGGCTCTGCTAGGAAAGTATCTCTACCCAAAGTTGATAGCAAATTGGCTAGGGCTATTTGATGCATGTTATAGGGAGTTGGTAGAAAGAGACCTACAGTATTATCATTTAAAGGGGGTGGGGGAGGAGAGAGAGAGAGAGAGAGAGAGAGAGAGAGAGGTGCACAACAAAATGAATGGGTGAGAGTTTGTCGTGGGATGGGTAGTGGAAAAGACAGAAAATGCTGCACATGCTCAGAGGGTAGTGGAGGTTGAACCCATACGGCCAAAAGGGTAGTGGGCACCTCTGAAGAGTGTATGTAGCAGACAAACATGGTTGTTGAGCAATGAGGGTAAAAATGAGAAATCACATAAGTTTGATTTGGTATATGAATTGGAACAATACCCATAAAGGGAACAAAGATAATTACCAAGGAAATTTGAATAAGAAATTGAAAGAGAAAGAAGAGAGAAAAAGGAAAGATGAAGTAAGACTTAGAAAAGGGAGAAGAGTGATTATGGTAGAAACTGCATGCATCAATAGACAAATCTTTTTCCCTCTCTCACATAATAAACCCACTCTTTGTAACCTTATTAAACAAAGTAGCTTTTTTGATCCATCCTCCAAAGTGCATAACTTTATGCCATAATAGGGTGATAAGATTATATAAGTTGGAGTTTGGGCTCTTTTTAGCCTACTTCCTGCAAAGATTCCCCTTTATATTATGATTTTGCTACTAACTATGTCTAATTACTGACAAGTTATTTTGACTAACATTCATTTCTACTACTATATATATGTATGTATGTATGTATGTATTGCTTGTTTGTCTTTTGGTGTATCTTGTCTTGTGCCAAACTGGTTTTAAGCTAATTCTGTGAAAATAACGAGCCAAGCCCAAATCTCTTGCCCACTGTAGAAAGTCTTAGCCCAAAAGAACAAAAGGCCCTTACAATCCTTTATAGTGTCATCTATCTAAGGTTTATACCCCAACTCCCCCCCCTTCTCCCACTATCTACTTATTTAAAAAAAGAAAACAAAGTTTGAGATAGTTTTGAATGTTCAAATTTCCAAAATAGGGAATATTCTAAAAAGAATGTGAAAGACCATTTAGCTTTGATGCCTTGATCTTGCACATCACTCTACTTAATGGCGGAGCCATGAATTTTTTCCTAAGGGGGACCAAGCTTTAAGAAGTGCTTGATGAATTTCATTGCATTGATTTATAGGACATTATCAGATCAATTGTCATAATCTAGATTCCTGTTCTAAGAAAACAATATATATTCTTAAGTTAACGACTTTGGCTCTTTCACTTAACCCAAAAAAAAAAAAAAAACTTTGACCCTTTCTAAGTTTTATAAACCAGTTATAGAACAAATTGAAAAATAAAAAGAAAAATTGTGTGAAAGTTAGTGTAAACTACTATTTGTATAAGTTAGATAAAACCAAACAATTATAAGCAATTGTTTCTCTTTTATCTCAAAACCAAATAATAATACATCAATATATAATAAACAAACAAGATTATCACATACATACATATATATATATATATATATATATATATACTATTTTTTCTAAATATTGTTGATGCCCACTTTTGATAAAAGGCCCAATGGCAGAGAAGCCCAACAATAAGGAAAGTGAAAGGAAAAAGGAATATGAATGGTAAAATCGAGTTATAGGCCAACATGGTAGGAATGACAGCCAGCAGGCCTATGGGAGGAATAAGAGGTAAAAATAAGGTAAATGGGCTAAGGAAGCCTAAGGAAAGATGTAGCAAACCCAACGGGCCAATGTTACAGGAATGGCAGCTAGCAAACCCATGAGAGTAATAAAAGGTAAATATAAAGTAAGAGAGCCGAGGAAGCCCAAGCATAGATGTAACAAACCCAATAGGGCAGTATGGCAAGGCTAACAGCCACAAAACCCATAGCCATGGCAAGAAGAGGAATGGTAGAAATGGAAGCCTAGTGGGATACATGGGCAGATACCCTTACTTAGAAAATACCCAGTCCACAGAGGAATGAAAAAAGGTAATGTAAGCCCAAAAACCCACACATCCTAACACCACAACAAACAAACACAACCTAGTACACATAGCAGAAGTAGACAATGTAGGGATGACAGGAATGACGTGGAAGCAAAAGGAGACAAACACAGATGGTAGTGGCACTCACATAAGGCCCAAGACATCACTTGTACTCAGTCAATACATGGGAGGTGGGCCGTTTTTCAAGGGATTTAGAGGATGTGGTTTGGCAATGGGGAGAAAAGAAGTCTATTTTAGGGTTTCTGCCGGGGCTTCTTTTGGGGAAATACTTTCTAGGATGACAATTTTTCTAAAAGAGGTAAACACATGCTAGGACCACTTAATGCATGCCATAGGAGTAGGTGTAAAAATCCCTCAACCCTTATCCATTTAGGGGGAGGCAAGGCAAAGATGGGGAAGGGGACAAAACAATGAATTTTTTCTGGAAATGGAGTAGGTGTAGAATGCCCTCAACCCTTATCCTAAGAAATGGGCCTATTTTATTATTATTTTTTTAGCAATTTAATTGTTGGGTATTTCTAGATTACTTCAAAATTTTGATGGACCAATTCTAAATATTTAGGATCTAAATTTTACATTTTGATAGGTCAAATTCTGGAAAATAAAAAAATCAAGCAAGCCAAATTCTAATCAAATTTGAGGGGAGCCAGTAAGTAAATTTTTGTTGAGTTAGTGGTTTTATTGCAAATTCACACTAGTGTTAACAAAAAATTGGAAAAAAAAAATAGGGGGCCACGATCCCAACGTGGCTTTGCCATTAACTCTACTATCATGGTAGCAGAAGCTTCCACTACCAACTTTTAATTAGGGATCAATGAATGTGTCCTGGGATGTCCGACATGGACACGTTAGTGGTTTTGTAGTATTCATGCTTGTTAGGGGTTAATCTATTCTAATAATCAGATTCGGTTAACATATAGGTGCAATTCCAATCAAAACAGTTCTGGGTTTTCAAAATTGCAGTCAGTTCTTTGTCCAAACTTCTAACATAATTCAAATAGAATAACTACAACTCTCTTTTAACACAATGTCTCATTGAGTTTGCATCTAAAACCTAACATTGACGAGTTAATCCTTGTTATGTTATTCCCACATGAAATGCTCTTTAAATTTATAATGTTATTGGATGGAGATCTATACTCTCAAAATTCATATAGTTCAACATGCTAATGTCTAATGCATTTTGGACCTAGGATATTGGCATCGGCGATAATCCATACCTTTGGACCATTTACACATCATTCCAAGAACGAGCAGCATTTATCTCCTAAAAAGGAAAAATATGATGTGACGGGAATGATGTGGACGGACTCCACGTGGACAGATGTGGATGACACTTGTTAGGTATTGGGCTCTAATGTCTTTTGAAGAAAGATGACTTGCGGCCTACGTTAGGGCTACCATTGTTTTGCTTGACCAACACGCCTAAGCCCAAACAAAGAAGACTCCTATGAGGAAAAGGAGTTACTCCCCAAGAAGGAAAAGACTTCTTAACCAAGGCATAGACTTTGGCTCTACGTGACTATAAATACTCCAAAACCCTCACAAACCAAGGTACGCATAATAAACTCAACTCTAGCACTCTAGTGTTGAAAATAAGGTTTCTAACTTGACCTTCGAAGGGTTTTTGGCTGGCACCACACCCGTGCTCTCTGTTAGGTCCTTTCTTGTTGTTGTGTAGGTTTTTATTTCGCTCTCGTGAGGACCACGTAGCTTACTGGTGAATTTTGGCATCATCAGTTGGCGCCGTCTGTGGGGACGACAAACAAGGGTGATCAAACGTTACCTTACTCCTAAGACAAAAAAGTTGCATGGCTCTCACTAGATCGATGACAACAACCAACAACCAGGGTGACGAACCGCACGCTACGGCGCTAGAAAGACAGGTTCAAACACTAGCAGCGGCGGTCGAATGCCTGACCAAACAGAATCACGACTTAGAAGAACAGTTACGTTAGAAGAATGCACATCCAAGAATACAAGAGGAAGACCAGGAAGGAACAAGCACTGAAAGAAGGAACCCCGACGGATCTGAGGGCAGCAACGCTCCAAGCAGGCCGGAGAGGTGGGATGCCAATCAGCCAGCCCTTTTTGAGACTTTACCACCCCACATCGCCGCAAAGATGCAGGAGATACGGGAACGAATGGATGTGATGATGAACGCCCTCAAAGGACGAATATCTAGCGACCTCGACGACCTGGTCCGCCGAACTGATTCGCCCTTCACGACACATGTCACTTCGTGCCCTCTTCCCACGAAGTTTCGTATGCCCTAGGTGGAGAGCTACGATGGAACCAAGGACCCCTTAGACCATTTGGAGTCCTTCAAGACTATAATTCACCTTCAAGGGGTGCCTTCCCTACTACGTTGAAGGGATCCGCAAGGGTCTAGTATAGCAGGATAACGCCTAACTCAATAAGCACATTTAAGGAACTAGGCGCTCAGTTCGTGTCACACTTTATCGGGGGCCACCGGTACAAGAAGTCCACGGCATGTCTGATGAGCATCAGACAACGAGAAGACGAGACCTTGAGGTCGTATATAACAAGGTTCAACAAGGAGGCTCTTTCGATAGACGAAGCGGATGATAAGATACAAGTGGCAGCGTTTACTAACAGGTTGCAAAAGGGTAAGTTCCTCTTTTCCCTGTATAAGAATGATTCGAAACTATGTTCGAGGTGCTTTACAGGGTGACGAAGTACATGAACGCGAAAGATGCACTGATAGCAAAGGAAGATAAGCCTAAGAAAAGGGAGAGGCAGGATGAAGCACGATCAGAGGGGGGACGAAACAAGGCTAGGACAGAAGAACGAAGGGAGGAAAGACGCCCGAAGCCACCCATGGGGAAATTCACCAGCTTCACCCTTCTGACGGCCCCGATTGACCAAGTACTAATGCAAATAAAGGATGAGGAGGCCTTGACGTACCCCGGTAAGCTGAAGGGGGATCCCAATAAAAGGTTAAGAAGCAAGTACTGCTGCTTCCATCGTAACCACGGCCACGACACATCTGACTCCTACGACTTAAAGCAACAGATCGAGGCACTCATAAGGCAAGGGAAGCTGCAGAAGTTTGTCAGTAAAGAAAGGGCGAATCCGCCACAAGATCAGGCCCTCGGATGGGAGAACGAGCGCCCAAGACCACCCATTGCAGATATAAGGATGATCGTCGGAGGTACCACAGGACCGTCCAAAAGGGCTCGTAAAACTTACATGCGGATGGTACAGAATGTCTAGATGACGGGCCCGTCACCAAAGGTGGCGTGGATCGATATCCCAACTATTGGTTTTTCAAAAGAGGATGCCCGGTGCCTTCACCATCCATATGACGATGCGCTCGTGGTCAGCATACGGGCTGGGGATTACAACATGCATCGGGTATTGGTGGATAATGGAAGTTCGGCGGACATCCTTTATTACCCCGCGTTCCAACAAATGGGGATTAATAGAGAACAACTTGTTCCAACTAATGCTCCACTCGTCGAATTCGGAGGGACAAGAGTTTATCCCCTTGGAGCCGTCACATTGATCGTAACAGTAGGAGATCATCCACAATAAATCACCAAGGATGTGGTCTTTCTGGTAGTTGATTGCTCATCTGCCTGTAACGTAATCCTTGGACGACCTACTCTTAATGCATGGAAGGCTGTAACTTTGACTTACCATTTGATGATAAAGTTCCCTACCGAATATGGGGTCGGAGAGCTACGCGGGAATCAGGCAGCAGCACGAGAATGCTACGTTGCCATGACGGAGATGGACGATCACCTACAAACACTGAATGTCGAAGGGCAGCGGGCAACGACTGAAGCAGTAGAAGAACTGGAAAAAGTTATACTTGACGAATCAAGGCCTAGACAGACCACGAGAATTGGTATAATAGCCAGCCAATCAGTACGGCAGGACTTGATCACGTTCCTGAGAGAAAATCGGGATGTATTTGCATGGAGTCATGAGGACATGCCAGGGATTGATCCAACGGTAATAGTACATAAGCTGAATGTGTCGCCCTCATTCTCCCCAATCCGACAGAAGAAACGAGTATTTGCTCCAGAAAGGGACCGGGCTACCGCCGAGGAAGTCTAAAAATTGCAGGAAGTAGGCTTCATATGTGAAGTATACTACCCAGACTGGTTAGCAAATGTAGTGATGGTCAAGAAGGCGAATGGGAAGTGGAGAATGTGTGTTGACTTCACGGATCTAAAAAAGGCCTGCCCGAAAGACAGTTATCCTCTACCGCGTATTGACGCCCTAGTAGATTCAACGGCGATACATGAACTTTTAAGTTTCATGGACGCATTCTCCGGCTATAATCAGATCAAGCTTGATGAAGTGGATCAGGAGAACACGTCGTTCATCATTAGTTAAGGGCTTTTTTGCTATAAAGTAATGCCCTTCGGACTCAAGAATGCTGGGGCCACGTACCAGAGGCTGATGAATAAGATGTTCATACATTAGATTGGAAGGAACGTGCAAGTTTACGTGGACGACATGCTGGTGAAAAGTGTTCGCAAATGTAACCATCTGAGTGCCCTCCAAGAAACTTTTAACACCATTCGGTCCTATAACATGAAGCTAAATCCCAGCAAATGTGCTTTCGGGGTGACGGTAGGAAAATTCCTGGGTTTTATGGTATCTCAAAGAGGTATCGAGGTCAACCTAGAGAAGGTCAAGGCAATAATGGACTTGGCCCCCCCAAAGACGCTGAAGGAGGTCCAAAGCTTAAATGGCAAGATAGCTTCCCTGAACAGATTCGTTTCAAGGGCAACGGACATATGCCTATCGTTCTTTCGCACATTAAGGAAATCATTTGAATGGACGGATGAGTGCCAGAAGGCTTTTGAAGATTTGAAGACATACCTCTCATCTCCACCATTGCTTAGCCCGTCGAAGCAAGGTGAAGAGCTGTTTCTATATATGGTCGTTTCCCCAGCAGCTATTAGCGCGGCTCTCATTAGAGAAGCAGAAGAGAGGTATTCAACAATGGAAAAATTAGCCATCGCACTAGTAACCGCGGCAAGAAAGCTCAAACCGTACTTTCCAGCGCATGTCATAAATGTCATGACCAACCAGCCCCTAAAAAGAGCGATGAGTAGTCTTGAAGCAGCAGGACGGATGGCATTATGGGCGATCGAGCTAAGCGAGTACGACGTTCGCTATCGGCCTCGACCCACAATAAAAGGCCAAATCCTGGCAGATTTCATTGCGGAGTTTACCGACCAGGGAGTAGATGAGCTTCTAGTATAGAGTGTTCATACGGACGGATCCTCTAACAAGCATACAGGAGGAATTGGTGTGGTAATCCGCACACCCGAGGGGAATAAGATTAAGTGCATGGTCCATCTGTACTTTTCAACAACAAATAATGAAGCAGAATATGAAGCCTTGTTGGCAGGATTGGACCTCGCCATTGCTGCAGGAGTGGAAAGAGTGATTGTCTACTCCGATTCCCAAGTCATCACCAGTCAGATTAACGGAAGTTATGAGTGCAGGGGCGAAAGAATGAAGAAGTACCTCGATGAAGTGAAAAGTCGAATAAGCAACCTCCAGGTCGAATTGATTCAAGTCCCAAGGGAGGAAAACCAAGAAGCTAATCAGCTTGCAAAGGCAGCCTCCGCGGAGCCGATGACTGCTCTCAACCAGGTATTATCATTCGTTCAAACTTCACCACTAATAGACGGAACGGGCTTGCAGGAAGTAAGCAATGAACAGTGCTGGATAACTCCCATAGCTGCGTACTTGAAAGACGGCCTGTTACCAGACGATAAGGAAGCTGGAGGAAACTAAGAGTAAAGGCATCTCAGTTCATCATGATAAGAAACGTTCTATACAAAAGGGGTTTCTCTCGACCCTATTTAAGATGCCTCGCTCCAGAAGAAGCAGATTATGTCATGAGATAATCTGAGAGAGGTCCACGAAGGGATTTGTGGGAATCACTCAGGATCAAGGTCTTTAGTGCACAAGCTCCTTAGGGCAGGATACTACTGGCCAATGATACAGAAGGATGCCAACATATACGTCAGATCCTGTGACAAGTGCCAGCGCTTTAGCAACCTCATAAGGCAACCTACAGAAGAGCTTACGCCTATAACGGCCCCATGGCCATTCGCACAGTGGGGGCTCGACATTATGGGCTCGTTCCCAATAGCTGCAAGGCAACTAAAGTTCTTAGTAGTTGGCATCGACTACTTCACCAAATGGGTGGAGGCTGAGACTTTGTCCACCATCACAGAGAAAAATATGTGCAACTTTGTATGGAGAAATATTATTTGTAGGTATGGCATACCAAGAGTGTTGGTTTCGGACAATGGCAAGCAATTTAACAACGAAGCATTCAGGGATTTCTGCTCCCAGCTAGGGATAAAGAACCACTACTCGTCACCCACACATCCATAAGCCAATGGACAAGTGGAGGTCACAAACCGATCCTTACTCAAAATCATCAAGACTCGTCTTAAAGGGGTAAAGGGTATATGGCCAGATGAGTTACCAAGTGTTTTGTGGGCTTATAGGACAATGGCTAGAACACCGACAGGAGAAACACCGTTCCGTTTGGCATATGGTACCGAGGTAGTCATACCGGCTGAAGTAGGTCTTACAAGCTACCGTGTTGAAAACCACGACGAGCACAGGAACGACGAAGCCATGCACATACAACTTGATCTAGTGGACGAAGTCAAGGCAGCCGCGGAACAAAGGTTAGCACGGTACCAGGACCTAATGGCAAAACACTACAACTCTAGAGTTAGGCACAGAGACTTCCAGGTCGGAGATCTCGTCCTAAAGAAAGTACTCGACGGTACGAAGGATGCCGCCCAAGGGAAGCTTGGACCAAACTGGGAAGGACCCTACAAGATCATATCGTGGCACAGGAAGGGAACATACTACCTAGAGACCCTGAACGGAAAGAAGCTAAGTCACCCATAGAATGCAGAGCACCTAAAGAAGTATTATCAATAGAAGATGACAATAGCAGCACTACTAAACTCCTCACTTCCAGTTTATCTTTTCTTGAGAGTTATAGTTTTTATTTTCTACAGTACTTTCAAAACGCCTAAAGGCTACTTTCTTATTTTTTTTTTTTTTTTAGCAATGTTCTACGGATCCATTACAATAAGAGGAGTTTTTTCAGAACATACGGAATGTCTTACCAACTTGCATGATATTTAAATCCACAATGTGAACAGGTCCTCCACAAAGTGGACGGATCATCCAAAAGGATGTTACCTACCAAGTCCACAGGTTGGACGGATCATCCAAAGGATGTTATTTAGCTAAGTCCACAAAGTAGACGGATCATCCAAGAGGATGATATTTACCAAGTCCATGAAGTGGATGAATCATCCAAAAGGATGTTGTCTACCAAGTCCACAGGTTGGACGGATCATCCAAAGGATGTTATTTAACTAAGTCCACAAAGTAGACGGATCATCAAAAAGGATGTTACCTACCAAGTTCACAGGTTGGACGGATCATCCAAAGGATGTTATTTACCTAAGTCCACAAAGTAGACGGATCATCTAAAAGGATGATATTTACCAAGTCCACGAAGTGGACGAATCATCCAAAAGGATGTTATCTACCAAGTCCCTAAAATGGACGACCATCCAAAAGGATGCTATCTACCAAGTCCACAGGGTGGACGGATCATCCAAGAGGATGTTATTTACCAAGTCCACAAAGTGGACGGACCATCCAAAAGGATGTTATCTACCAAATCCACAGGATGGACGGATCATCCAAAGGATGTTATTTACCTAAGTCCATAAAGTAGACGGATCATCCAAAAGGATGTTATTTACCAAGTCCACAAAGTGGACGGATCACCCAAAAGGATGTTATTTCCCAAGTCTACAAAATGGACAAAAGGATGCTATTTACCAATACACAAATGGACGGAGCATCCAAAAAGAGGTTTATTTACCAACTCAACAAAATGGACGGGGCATCCAAGGGAAGGATGAATTTTATGGGACGTATTAGGTGAATGGATCATAAAAAAAATAAGTAGCAATTTAGGCATCCATATGAAAAACATGCGACGGATGAAATAAAATTAGATTGTCTACAAAAAGATACATATGACGGGTAAAAGTTATACAACCAATTGTTCTTCCATAAAAAAAAAAAAATCAAGTCGTTGTCATTACAAAAAGGCAGAACTATTCTTCGACTTAGGGGGCATCAGCTGAGGCACCAGGACCGTTAGGATTAGATGGAGGAACATCTTCACGGACGGGTCCAACTTCATCGTCCCCAAAGGCCTCGTCTTCACCAGGGACTTCACCAAAAAGTTCAGCAGTCCCCTCAGACTCGACAAGGTGAGCTAGTGTCTGGCCTCCCGCATCGATGTTGATGTGAGAAAGGTCGAGGTCCGGGAATGATGCCTTTACCTGACGGATGCAGTTGTCAAACCCGTCTGCAAAAGAAGTACCAAGCTCCGTCAAAAGTGCGTCGGAATCCCTGTACTCCTGGACAGCCTCAACCCTTGCTCGACGGACGTTCTCATCATTAGCCTTCACCATGTCCCTCAAAAACTCGACCTCCTTTTCCAGGGTCTCACGAGCTTCCTCGGACGTTTTCAGCTTCTGCTCCTGACGGAGCCTCTAGAGCTTCAGCTCGTCCAGTTCCTCTACCACCGTCCTATATTTAGAACGGACACGCTCCGACATCATTTCTCGATGAAGGCAATGGTCCATTAAACCTTTGGACATTAGGATGGCCTGTACCAACACATGACAGGTTTTAGTAACTTAACGAATTTTTCTTCACAAAGACAACGACAGACACTTACTTGTGTAAGGCTAAAAAGACACGTCTCCCCCATGGCCTCCGTCGCGTGATTGCCCAGGTCGTCGTAGTCCTCCTCTTTAATGATAGACGTCACTTGAGCGAGGGCGTACTGCGACTCCTCCCTGAGTAGGACGGGAGCCTTATCCTTGATGGGGTCAAGGTTGGTCATTAGACCTTTACCCTTGCCCACACCTAGCTTTGGGGGCAAACTCGTTGTCTCGGGTTCATTAAAAGCTGGAAGTCCCGTCACAAGTTTGACCTTCTTGTTGTGACGGTCAGACTTCTCCAATTGTCTTTTTGTAGACGGAGTGGCTGAACTTGACTTAGGAGGATCTTGCTTCTTCTTAGCAGTTTGTTGCTTAATAAGGGCTCTCCTCTTAGCATCTTCCATTTTTACAGAAAAGTAGATGGTAAGAAGATGTTGGGAACATAATGAGGCCAAGGACAAACACTCGCTCAAAAGAGACTTACGCTTGCGTAATACTGTGTCGTATTTCCGTGTAGCAACAGTAGGCTCGAGACCGTCACAGTACCAATGTAGCGTGTCCAAAGTCACGAGTTTTGCCCACGTCCTCTTTGACAGGTCAGTTTTCTGAAAAATTCTTTCAAGGAAACCAAACTGCTCGGTGGTAATCTGTGGATGGATACGCGCTGCTGATAGAACAACATCAAATAACAAAAAGCAAGTTAGAACAGCATCAAGGGATGTAAAAAAATTGACACATACCAGACGGTGACAATATGCCCCACGTCTTATCAACGGGCATATATTCGTGGTCACCAGGACGACTCATCCACTCATTCTCTTGAAGGAACAAATACCGTCCTTTCTAGTTACGGTTAGAATCTAGGGTCTCGGATACAAGCCTAAGTACCGGACTCCTTGGCACGAAACTGTACATGCCCCTTGACTTGGTAATCTCGGACGGACGGTAATAATTGAAGAATTCCTCCACTGTTAACCGTCTCGCCCCTTGAGACATGACTCTGTACAGAACTTCCACACTCAGGAAGACTCTCCAGGCATTGGGCGAAACCTGGGTGACGGCCAAACCCAAGTATTGAAGAAGGTGACGGTGCAAGGCACTTAAAGGGAAGCGAAGACCCGCTTTAAGCATCTGCTCATACACGCCTACATCTTCAAGACCCTGGTAATAGCACCTCTCGGACGGGAAAGGTAGACGGATGGGTACAGTGTTAGGTATTTGGTACTTCGCCCTAAGTGTGTTGAAATGTTGTTGTTTGATAGAAGAGGTAAAGTCATTCACCGTCCATATTGGGAGTATGACGAATTCTCTAAATCCATCTTTTCCTACAATTGACTGGACGGGAGGATCTACATCACTAGATTCGTACTTTGACCCATCTTCACCTCGCCCTTCCTCTCCCTTATAGGAAAGAGAGCTTGATAACGGTTCCCTCTCCTCAACGGAGGTGCCCAGGTCACTTTGACCTGACGGGTACACGTCCTCATAGCTCGCTCCCTCACGGACAAAAGAATGACCACTGGAAGTCTCACTAGACTTCGGACACCTACAAATGACGGTGAAATAAACCTAAGACTCTAATTTTACACTAACGACGGATCAACATACGAAGCAAAAGATAAAGAACAAAGAAAGAAGAGAGACACTCACAGTTGGACGGATCAAAGAAGCGGCGAATAAGCGGTTGGTCTGTAGCTTCTTAAGATGACGGTTGTACGTGGAGGACGGTTGTGCTCTGGTCAGCAGAAATTTTTCCAAGATGTGAAAATGACAAGAATAGATGACATATATATAGGAAGAACGGCGCGATAAACGAAGGGACGCCTCGATTACAGTAAGCCATCAATCTAGGCTCGCCACGTGTCCTCGAAGCATTTATGACCCTGATCCGGCCTGGCAATCGGTCTGCGAAATATACGTGACGGATTCGTTAGGTCGAAGCAACTCATTCCATGAACCTGTGAAGGGTAGGTGACGGATTCATGGAATGGGGGGCAACTGAAGAGGAAAAATATGACGTGACGGGAATGATGTGGACGGACTCCACGTGGACGGATGCGGATGACACTTGTTAGGTATTGGGCTCTAATGTCTTTTGAAGAAAGATGACTTGCGGCCTACGTTAGGGCTACCATTGTTTTGCTTGACCTACACGCCTAAGCCCAAACAAAGAAGACTCCTATGAGGAAAATGAGTCACTCCCCTAGAAGGAAAAGACTTCTTAACCAAGGCATAAACTTTGGCTCTACGCGACTATAAATACTCTAAAACCCTCACAAACCATGGCACGCATAATTAACTCAACTCTAGCACTCTAGTGTTGAAAATAAGGTTTCTAACTTGACCTTCGGAGAGTTTTTGGCCGGCACCACACCGGTACTCTTTGTTAGGTCCTTTCTTGTTGTTGTGTAGGTTTTTATTTCGCTCTTGTGAGGACCACATAGCTTACTGGTGAATTTCGGCATCATCATCTCCTATGGGAACACAACCAAGCTGGCCATGCAACATGGGGAAGTAAAGCTTGCCCAAGTATGTGGCATGATTGCCTCAGATGAGAAGCACCGTGAAACTGCTTATACAAAAATAGCTGAGAAGTTTTTTGAGCTCGATCCAAATGAAATGGTAATAGCCTTGGCAGACATGATGAAGAGGAAAATCTCAATGCCAGCCCATTTGATGTATGATGGCCATGACCAAAAATTGTGAAACTTTTGGTGACTAAATGGAAGGAGAAGCTGACTGGACTTACAAGTGAGGGACTAGAAGCCCAGCACTATGTATGTAGGTTGGCCCAAAGGATGAGAAGGCTAGAGGAGAGAACTATGGCAAAGGCCCAAAAAGCACCCACCATTCCTATAAGCTGGATTTCTGGTAAGAGTGGTGTTGCTAGCTTATTGGATGTTCTATTTTCCTAGTTTCTTCCCACCATTACTTTTTTTTTTTTTTGTAATTTAAATATTAAAATAATTGGGGAGGAAGGTCTCAAGCTTAGTTCTCTTTATAAGAAGACCAAACAATATCACTTAGTTATAAGTGAAATAAACTACCCAAAAAAAAAAAAAAAATCCTCATGTCAGATTATACGAGCAAAATAATGTACAAATCATATGTTAAATGATAAAGAACAAGTTGGTGTTGTTCTTAGTCGTATCTAACTGTAACCGAAGAATTTACTTAAGGCAAATGTTATTGTTGCATCATGCGAGGTCAGACTTGACTTGTTTGGCTCATTTTTCAATAGTATTTATGCGCAATTTATGGGCTAATTTAATATGAATCAAAACACTGCACAACTTAGTTTAATAAGCAAAACCCAACTAGCCCTCTCTTTTTCTCTATTGACTATTCTCTTTAAGGGTTAACTAGTTTAATTATTTCTCAATAGGAGAGTCATTTTCTGGTACCAAGAAGCCCATTCATAGGTGGTTTACTTTGTACATTTGGCACACAAGAAGGTTAATCTCCCCAGAACTTAAAACTAAAACCTATTAACTCTATCCACTCTTCTATTTCACTCACTTTCTTAGACCAAAAAGGAAAAAAGTAGCTTACTTCATAGTTCTTACACTTAGCAAAACAGAAAATAAAAATAAAAATTGATATGGTTTAGTAAAAAAGAAATAAAATAAATATAACTTAAAAAAAAAATTATCAATGTTTAGTTAAAGAATTGAGATTAACTTTTAATGTTTTAACAAGTTTAAACGAAATTAATGATTTAGTTGAAGTAAACTAAAAACTAATAGTTGAACTAATAAATTGGTGTGGTTTAATAATTTTTTTTTCCCTTTTTATGTTTATAAAAGACAGAGTTTCAACTCGAATATTTCTTTAAAGTTATTGAAAATTTTAATAATAGATTTTTATGTAAATCATATTATTTTGAAAATTTTATTTAAAAAACTTGAGGGGGAAAAGAAAGAGAAAGGAAAAGCTCCATACTTTACAATAGTAATTGAACAATATAGTACCCTAAGCTACATGAAGAAATCAAGGGGTGTAACCGTGTAAGACTATATTTTTAGCAAATAATAATAATAATAATAATAATAATAATAATAATAATAAAATAATAATATTTGTGTTTTATTGGTTATAGACAATGCAAGAAGGTATTTGCATTTAACAATATAGTACTGAAGAATGCAGAGCATTAGCTTTAAAAATGTTGAATTTCAGAGTAAACAAACATGCCTTTTAAAGTGCCGTAAAAAACAAGTAAACAAATATCTGTTACTAAAATGGTTAAAGCACATATTTGGTACATTTGGCGCCCTAGAAGGTTAATGCATGTGCTAAGATGTATGTAATTAGTACATTCGACTCAAGAAAGTTAATGCATGTGCCTTTTTAAGGTGACTAAAATCAACACCTAATTTCATTTAATCATCTTTTTCACTCAATTTTTGGCCAAAATGGGGATATACGGCTTTCGCGCAACATGTTGTAAAATGCTTATATTCTAAAACTATTTAGAAAAATGCCCCTGTTTTAAACTCGATTTTCTAAAAATCGAGCTTCAATGAAAAACTCGATTTTTAAAAAGTGGAGTTATAGGAAATCAAACTTAAAAAAAAAAAAAAAAAAAAAAAAAAAAAACCTACATGGAACTTGAGTTCCAGGAACTCAAGTTCTATTCAAGGTATTCGAGTTCCATGTAATTTTTTTCAAGTAACTCGATTTTCTAAAAATAGAGTTTCAAAACATGAACATTTTGTTGAAATTTTTGTGCGAAAAGGGGTATTTTGCCATTATTGCCCTCAATTTTTTATTGAAAAAAAAGGTGATTTATTTCATTCACTTGGCGAAACAGGGAGGAAAAAAAAAGTTGTTTAGTAAAATAGAAATAATCAAATAAATATAACTAAAAAAATGAAATTTATTCAATGTTTTTAGTTAAAGAATTAAGTTGAATTTTTAATGTTTTGAATGATTGAAAAAATTAATGAAGTTGAAGTACAAGTATTAGAACTAATAAATTGGTGTGGTTATAATTAATTTTTCTAATGTTTTAAAAACAGAGTTTTAGCTTTATATTCTTTTCTAATTTTTCTATAAAAAATGGAGTTATTTCTTTACTAGGTTTGGTGGCAAAAAAGCGAAAGACTCTGATGGAAGGGTCACACCTTGAAATACTTGACGGCGTAAATTGTAAATTTTAAAAATTAATGACTAATTTAGATATAATCTCAAAATTGAAGGAAGTAGAGTTCTCCTTTTTTTTTACCCCTTTTTTTAAGAGACGGTAAGGTGTATTTTAGCTTAGAAAAAGGAAAAAAAATGCTTATAGACCCCCTCAATTGAGCCGTAAGTCTCTCTCCCTCTCATGCTGTTCAGCCCTTGGAAATTTGGTTGTTTAAAGTTCACATGAGATGCACACGTGTTATGTTTGTGTTTAAACGAGAGACTAATAGAGGTTTTAATTTGATAGTTGTGTAAAGTTCAAAAAGTAAATTGGTTAAAATAAAAGTTCAAGGGATGCCATGGTCATTACCTTTAAGTTAGGAGGTGTATGAACATTTTTCCCTTTGAAACATTACAAAGCATAAATTGGAAAATCTCACTTGAAGATTTACTAGTAAAAGTGAAATGAATAAATATTATGGTAAAACTTAGACACAATATTTTAGGTATAGTACATTAGCTTCATCGGTTCTATTCAAATACATAATTGCGTTAAATTTAATTATTTTTTAAAATGATAGTATGTACTTTATTGGTCAACATAACCAAATGTTTGAATCTAATTGTGAACCTAATAACTTCCAAAAAAATGAAAAAAAAAATTGAGAACCTAATACTCCACATCTAATGGATACAAGATGTTTGTTGGAAAACATTGTTCCATCAATGTTTTTAGGCGTAAATACATTTTTGATTCCTACATTTTGCATATTTTTCATTTTGGTCCCAATATTTTCAAATCACAACTTTTAGTCCCTAATCCAAAGGAGAACGGTGTCAAAGGAAAATGGTGCGAAGGTTGAATAGCGAAAGGGTCAGGTTCACTGCTGATTTGCTTCAAATCACAGCCAATCTTAGCCCCTCTCTCTCTTTAAACCCAAATCAAAGCCATATCCCAAAAACTACAACCTGGACTTAAAGGGAAAAAGAAATGAGAGAAAGCAGAAAGGGAGAGAGCGGAGTTTGAGTGTTTGACCCGAGATAGGAAAATAAAAATGAGTTTGAGTTTTGTGTTTATTGATGATGTTGTGTTTGGTGGACAATAAAATTTTAGAAAAATTGAGATAGTTACTATAAGTTTTTATTTTTTTTTCTTAATCTTTAAAATTGAAAAGAAAAAAAGGTTCTTCGTTTTTTTTTTTAAATTTAAATTAAAATTGAAAAATTAAATTTTTTTAAATTTTAAATTAAAATGCTAAAGTGACATATTTTAAATACTAAATAATTTTTTAATATTATTTTATTGGTCATGTCAGCATCTAACGTGTCAAAAGTGAACTCCATTTGCCACATCAGAAATATCTGTTAATTGAGTAACAGTAAGGACCTAAATAGATCGCGTTAATTGATTTAAGGACTAAACGTGGTAAAATGAAAATGTAGGGACTAAAATAAAAAAGATGCAAAATGTAGAGACTAAAAGTGCATTTACACCATATTTTTACTATTTATCTGAATAAACCTAATATTGGGCTACCTGAAAGCAATGAGTTTTCCAAAATAAATAATGGAACTTTTTAAAATTTTATAATTAACTTTTTAAAGTCAATTATAATTGTATAAAAAAATATAGTTGACAATGACATACTAATAATAAGAAAATTATTAGGCCCTCCCAGAGTACCATTAATACGTACTCCTTTCGCTCACATAAATGGTGAGTCATACCATGAATTTAATTAGTGAGATCCATCATTCATGTGAGAGAAGAGAGTATGCATTTATAATATTCTAGGAGTACACAATAATTTCCCCTAATAATAAACACACTAGAAATGTAGTTGACGATGACATACTAATAATAAACACACTAGAAATATAGTTGATAATAATAAACACACTAGAAATATAGTTGACAATGACATACTAATAATAAACACACTAGAAATGTAGTTGACAATGACATACCATGTAGATTGTAGGCTAGCAGACACTACACTTCCAATATAGGAGACCTTATTTGGCAAGGATAGACTAGCCAGTATTACGCTAAAATGCCAAATTTTCAACCCATCCAAAGATAGCTAAATACCATGTTTTGACAAAATTTGTGGCAAATTAGCATTGTTTCAGAAATATTTAACTATTTATCACATTTTTAGTACTTGAATTTCACAAAATTGAGTTCTATGAACTCAAGTTCGTAGGTAAGTCGCCAGCGTGGCACTGCTGATGTAGAATTCGGAGAAATAAAAAAACAATGTGGTACTCGATATTGCAAAAATCGAGTACTTTTTTATAGTACTCGAGCTTAAGAAAGTGTGGAGTACCTTGTTGTTTTGTTTGGTTTTTTGTTTTTTGTTTTTTTTTTTCCACACAAAACTTTTACTTATTTCATTTCTTGTGATCGTTGAGTCCACCAAACTAAGTACAGTGTCTGGACTTGAAAAAGTTCATGTGCTAGTAATTGGAGTTGCAATCAGCTAAGCACTAAGTAGTCTGGCAGTAAACTAAAGGTGCCCATGAGATGTTAGGAAGGTAGTAAGACGCAAAATGACCTTTACCTGGATAACACCTAAACGAAGGACTGGATTGCAGAGGTCTCATTGAGTATAATGTTGTAAAAGTGCTTCATTGTTTCCTTCTTTTCTTTTTTTCACACTCTTGACATCAAATCACAATAAATACAAGTCAGTTGCCTTGACTTTGCTTTAGCCACTTTCTTTTTCCTTCAGCTCTCCCTCGAATAGCCTTAATGCATCAACCCCTTTCTTTTCTTCTTTTTCTCCTCAGCATGTCCAACACACCTAAGTCACTGGCTCACTGCCCAAGAAGAAAATAGGTTGACTTTTATGGCTTGTCCAACCACCTCTTTAATGAGGTGTTTTATCAAGTGTGGGTTAGACCCACGGTGCTATGATGAACCCAACATGGTGGACACAACAATCAGAAGCAGTGGTAGATAAAGAAGTAAAAGTTTTGTATGAAACAAAAAGTAGAAAAAAAAAAAAAAAAGAAAAAAAAAAACAAGTTATTTGACTTTTTTTAATCTCGAGTACTATAAAGAAGTACTCAATTTCCACAATATCGAGTATCACATTGTTTTTTTAATTTCTCAAATTCTAGGTCGGTAGTACCTTGCTGGCGACTCACCTTGAAACTCGAGTTCATTGAACTTGAGTACTATTTAGAACTCCATTTTGTGAAACTTGAGCACTAAAAAAGTGGTACATTGCTAGATAAAATCAAAACAGTGCTAGTTTACTACAAATTTTGTCAAAACGTGATATTTGGCTATTTTTAGCTAGAGAGTTGCACCTATTCAATGTTACATCTTTTTTAAATCGATAACTTCTAATAAATCCAAGAGATAAAAAGTAAACCAGTGGTTATGCCATCATCCATCTAAATATCCTTGATGTAATTCCATAAAGTCATTAAACTCCCTTAAAAGAAAGAAAAAATAGGTCAAAATTGGTTGAGTAGTAGTTTTTACAGAAGCTTTTAGGTGAATAACATGCCATTGAAATTATTTAGTTATGTAAGCTCTTTCTAGAATTTGAGATATCAAACTCGAGTTCCATAAATAATTAGGGTCTTTCTTCTATGGAGCTAATTTTTAACAACCACCACTCCAAATTATCCTCGAAGTCATACAGCCAAGTAATAGTGTCTCTTATCTGCACTCATCCAATTTGGCCTTTATACAAACCAATAGATTTTGAATAAGTCAACCTGAAAAGGAGAGAAATGAATTATAAATTTAAAGAAAAAACGTGATCAGGGAGAAAAATTTTTGGGATTTAATTATTTCAGGAATTAAGATGGAAAGATACAGTGAAATTGTTTTTTTTTTTTTTTATTATAATTAGAGATATATATACTCTCTCTTGGCATATGAACATTAAATTATATTAAATAATTTGTCTGCTATTAATTGAGATTTTAATTTTGTTAGGAGTTTTTGATTGATTTTAATTTTTTCTCTTCACATGTTTTGGGACACTTGGCGACATTAAATTTTCTCTATTTATGTTTTAATAATAATTGTGGGTTCTAGTTAACCCAACTGATAAAATTTCTTATCATTGAATAATAAATCTAAGATTTGATCTCCGCCTACACAGAAAAAAAAAAATTGATGTCTTACTCTAATAATAAAGAGTAACTATTAGAAGCAGATGTCATTAGTTCAAAATATCTTTAAAAAAAAAAGGTTTTAATACTAATTAAAAAATACTTGTATTCTGGATAAAATAGTGTCCTTAATATTCTCTCCCCATATCTTATTAGACAGTAACAATGCATTTGAGAAAGTTTCAACCTATGGTGTCCGCTCCTGATGGTACTCTTTATCATCACATCAAGACACCAATTGGTTTTTGGTGCAGGTGAGGATTGAATTCCAAATTTCTTACTCAACCATTAGATATTTTGCCAATTAAACTAACTGGAACCCACGACAGTAACAATGCATTTAATAGGCAAGGGACTTATTATGTTTTTGTGGTTGAAGCAACCTTGTTAAAACAGTGTAATAAATAAGTATAATATATTATATTAGTTAAAAGAGTGCGGCCTTCTTTCACATGACCACCTTGACGGGCTTGACTTAGAAAAAAAATTATTATTTTATATAAATTTTAAAAATTTTATGATATTTTTATCGTTAAAAAAATTTGTAACCATCCTAAAATTTTTTAGGCCCAATATAATTATACTTTTGACAAAGTTTGACAACAAGCTTGGTTATAGATTAAAATTGCAACTCCGCCCAATATTTTTTTTATTAGATGTAAATTTTGATAACTCCATTCATCAATCAAACGTTTAAATTTCAAGTTTTTGTAATCTAAAATTATTCATAAAAAATAAGTTTATAAATTAAATAGTAAATAACATTCGATTAGCATGAAATTGACAAGTGTGTTAAGAATATAAAAAATGTGAAATTCAAGATTTAGATTTTCAAAACATGTAGTCATGTTAATTTGAATAGTGAGAGATGTAGTCTTTAGGCTACTATTAAGTTTATAACCAAATTTTGATCCCCTTAACAATATATTAGACCCTTAAAATTTTTTTTTAAAAAAAAGCCCAGGAAAATTTTTGTTGAACTAAAATTTCAAAATAGATATAACTTGCAACATTTATAATAAGAATATCATGCAATGATTTTAAAATAATTAAAAAAAAACTCGTAAAAATAATTGTACAACTTTTTATGTATTTGAGTGTTTTATTATTATTATTATTATTATTATTATTATTATTATTATTATTATTATTATTATTATATGAAGTTATCTTTTTATTATATTTTTTATATTTTAAATTTTTTAATAGTATTCTGAAAAAATTCTCTAGAAGGCACCATTGTTTGTAACTTTGTTTATATTGCCCATATTGTTGAGCTGCCCCTGCTTCAGGGAGGCACCGACGGAGTGGTTTATTAGAGAAAAGCGTGATTATAAAGTAGGGAAATGCTAACGAATGCCCTTAGGGCATTCGTTAACAATCCATTTGAGGAAAGTTTTTATGGAAAAATAAAATAAAGCAATTAATATTTTGACAGTTTTTTTCATTTCCCATAAAAGTGGTATAAAAACTTTCCTAAAATGGATTGGTAACGAATGCCCTTAGGGCATTCGTTAGCATGACCCAATAAAGTATAGCCACATTATGAAGTACGGAGTGATGGCTAGATTATTATTATTATTATTATTCATTTATTTATTTTTCACATCGTTGGAATATACATAAATCACGAGCGCATATATAGCTTCATGTAATTAGTGAGGATCCAGTGGAGGTGGATGTTAGTTGGGAGACATGGTTCCATTAATGCTTTTGTCTGAAAACACCTAAAATTGTGCTAGCTGAAAGGAATGAGACAAAAATACATAATAAATATCTGGAACTTTATAAAGGTGGTATGTAATTTATCATTCCACCTATAACTTCATCTCTTATGTTTATTTTAAATTACGAAAATTTTAATTGATAATATGACATTGATATTTGATTATCTTTAAATTTTGTAAGCATAAAAATATACGAAGATGGTGTAATTTAATGGTAAATTATCAAAATTTACATCTAATTAAAAAATATTGAATGGTGTAATATTATTTAAAGTTAATCCACATATAACTTCATATATATAAAGAATTCTAAAAGTAACAAATCTCTACAAGAAATGTTATATCTATAACATTTTCATCACAAATCCTTAGTGATAGATAGTCACTAGTAGTTATTGATGGAACAAAAAAATAATTTTAATAATAAATTCAAATTATAATCAATAATAACTAATCACCTATGATTTATTAGGAAAATATTGTGAAAAATTATAGACGTAACAATTTTTTATTTCTATTGAGATGACATCCTAAAAAATGCCTAATTTCCACATGTAGGTAGTAGACTAACTGGCACTACACTTATTAGTATGGAGGAAAATCTTAAAGTATAACAAACTTTACTGCATAAAACTTATAAATATGGGAATCAATGCAATGGTGAGCTTCAATCACCTCCAAAATGAATATTTTTTAATTTTCTTTTTATGATTAGTAACACATTAGTTTATAAGCACAATGTAATAAAATTTATAATACCTATAGTACTTCTCATATATATGTACATCCCTATATATAAAATTACACTTTTTTTAAATCATTAATTTCTAAAAAACCCAAGGGTTAAAAAAAACACCAGTGGTCATGTCCTCATCCTTTTAAATATGAGTGATGTAATTCCACTAAGTCATTAAACTCCCTTAAAAAAATTCTTAATAACTCTTTTCCATTGCCCGCAACGTCTTCTTCTCCCTCTCCCTCTCTCTCTCCCTCTCCCTCTCTCTCACTGAATTCTATATATATATATATATATATATATATATATATATTCCAAATTTCATAACAACTAAGTACTAACAATTCGCTCTTTATCTCATTACTTGGTGTTCTGGAGATAAAAAAGAGGTTAAAGAGAAGACATGGCTTTAGTACTCAACTCCTTCAACTTTTACTCCCTTCCTTCGATACTTCCTCTCCCACCAATGAGAACTCCGAGATCTCCTAAATTTTCTATGCCTTCTGCCCACTTCTCCAACACTAAGTGAGTTTAAACTTCAAATTCTCTCCTCTTTTCACAAGGATAACATTTTTCATATTTAGAATGAAAAGATGGATCAATAACTCATTTGAATTGTTGATTTTCATATCATCTATTATAATATCTAGATTTATTTTATTTGCTCTTTAAACTTGGTATATATGCATGCACACAAAGTCATAATAATATGATGATGATCACTTTTTAGTTTATTATAAAAAAATATCATTTTTCTTTTTGTTGAGAAACTCAAATAATATCATTTAACTCTTTAGAAATTATAAAAGATATATTGATGTCCATTTTTGCTAAAGAATCGATTGGCAGGTGAAGCTAAGGTTAAGCACTTGGGACCAATTGTATAAATAAATAATAAAAGTCTATAAAGTTTGTATCGTGTAACATACATATATATTACACGATACAAACTTAATAGACTTTTATTATTTATATATCTTGGTACAGTTTTTATATATAAAAACTTCATTTTCATAAAGCTAAAAAATAATATATACCAAATTGACATGCATAAACAAGAAATTGTTTTCATATTGCATTTAATTTGACCACTGCTTGTATTTTAGCTTCAACATCCTTACATCAATTACTTTTGTCTCTTTTTTTGTTGGATTTAGAGTAGCAGAAAATTCTTTAGGCCATCCTATTGAATTCAATGTCAACAAATCCTATCCCATGCAACCTAAGAAAGTTGAAATTTTCAAATCTATGGAGGATTGGGCTAAAAACAACGTCCTAACTATCCTAAAACCTGTTGAGGAATGTTGGCAACCACAAGATTTTTTGCCAAATCTTTCCTCAGATGGATTTATTGAGCAAGTCCATGAATTAAGGGAGAGAACAAGAGACATTCCGGATGAGTACTTTGTGGCCTTAGTGGGTGATATGATCACTGAAGAAGCCCTTCCAACTTACCAAACTAGAATTAATTCTGCTGAAATTTTTCACGATGAAACTGGTGTAGATAACACACCTTGGGCAATTTGGGCTAGGGCATGGAGTGCAGAGGAAAACAGGCATGGTGACCTTCTTAATAAGTACCTTTTCCTTTCCGGAAGAGTGGACATGAAACAAATTGAGAAGACAACTCAATACTTGATTCGGTCAGGAACGGTAAGATATGAAACTATACTGATTCTTCGAAAAGTTTGAGTTATAAAACAATATTTTTTATTTTGTGAAAAAAATCATTAATTTTTACTATCGAATCCTATATATTTTCAAGTCGTAGTTTGAAAATCATTTTTAACCCTTTGCTGTTCTATTTATCAAATTTGATTATCAGTTATCAGATAAATGCAAAATCAATCAGAACAGTTCCTGGTTTTCAAAATGGCAATAATTTCTTTGACCAACTTTTAATCTCTAACTCATACAATAAATTACAACTCTCTTTAACACTGTCACAAGGAATTTGCATCTCAAACCTAACATAGCTATTGATGAGTTAAGCCTTGATTTCATGTTACATTTACATAAACCCTTCTTAAGATGTTCCTTATTATACTATTCCCACATGCAAAGCTCTTAAAGTTTGTAGTGTTGGATGGAGATCTTTACTCTTAAAATTTATATGGATTAACTTGATGTGAATTTTGCACCTAGGATCTTGGCTTCGGGGATGATCCATACCTTTTAACCATTTACACATCATTCCAAGAACGAGCAACATTTATCTCTCATGGGAACACAGCCAAGCTGGCCATGCAACATGGGGACGTAAAGCTTGCCCAAATATGTGGCATAATCGCCTCAGACGAGAAGCGTCATGAAACTGCATATACAAAAATAGCTGAAAAGCTTTTTGAGCTCGATCCAAATGAAATGGTAATAGCCTTCGCAGACATGATGAAGAGGAAAATCTCAATGCCAGCCCATTTGATGTATGATGGCCATGACCATAATCTTTTTAATCACTTTGCTATTGTTGCATCAAGGATTGGGGTGTACACGGCTAGGGACTATAGAGAAATTGTGGAACTTTTGCTAGCTAAATGGAAGGTAGAAAAGCTAACTGGACTTACAAGTGAGGGACGAGAAGCCCAGGACTATGTATGTAGATTGGCTCAAAGGATGAGAAGGCTAGAGGAGAGAGCAATAGCAAATGCCCAAAAAGCACCCATCATTCCTTTCAGCTGGATTTCTGGTAGAGCGGTGTAGCTAGCTTCTTAGATGGGTTCTATTTTACTTGCTTTATTTTGTGTGGATTTTTAAATATTAAAATAATTGGGTAGGGCAGTTTGAAGCTTAGTTCTCTTTATAAGAATTCTCGTTCCATACAATGTCACTTTGCTAAATATGAAATAAACTACCGAAATATACGAGGAAAATAAAGTACAAATCATCTTTAGGTTGACGTGGCAGCTTATCTTACATTACCACATTGGTTGTTTTGGTAAACTTTTTGCATACACTATAATCCCATTTTAAAAGTATTTAAGTAGTTAGAGGCTGTGAGTGGTTCACCCCCACAACATGCGAGTGGGGTGGTCTCAATAAATATCACCACCTCGATAATTCTCTATATAATCTTCATCTTACATATATTTGATTACTTGCTATAGTTTGAGGCTTTTTTTTTTATTTTTTTAATGATCTTCATATGAAATTTAGTGGAAAAGAAGTTTTGGAGCTTTGGTAATGACTTAAATATTGTTAATTACTCGGGCGTCTCCACTTGGAGCTCAAGGGTTCAAATAAACCCCCTAAATTGAACCCAAAAAAACAAAAATTAATTAATATATATATATATATATATATATATTCTATTTTGACACTTGAAATAAAAATTTGGACACTCTAATCTTAAATATAATCACCTTTACAATATCTTAACCTTTTAAAACACAAAGAAAAATCTCAATAACAAATCAATTTGAACACTTTTATATATATCTTTACCTCTTCACACGTGTGTTGCACATATTCCGAGGCTTTTTTTTTTTTTTTTTTTAAAGGACAGACTTTTCATTTACAAAAGGGTGGTTGGGGCATTAAGCCGACCCTGATACTTTTTTTTTTTTTTTAATTGGTGCGATTGCTTAATTATTTAGAAATTATAAAAGATATGTAGATGCCTTTTTTGCTAAAGACCCGATAGGCCCACACGAAGCAAAGCCCAAGCCTTTGGGGCTAGTTATCTTTGTTTTGTAGTATCTTATTTTATACGACACATGACTTAAAGTCATGTACTTTTTTTTTTGTTAATGCCCAAAGTCATGTAATTTTTTTAATGGGGAGAGTAAAGGAGTATGATATGAAGGGTAAATATTGGGTATATGTTGGTTTAAAATGGACCCAAGATATAAAACTTGCAAAGTGAGCTGGTGACACATGAAAAATTTAAAGGCCTATGAATAAACACAAGTGCTGACAATTTACACAAAAAAAGATACCTTCATTAGTTGCGCTGCCTTACCATATTTAGCCACGAGAAGCATGCCTCCTTCATTTAATGCTCTTTAATGAGCGTCGGCCAATTTATCACGTTCTTTAAGTGCCATTTTGGCCTAGAAGGGTTCAGCAAATCAAGGTTAGTAAACACTTTACCCAAATTGTGATTAAACTAGTGCACTCTTGTACTAAGTTAAAACAAAATTGAAGCTTTGGCCAATTTATTAGGTTCTCTAAGTGTTATTTTCGATGAAAGAGATTTATCGTTGAAAAAGCTAGTTTTTCCAAAGGTTTTTTGTAGTCAGCGAAAAAATTTCGCTGCAAATAGCAAATCCTTTTTATAGTGTAGGACCATCTCAAACTTATTACAATACTTTGCATTAATAATCCTTGTAATACCCATCTTACCTAAGACACTTACTTTACTTAAACACTTAAAAAAGACATATTAGTGCACTCTCTCTCTCACCATACTCTTTGCTTTTCTCATCTTTTTTTTTTGACACTAATAGATATTGAAAGTATTGTTTAATCTATTTTACCTCCTCTGAGTTCGTGTCTTTAAGATGCTTTCTTTTCCATGTACCATTAGCCTCTGTTGGATGTTTAGAATGAGTTTTGAATTTGATTCCCTTCTCTTTTCAACCCGTGTTTGTCGGCTCATTCCTATTTTGCTTGGGCTCACCCAAAACCAACCCTAAAAGATGTTTAAACTATATACCTAATTAATAAATGATGGATGCAATTGGCATTGCAGTTCGAAATCACCTCTTTATTTCTTTTTCTTTTTCTTTTAATTTTTCCTATACGACACAACTCTTATTGACTTTTATTTATTTGACACAACTCCTTTTCTATAAAGCTAAAAAATAATTGGTACGGAGCTGACATACATAAACAAATATATGTTTTCATACTGCATTTAATTTGACCATGACTGCATTTTAGCTTCAACGTTCTAAAATTAATTACTTCTCTCAATTTCTTCGTTGGATTTAGAGTCGCAAAAAAAGTTTTTAGGCCATCCTAGTGAATTCATTGCAAAAAATAAACCCGTCCCATGCCACATAAGAAGGTTGAAATTTTCAAATCTATGGAGGAATGTTGCAACCGCAAGACTTTTTGCCAGATCCTACTTCAAATAGATTTATTGAGCAAGAATTAACATTTTTTATAATTAGAATGAAAGATGGACCAATAAATCATTTGAATCGTTGATTTTCACATAATATATTATAATATCATAATTTATTACATTTGCACTTTAGACAAGGTATATACGCGTGCATACAAAGTTATAATAATATGATGATAACTTTTATTATATTATTGTCGGTATGATTATTTATTCTTTAGAAATTTTGAAAGATATACTGCTGCCTATTTTTGATAAAGACTTGATAAGCCCATAAGAAGCAAAGCCCAAGCCCTTAGTTCCAATTATTTTTGTTTTGTAATATCTTATTTCATCCTACACATGGCACAAGCCCAGGTACTTTAATGGGGGAAAGCAAAGGGGTATAGTATGGAGGGTAAAGATTAGGTCTATTTTGGGTTTAACATGGTCCAGGATATAAAGCTTCCAAAGTGGGTAAGTGACACTTGCATAATTTGAGAAACCATGAATAAACCCATGTGCTAGCCATTTACACCCAAAGGGATATACCTTCACAAGTTTCTCTATGTGACTAAAAATTCTACCTGACCGCATTTAGCAATGGGAAGCATGCCAACTTTGTTTAATGCATTTTGATGAGCTTTGGCAGATTTATTTGGTTCTCTAAGTACCATTTTGGCCTAAAAGGGTTCATAGAAACAAGGTTAGCAAAATATTTATCTAAATTATGATTAATCCAGCCCACACTAATACTTGTGCAAAAACAAAATTGAAGCTTGCCGTCCTTTCATTTATCCTAGGAGGATTGGGCTAATAACAATGTCCTCACTCTCCTAAAACTTGTTGAGGAATGTTGGCAACCACAAGTACCTCAGATGGATTTATTGAGCAAGTCAATGAACTAAGGAAGAGAACCAAAGACCTTCTTGATGAGTACTTTGTTGCCTTAGTTGGTGATATGACCACAGAAGAAGCCCTTCCAAATTACAAACTCGAATTAATTCCACATAAAATTTCCATGATGAAACGGGTGTAGATAACACACCTTGGGAAATTTGGGCTAGGGCATGGAGTGCAGAAGAAAATAGGCATGGTGATCTTCACATTAAGTATCTTTTCCTTTTCTAGAAACGTGGACATGAAATACATTGAGAAGACAACTCAATACTTGATTTGGTCAGTATTGTAAGATATGCAAAATAAGAATTTCAAAACCTTTTTAACTCTTAAAAAATGAAGATTTTAATAATTTAACTAGTATTTTAACAATTTTTTTTCCTTTTACACCTTAAAATATAAAATAAATTAAAATAAAAACTTAAAGAAATTTATGAGAGAAAAATTAACAAGATTTAGACTTAACCATCTATTGTCTGCAAGAAAAAAAGTTTTAAATTATTATATATATTTTTTGTGAAGACATGAGACAATTTTAATAATTTAACTAGTATTTTAACAAAATTTTCCTTTTCCACCTTCTTAAAATATTAAATAAATAAAAAACTTAAATAAATTTATGAGAGAAAAAAATTAACATGATTTAGCATGATTTAGTCTTAAGCACCTATTGTCTGCAAGAAAAACGTTTTAAATAGTTATATATATTATTTGTGAAGACATGAGATATGATGGCACAATAATTCTTAAAAAAAAAAATTAGGACTCAATATGGTGGAGATACCCCATTGAATTAATATATTAGTTAATTTTATTAACTTATATGCACATTTCATTTTTATTTATATGTTTCAAAATGTTAGGACATATGCAGTTAAAGTTGTTGACATATGTCACTATTTTATGTAATTGACTTATTCTTTGACAAAACGCACTTTACTTGTAATTGGGTAGATTTAGGATGTGTTTAACACTTCAAGAAACAGTGTTTCAAGATTCAGTGTTGAAGTCATCACGTTTGTCCAAGAAACAAGCTAGAAAGTGCAAGTTACTAAAGCTCGACACTTGTCTCGACACATGCATCTATCGAGATTTAAGAAGCTGTTTTAGCCCGAGCCTCAACAGCTTATCGACAGATCCTTGACACCTCTATCTGTCGAGATTTAAAGAAAACAGATTTTCAGTTCTATTTTAATTCCAATCCGTGAATGTGTCTTTGGGACTTCTTTTCTCCTAACCCTAGGCATATAAAAGGATTGTTTAAAGGGCCGTCAAACAAGATGCAAGTTGCACAAGCATTGAGTAATTCTTGTTCATGCAATTTGTGATCAGAAAGACAAAGTTCATGCCCTAGTTCATCTTTTGTGAAGAAGTTGCTGTGTAATATGCATCATAGGGTTTTGTAAACAAGCATCTTCTTGATCTTTATCGTGTGGATGATTTGAAGAACTTTGCAGCCAACAACTCTCTCTCTAGTTGGTGAATTGAAGTCGCGTATTGGGATCCGCGCAATTGGTTAGTCACGTACTTGGGAGCCGTGCATTGAAAGGAGAAACTGTCACTACAGAGCAAATCCAATTGGGTATTGGGGTAAGGGTTCAACTGTAGGTTGGTAAGGTACTTGGGATTCCTTACTTGTAATCGCTTACTGTGATAATAGTGGAGTTTCGAGAGTGGTGATCTTAAATCACCCAGTGGGGTTTTTGCCGTTAGGTTTTTCCCATTCGTAAACAAATCACCATGTCTTTTATTTTTCCACTGCATACTTTAGTTTTGGTGATTTGTTTATGCTGCCACGAGATTTTGCATGTTAACTTGATTAATTAATAACTTGGCTAATCAATCAATTTAATTTATCACTAGGGGTTAACGCGTTTGTGGCCTATCAAGTGGTATCAGAGCAGGCACACTCTGATTAGGGTTTAATCCTTGTGTGTGATCCATTGACCCCTGCAGTCATGGATAAAGGTCAATCTCTTATTATACCTCCATTATTTGATGGCATTAACTATGCATACTGGAAAGTACGCATGAGAGCTTTCTTGCAGTCTTTCTTGCAGTCTTTAGATGAGAAAGTGTGGCAAGCTATAGAGATAGGCTGGACCAAGCCTACAGAAGCGCCGGCCGATTGGGATGATGCCAAGATCAAGGCGGCAAATTTCAACAGCAGAGCATTGAATACCCTATTCAGTGCAGTCACCAATGAGGAGTTCAAGAAAATTTCCTCAACAGAAACTGCTAAGGAAGCATGAACCATTCTCCAGACAACCTATGAGGGAACTAAGGCTGTCAAGGATTCAAAGCTACAGAGGCTCACCACAAGCTTTGAAGAAATTAAGATGGAGGAGGATGAGTCATTTAATGAGTTCTATACAAAGCTCAAAGACATAGTGAACTCAGCTTTCAATCTTGGGAAAACCATTCCTGAACCCAAGATAGTAAGGAAAGTGCTCAGATCGCTGCCCGAGAGATTCCATGCTAAGATCACGACGATAGAGGAATCGAAGGATATTGATAGAATTCCTCTGACTAAGCTGGTTGGAAACTTGCAAACCTACGAGTTAGGGCTGATTAGGATGGGCAAGTCAAGCAAGAGTAAGAGCATGGCACTAAAAGCCAAGAGCAGTGATATAGATGATTCTTCCGACGATGAAGATTCTAAAATGAAGTCCTATATTACCAGGCAATGCAAGAAATTCATAAAGAATGCAAATGGAAAAGGCTTCAACAAAGACTGTAGGCAATCTAGTTCTTCTCAATTTAAGAACTCATATAAAGGGAAGAAGGATGTCAAGGATGGCGGTCAGTACACTGTTCTCGCTGGACCGAAATGCTTTGGGTGTCAAGGCTTCGGACATATGAAACAAGAGTGTCCAACGTACCTTAAGAGCATAGGGAAGAGCAAGGCACTTGCTGTTACCTTAAGCGACACAGAGCCCAAGGATGATTCCGAAAATAAAGATGACGGAATCTTGAATGCCTTCACTGCCACTGTTAATCCTACTGATAGGGTTACTAAAAAAGTGGATGAACAAAAGGAATTGGTGGATGCCAAGTGTGAGACTATGGATGATCAAGATGATATCCACACCGCCTATGAGAAATTGTACAAGTAATCTGAGAAGCATGAGAAACTCTATAGGCTGGTCACCAAGAAGCTCAGTGATGTGGAACTTGACCGTGAGGAGCTTTCCACTAAGGTTGATGAAGCAAATCAGACAATTGGAGCACTAAGGTTTGAGAACAATTTCTTGGCTGAGAAGACCAAGAAGCTTGAAGTAGAGTTGTTTCAAGTTAGAGCACAATTGGAAAGGACATCAAGTGCAAAGCTGGACGAGATGCTAAGTGTTCAGAAATCTTTTTCAGATCGTACTGGATTGGGGTATGAATTCTCTCTTTCTAATACTCCTTCTACTAGTACTACTGTTTTTGTTCCACCTGCTAATAACATTAAAACTAAGGACAAAAATGTTAAAACTGAATTAGCAAGTGAGAACGTAAACAAGGGTAAGTCTATCCTAGGAGCACCCCCTAAAGTTGAGAAAAGGGAAACTAGAAACTCTAGGACTAAGAAGGCTATCTCTCAAAAGCCCAAACAGAAGAAGCAGCATCTCTATTATCATTGTGGTGTTGCCGATCATACTCGACCAAATTACTACAAGTGGCTAGCCACTCAACAAAGCAATGGTATGATAGCATCTGGGAACCAGAATCAGCTTCAGACCTCTCTTGCTCCTCTTGGAAACATTCTCAAAGCCCTCATGTTCCTTTCAAACTTGAACGGTTTAAACTCTTCCCCCTCGTCACCGGTTCAAGGGTTGGCAAATAGGAAAGGTTCTTCTAAGGTGTGGAAGGAAAACAGCTCTAAGTGATTTTTGTCACTTCTTCTTCTCTCTCCCTGTTTTTTTTTGTTTTGCATTACTTGTGTGTTGCTTTATTGTTTTGAGTCAATCTAGTTTTATGCATTATTTTGCTTTCTTTAACTTGTTTTTGTTTGTGTGTTTTCAGTTTTGTGTTTTATTTTTTACTTTTCTGATAAAATAAAATCAAAAAATTGAAAAATTGAAAAATACAAAAACAGTGTGTGTTTGTGTGCATTGGTTCTTGTGAACTTTTAAAATGGCCATTGAAACAGACTTTTCTAAACTTTGTATCACCTGTAGCTTAGATGAGCATTCTTCTGCACAACTAAGCAAGTGAGCTTTGTAGCTCTTTGTTTATGATGAGTAAGGTTAAGTGATCTCTTCTACTTAACACTCGTATCACTCTTTTTGACGGGTAGGATTAGAAAATCCTAAGAGAAAGGCATAAATAACCATCTCACCACTGTTACTCGCCAATCATGATATGACATCTGTATGCTTCGGTATAGCAAAAGTGCAATGTCAATGACATCTGTATGCTTCGGCATAGCAAAAGTATAATGTCAAAAGCTTAACATAATTGTATATTTCTTTTCTTTCTCTTATATGCCCATACATGATATGCTTAATAAAAGAAAATATGCAAAGAAATAAAAAGCAAAAAGATCAAAATGCTTTAAAATATGGTTGCAAGCGTGTTTTCTAGGAAATGTGGGAGTTATAGGATGTACCTCGAAGGTAATAGTCCCTATCAAATAGTTATGATTGTGTGTGAGTTAAAGTGATTTTTTCATATCTTAAATCGTCATAACATTGAGACACTTATGCAATCTTGCAATGTTTTCACACACAACATGCAATATTCTTTGCTATTCTTGATACATGTGTAGGTACAATGTGATTTGGCCATCACAAGATTTGCATGTGTTAATATATGCTCACTAAATTGTCTTAACTCATTTTTTAAATATAAAATTGGTTAGATTTGTTTAGTGTGTGTGTGCGTGTTTTGGGATACATGTGCATTAAATTCTTGATGAGAGATATTTTTGAGAGCTTAAGGTGTTGCTTGGATATTTGGTTGAGTTGCATGCGTGATTGCATTCATGTTTGTATTTTTCCCCTCTTGAAAAACTGTTTTTAAGGCTCTCAACACCTCCTCGACACCTCTCGACACCTAGTTGTCTGTCGAGCTTCTTAAACTTTTTCTAAACGCAATCTCGACACCTGGTGGATCGATCGAGAAACTTTCTGTCTGCTCGATAGATTCTCGACAGTATCTGGATCGATCGAGATTCCTTAATACTTGATTCTTCTTTCTCGACACATGTCCTCGATAGCTTCATCTGTCGACGTTCATTTTCTCGACACCTACCTCGATAGCTGTCTCGACACCTCTCGTTACCTACATCTGTCGAGAATTACTGAATGGCTATATAATGATTCTGTCGCAATTTCTCTCATTTCACTTGATCTCTCTCTCTCTCGATAGCTGGTGTTTTCTTTCTCAAAACCTTTCTCACTCTCTCCAAACCTCTTCCTAAGGATTCTTCAAGTGTTTTTCTTATTTTTCCTTACTTGGTAAGCTTCTATCCTCTCATTATTCATGCATTTCATGTTTTAAAACCCTAGGTTTTGAGATTTTTGAAAATTTTCGGGGTTTTTCAAAATTGTTGAAAGTTTCATGAAATTGTTGGGTTGGTTTTATAGATTTGATCTTTAAAATTACATGCATTGCATCACATTAGCATTCTAATTGTATTTTCATGCATTTAGATGTGTGCAAACTTGTTGTGTGCTGTTAGGTTTGGATTGGGTTGAGCCCATGATGCTTTTATTTTGGCATGTCACATATTCATGCATTTCCCATGCATACGTTTTATCTTTTCAATATTTCTCTACCTATATTGAACTGTTGGAACTTTTCTGTGTCTTTCTCTTCCTCTCCCTTTCTCTATGTTTGCGTTAGTAGTGTCTATGGCACCTAAACGTAAATCCATTCCATCCCAGAACCCTTTGTGTTCTAAGGGATCTTCTTCTTCGGATTCCACTACTTTGTCTATCCAGTTCCGTGATGAGAAAGCCCATAAGGACTTCTCGGAGGACTTCTCTAAACGAGGTGTTCATTCGGAACGCCACGTTGTCCTAGCAGACTTTGCTGACACTGACCTACCCGATGTCATTCACAGTAGGGCTTGGAAGTCACTGTGTGACGTCCCAGTCATATGTCCTCTCGTGTTGATATAAGAGTTTTACTCCAACATCCACGGGATTGATTCTTTAGTACCTCTCTTCTATTCTAGCGTTCGAGGTACGCGCTTTGCTGTCACTCCGAAGTTAGTCTCCGAGGTTCTTCATGTCCCAAGGGTGGATCATCCTGATTACCCTAGATGTAAGCGTCTATGGACTGTATCCAAAGACGAGATGATCTCGGCGTTCTATTAGCGTCCTTCCTTTTAGAGAGATCATCAATACACACCATGTCGGCCTTTTGCTAAAGGTCCTCGTTTCCTTAACATGGTGATGACCTTTGTGTTGCACCCACTTTCTCACTACAACTCTATCATAGAGCCTCATGCTCGATTTTTGTTGTCTCTTCTCTATCATAAATGTCTATAGAGATACGGCCACCCGTGATAAGCTCATTTTCCCTTCCGCTATCACGTGGATACTTCAACGTTTTTCTACCCCCTTTCCTTCGTCCAATCCGTTTCATGTCCTCTCTGCCATAGATGCCGCTGTCGTAAAACGTAGCGAGGCACAGTTCAGATTGAGACAGTCGGATGCTGCTGCTCCTTCCTCCCATCCGACTACATCCATATCTGCTCAAGCAACATCTGCTCCTTCTTCTTCTTCGAGCGACGTCATTCTTGGAGACATCATGGCGCAGCTTCAGCGCATGGATGCTCGCCTCGATACTCTCTCCACGGAGTTGTATCAGGTGAACGTTTGTGTTGGTCACATCACTAGGCGACAGGCGACTTTAAGCGGGTTTGCTCTAGAGGCCTCTCCTCCGCCTCTTCATGTCACTTCTGAGACTGAGGATGATGATGACGGTGATGACGATGATGCTTCGGATGATGATGATAGAGATGCGAGCTCTTTTGATGAGATGTCTACTTGACACTCTACCCTTTGTCACTCGTGACAAAAAGGGGGAGTAGTTTTGGTGTATGAGAGTAGTCATACTTAGGGGGAGAGCTAGTATAGGACATTTTTGATAGGGGGAGTGTTGATATGAGGGATGTAGTGAGGATCATATGTATTCTTTTCTTTTCTATCTTTTTAGAGATACATTGATCACATGTATTGACATACATTGTTCTTATTTTTTGATGTATATGTTGATGTATGTTTCTTTCATCTATCTCTCCATATGTTGTTTCTTTTCTGTCTTTATACACATGTTTCTTTTACTTGTATGCAATCTATTATTTCTGCTTCACACAAAGATGCCTTGATGTGTTTTGTTTAAAAGTGTTTCAGAAATGCAGGTTGTCAAAGTCTACTTGCCATAAACTCTCTTCTTGCAAAATATTTCAAAAGTTTGTGTTAGGATAGATTTTATTGTATGTAACAAGTGAATATAAGTTAAAATGTTTTATGACTTCTCTCATATCTTCATTTGTTTGTTGTGGTTTTGTCACATATTGCCAAAGAGGGAGATTGTTAGGACATATGTAGTTCAATTTGTTTAGGACATATGTAGTTCAATTTGTTGACATATGTTACTACTTTATGTAATTGGCTTATCCTTTGACAAAACGCACTTTACATGTAATTGGGTAGATTTAAGATGTGTTTAACACTTCAAGAAACAGTGTTTCAAGATTCAGTATTGAAATCATCACGTCTGTCCAAGAAACAAGCTAGAATGTGCAAGTTACAAAAGCTCGACACCTGTCTCGACACATGCATCTATCGAGCTTTAAGAAGCTGTTTTAGCTCGAGCCTTGATAGCTTCTCGACAGATCCTCGACACCTCTATCTGTCGAGATTTAAAGAAAACAGATTTTCAGTTCTGTTTTAATTCCAATCCGTGAATGTGTCTCTGTGACTTCTTTTCTCCTAACCATAGACATATAAAAGGATTGTTTTAAGGGCCGTCAAAGTGATGCAAGTTGCATAAACATTGAGTAATTCTTGTTCATGCAATTTGTGATCAAATAGACAAAGTTCATGCCCTAGTTCATCTTTTATGAAGAAGTTGCTGTATAATGTGCACCGTAGGGTTTTGTAACTAAGTATCTTCTTGATCTTCATCGTGTGGATGATTTGAAGAACTTTGCAGCCAACAACTTTCTCTCTAGTTGATGAATTGAAGTTGCGTACTGGGATCCGTGCAATTGGTTAGTCACGTACTTGGGAGCCATGCATTGAAAGGAGAAACTGTCACTACAGAGCAAGTCCAATTGGGTATTGGGGTAAGGGTTCAACTGTAGGCTGGTAAGGTACTTGGGATTCCTTGCTTGTAATCGCTTATTGTGATAATAGTGGAGTTTCGGGAGTGGTGACCTTAAATCACCCGGTAGGGTTTTTGCCGTCAAGTTTTCCCCATTCGTAAACAAATCATCGTGTCTTTTATTTTTCCACTGCATGCTTTAGTTTTGGTGATTTGTTTGTGCTGTCACGTGATTTTGCATGTTAACTTAATTAATTAATAACTTGGCTAATTAATCAATTTAATTTATCACTAGGGGTCAACGCGTTTATGGCACATGTCCTCGATAGCTTCATCTGTCGACGTTCATTTTCTCGACACCTACCTCGATAGTTGTTTCGACACCTCTCGATACCTAAATCTGTCGAGAATTATTGAATGGCTATATAACGATTCTGTCACGATTTCTCTCATTTCACTCGATCTCTCTCTCTCGATAGCTAGTGTTTTCTCTCTTAAAACCTTTCTCACTCTCTCCAAACCTCTTCCTAAGGATTCTTCAAGTGTTTTTCTTGATCTTCCTCACTTGGTAAGCTTCTATCCTCTCATTATTCATGCATTTCATGTTTTAAAAACCCTAGGTTTTGAGATTTTTGAAAATTTTTGGGGTTTTTCAAAATTGCTGAGAATTTCATGATAGTGTTGGGTTGGTTTTATTAGATTTGATCTTTAGATGTGTACAAACTTATTGTGTGCTATTAGTTTTGGATTGGGCTGAGCCCATGATGTTTTTTTATTGCATGTCACATGCTCATGCATTTCCTATGCATACGTTCTATCTTTTCAATATTTCTCTACCTATATTGAACTGTTGAAATTTTTCTGTGTGTTTCTTTTCCTCTTCCTCTCTCTATGTTTGCGTTAGTAGTGTCTATGGCACCTAAACGTAAATCCATTCCATCCCAGAACCCTTTGCGTTCTAAGGGATCTTCTTCTTCGGATTCCACTCCTTTGTCTATCCGGTTCCGTGATGAGAAAGCCCATAAGGACTTCTCGGAGAAATTTTCTAAACAAGGTGTTCATTCGGAATGCCACGTTGTCCTGGCGGACTTTACCAATACTGACCTACCCGATGTCATTCAAAGTCGGGCTTGGGAGTCACTATGTGACGTCTCGGTCACATGTCCTCTCATGTTGATACAGGAATTTTACTCCAACATCCACGGGATTGATTCTTCAGTACCTCTCTTCTATTCTAGCGTACGAGTTACGCGCTTTGCTGTCACTCCGGAGTTAGTCTTCGAGGTTCTTCATGTCCTGAGGGTGGATCATGCTGATTGCCCCGGATGTGAGCATCTATGGACTGTGTCCAAAGACGAGATGATCTCGGCGTTCTATGAGCGTTCTTTCTCTTGAGAAGATCATCAGTACACACCATGTCGGCCTTTTGCTAAAGGTCCTCGTTTCCTTAACATGGTGATGACTTTTATGTTGCACGCACTATCTCACTACAACTCTATCTTCGAGCCTTGTGCTCGATTTTTATTGTCTCTTATTGAGCATCTCACTATAGACTTCCCTTCTCACTTTATCTTCTCTATCATAGATGTCTATAGAGATACGGCTACCCGTAATAAGCTCATTTTCCCTTCCGCTATCACGAGGATACTTCGCCGTTTTTCTATCCATTCCCTTTGTCCGATCCTTTTCATGTCATGTTTGCCAAAGCCGCCGCTACCGTAAAACGTAGTGAGGCACAGTTCAGATCGAGACAGTCGGATGCTGCTGCTCCTTCCTCCCGTCCGACTACATCCAGATTTGCTCGAGCAACATCTGCTCCTTCTTCTTCTTCTTCTTCGAGCGACGTCACTCTAGGAGACATCATGGCGCAACTTCAGCGCATAGATGCTCGCCTCGATACACTCTCCACGGAGTTGTATCAGGTAAATGTTAGTGTTGGTCGCATCGCCAAGCGATAGGCGATCTTGGGGCAGCTTTGCTCTAGAGGCTTCTCCTCTGCCTCCTCATGTCACTTCTGAGATTGAGGATGATAATGATGGTGATGACAATGATGCTTCAGATGATGATGATGGAGATGCGAGCTCTTCTGATGAAATGCCTACTTGACACTCTACCCTATGTTACTCGTGACAAAAAAGAGGAGTAGTTTTGGTGTATGAGAGTAGTCATACTTAGGGAGAGAGCTAGTATAGGACATTTTTGATAGGAGGAGTGTTAATATGAGGGATGTAGTGAGGATTACATGTATTTCTTTTCTTTTCTATCTTTTTAGAGATTCATTGATCATATATTGACATACATTGTACTTATTTCTTGATATATATGTTGATATATGTTTCTTTCATCTATCTCTCCATCTGTCTTTATACACATGTTTCTTTTACTTGTATGCAATCTATTATTTCTGCTTCACACAAAGATGCCTTGATGTGTTTTGTTTAAAAGTGTTTCAAAAATACAGGTTGTCAAAGTCTACTTGCCATAAACTCTCTTCTTGCAAAGTTTTTCAAGAGTTTGTATTAGGATAGATTTTATTGTATGTAACAAGTGAATATGAGTTAAAGTGTTTTATGACTTCTCTCATATCTTCATTTGTTTGTTGTGGTTTTGTCACGGATTGCTAAAGGGGGAGATTGTTAGGACATATGTAGTTCAAGTTGTTGACATATGTCATTATTTTATGTAATTGGCTTATCCTTTGACAAAACGCACTTTACTTGTAATTGGGTAGATTTAGGATGTGTTTAACACTTCAAAGAAATAGTGTTTCAAGATTCAGTGTTGAAATTATCACGTCTGTCCAAGAAACAAGCTGGAAAGTGCAAGTTACTAAAGCTCGACACTTGTCTCGACACATGCATCTATCGAGCTTTAAGAAGCTGTTTTAGCCCGACCCTCGACAGCTTCTCGACAGATCCTCGACACCTCTATCTGTCAAGATTTAAGGAAAACAGATTTTCAGTACTGTTTTAATTCCAATTCATGAATTTGTCTTTGGGACTTCTTTTCTCCTAACCCTAGACATATAAAAGGATTGTTTTAAGGGCCGTCAAACAAGATGCAAGTTGCATAAGCATTGAGTAATTCTTGTTCATGCAATTTGTGATTAGAAAGACAAAGTTCATGTCTTAGTTCATCTTTTGTGAAGAAGTTGCTGTGTAATGTGCACCGTAGGATTTTGTAACTAAGCATCTTTTTTATCTTCATCGTGTGGATAATTTGAAGAACTTTGCAGCTAACAACTCTTTCTCTAGTTGGTGAATTGAAGTCGCGTACTAGGATCTGCACAATTGGTTAGTCACATACTTGGGAGCCGTGCATTGAAAGGAGAAACTGTCACTACAGAGCAAGTCCAATTGGGTATTGGGATAGGGGTTCAACTGTAGGTTCGTAAGGTACTTAGGATTCCTTGCTTGTAATCGCTTGCTGTGATAATAGTGGAGTTTCGGGAGCGGTGACCTTAAATCACCCGGTAGGGTTTTTGCTGTCAAGTTTCCCCATTCGTAAACAAATCACCGTGTCTTTTATTTTTCCGCTGCATACTTTAGTTTTGGTGATTTTTTTGTGCTGCCACGTGATTTTGCATGTTAACTTGATTAATTAATAACTTGGCTAATTAATCAATTTAATTTATCACTAGGGGTCAACGCGTTCGTGGCCTATCACAAAATAAATATTAACTATCAAAATTTAAAAAAATATATCTAATTAATTAATAAAGACAAGCATGCAAAAATGTTCCCGACATGTCCAACACGGACATGTTAGAGATTTTGAAGTATCCATGCTTCCTAGGGGTTAACTATTCTAATTATCAGATTTGATTATCAAATAGGTGCAATTCCAATCAAAACAGTTCTAGGTATTTAAAATTGCAGTCAGTTCTTTGTCTAAGCTTCTAGCATAATTCAAATACAATAGCTACAACCCTCTTTTAACAAAATGTCACATTGAGTTTGCATCTAAAACCTAACAGTGACAAGTTAAGTCTTGCTATATTATTCCCACGTTAAATGCTCTGCAAATTTATAAAGCTATTGGATGGAGATCTATACTCTCAAAATAGATATAGTTCAACATGTTAATGTCTAATGCATTTCGGACCTAGGATATTGGCACCGGGGAAAATCCATACCTTTGGACCATTTACACATCATTCCAAGAACGAGCTGCATTTATCTCCCATGGGAACATAGCCAAGCTGGAAGTGCCATGAACCTGCTTATACAAAAATAGCTGAGAAGCTTTTTGAGCTCGATCCAAATGAAATGGTAATAGCCTTTGCAGACATGATGAAGAGGAAAATCTCAATGCCAACCCATTTAATGTATGATGGCCATGACCATAATCTTTTTGATCACTTTGCTATCGTTGCATCAAGGATTGGGGTCTACACGGCTAGGGATTATAAAGAAATTGTGGAACTTTTGGTGGCTAAATGGAAGGTAGAGAAGCTGACTGGACTTACAAGTGAGGGACGAGAAGACAAGGACTATGTATGTAGGTTGGCTCAAAGGATGAGATGGCTAGAGGAGAGTGCCATAGCAAAGGCCCAAAAAGCACCCACCATTCCTTTCAGCTGGATTTCTGGTAGAGTGGTGTAGCTAGCTTAGTAGATGGGTTCTATTTTACTTGCTTTACTCTGTGTGGATAATTTAAATATTAAAATAATGGGGAGGGTGGTTTGAATCTGATGGAACGTGAGTTCGTCAGTCAGAGTGAGTAGACGAAGCCAATTCCCGATCCGTGTGAATGTACCCACAAGGATGGTCACCGGTGTGGTGCCTGCCATAACGTCTCCAATGCCAAAGTCAGTACAAGAGAATTCTATGTAAGTTGAAATAGAATTGTAGAATAATAGTGAAAAAGCTTCAAAAATCTCTCATACCTTCCGTTGATATTGTGCAAGTCTTTTATATGTTTTTTGCAGATTTTAGCTGTTGGGGTAGTTATGGTGGTCTTAATATCCTTCTTGGTAATGTCTTATACTTTGTAATGTGGCTTTAATGTGCCTCAATGGTTCGTATAGCTGGTTTAATAACCGTCCAAAGAATTATTGGCAGTATTGAATGACCTTGATACCTTCGTTGGTGACGTGGGCGCTTCTTTTGGTTCGTTTGTCTGATTGCCCCTCGTCTGCGATTGATCTCGTCATTGTTTGATCTCAATTCAGTCACTTTCAATGCTTTTTGCTTTCACTGGGCTAGATTTGATGTTTGTTTCTTCCTAAGAAATGACGAAAAAGGATCGATAACCCCTTGAATATATGTTTTTTTTTTTTGAAAAAATTCATCCAAAAAAAAAAAAGATCGCCAACCTCTTGAGGTTGGGTCATCTAGTAGCTTCTATTATTTGTTGTATTAGTGCTGTATATGCTAAAACTTTTATTCTTTCTTTGTTATTACGTACATTTCTTTTAATACGAATTGATCATTATTTTGCCATATATATATATATATATATTATATTTATACGTATAAGTATATACACAAATATATGTATGTATATATTTGAGAATACACTAACCCATGTAAACTAACATTTGCTTGATGGCAATTTTCTTTGGGTTTTAGAGTTATTTATGTGCAGGAAGTGAAGAAACATTTCTACAACAAAAAACAAAGAAAGTTCAGTCACATTACAGAAAAGTGTAGAAAACTTTACTGTAGAGAAGAAAGTTAAGAAAAGTCAGTTCTGCGGCAAAAACTGGAAAAATGTTCCTTTTACGGTAGAAAAGGAGAATAAGCCTAATTTGTAGCATCGTCTCTTGGGCTTTGGACACAATGTTTGTGTACAAATTGGTAGTGGCAGGATGGGACCTTGGAGCCCATTCGGCGAAGCGTCAGGCCCAACTTCCTTCTTATAAAAAGCCTAGACTAAATATTGTCAAATAACTTCAACACACGTGTCTAAGGTACAAGAAGTGTAAAAAGAACCCTCAACACTATCATACCTAAAGTTATGAAAAATAGATCTCATTTCAGTTTGTTCATTAGAGTAGAATACTTTAGTATCAGCCTATGTCAGTTTACCATTTTAAGGTTATTGCAGATATAAATAAATAAATATATATGTATTTTTTGGTACTTTTGGAAAATAAAATCTAGTGAGTGACCGGTTGCATAAACACAGATGCAGTCCTTTGCTTTCGCACTTTTTGAAAGTCTAGGTTCAGAGCAACTCTATTTTATATTTATTCAACAATATATATATATATATATATATATATATATTATATAAAATAACAAATTTAATAGTTTTCTTTTGAAAAATCTCAAATAAAGTGAGTAAATTGTTATAAAAAAAAAACAATTATTTATGGCTTTTTAAAAAATAAAATAAAATAAAACAACCCTGTAGGGTACTTGTATACAAGAACCTTCCAAGAAGTTTCCATCCACTTATTTTTTCCATTTCCCAAACCCACTCACGTGACCTACTCAATTTATTTCCTCGTTTCACCTAATTTTGACTATTCTTTCTTCTCATTTCATCTAGATTTATTCTAGAAGTACAATTTTTATCACACTCTTTTCACTACTATTTTATGTGGTAGACTATAATTAATTGTCTATCATTTTTACATGAAATCACATCCTAAAATTTTTGCATTACCACTAAGTGTTTGTTAGTGGCTTTATGCTCTCTTCAGTCTTCTCTTCTCTTATCTTTATCTTCTTATACTATTTTTATTTTTTATTCTTTATTTTTATCTCATACTAACTTAGCTTCATCTTGTTCTCTTTTTTCCCCCCATCTCTTGTGTTAAGATCAATTGTTTTATGGTAGTGGTTGTGATTTTAAGGGAAACAAAAAAGCCCAAAATGTACACCCAAAATGACTCGGAATGGGCCCAAATTTTTTTTGATGCGGAATAATTTTAGTTTGCATACCAGTATGATATTTTTCACTGGCTCCGACCAAAACGGAACAAAATTCAAAACATTGATCATACCTGCTTTTGTTGTATATTTTTAATTTTTATTTTGCCACTTTCATTTCATGATTGACCAGGTCATTGCATGTTCTGCAATCTGCACATAGATCTTCCCTCCCCACTTCCAAATTGAAAAAACGTTTCGAAGAAAAAAGTAAAAAACAACCACAAGAAAAGAAGAAAAATAAAAAGCGAAAGAAAGGTTGGCTTTACCATTCTTCCTACCTAAAAGGCTACAGGCTATTTTCGTCTTACTAATACCAACCAAATTACTAACCACTACCAGTGTCAATTCAGTCACTTTCAATAGACATGGCAAAACGGGTCAAATTTTTTTGACCCGACCCGACCCGACCCGACCCGAAAAATACTCGACCCGAATTCGATTTTTTTGACCCGAAATAAAAACGGGTTGACCCGTGACCCGACCCGAGTTTTTCAAGTTTTTTGCAGGTCAACCCGACCCGACCCGACCCGACCCGCAACCCGACCCGAACCTGAATCACTTTTTTAAAACTTTTTTTTTTGTTAAAAAAAGAGTAAAATTAAGACAATAGTAGTTTAATTGTTTATTGTGAGCTTTAAGGAAACAATTGATACATTTACATATGCAAATTAATTGAAAGATAAAAAGTTGAGCATTCTGTAATGAGTAAAGATTTTTAGATATCAAATAGCAAAGTATATGCCAAGATAATATAGTTACAGTAGAGTTAAAAATATAGATTTAAAATTGTAGACATGTGTGAGAAATATTTACAAGTGTAAAAGTAGTGAAGTCAAAGTATCAAATTAGCATAAATTATGAATGCTTAGACTCATTTTTTAACAATTTATGTCTAAAATAAACGACTTTTCAAAATAAATTATGATATTTCTTAGAGAGTGTATTGCTTAACAATAATATGATATTCATAAAAGAGACCATGTATAAATAAGTTAGCAATCAAATTTTAATTTATATCTTAAATTGAAATAGAGTGCCAACCACAATTGATAATAAATTATAAAATTAATTTTCAAGATTGTAAATTTCTTATATGTTTTTATTCTTTATCAAATGAATTATCTAATAAGTCATTTGTAATTTTGTTTTATATTTTGAAATGTTGATATTGTGTAGAAATAAAATATGTGTATTTGTTTTTCTTATGTTTGTGTTATTTTATTTTAGATAGCAATGTTAAGATTTGTATAATTTTAAAATTATTGAATAAGTATTAATAAGTTTAACTGAATTCATTCTTGATATAAGTAGTGAAGTCAAAATAATGCATTTTACATAAAATAATTTGTTGCATAACTTTTCAAATGACAAATACATGTTGTTTTATTTACATGTGAAAAATACGGGTCAATACGGGTCAACCAACCCGACCCGACCCAAACCCGATTGACCCGAACCCGTTTTTAACCCGCTTAAGATGACCCGTTTTTGACCTGTGACCTGTTTGACCCGTAACTCGATTGACCCGACCCGAACCCGACCCGACCCGCCCGTTTTGCCATGTCTAACTTTCAATGCTTTCTACATTCACTGGGCTACATATATAATTGGGTTTGGTTAACGTATCTATCCATTTTGAAAAAGTTCTTGTAGGGAATTGAAAATTTTGTTAAAACAGTTTTTTTTTTTTGTTTTTTCATAAATTTTTTTTTAAAATAGTTTATTAATGTATGCCTTAAGGGCACATGTTAGTAAAATCTTATATAATTTTAAGTGATAGTGTCAAAAGGAGAAAATGAATTGTAACTATAATAATCATAATAATACAATTTGGGGACATCCTTCAAAACCTTTCTTTCCTATCATTCTACATTGGTATAGGCACAAAAACAAGTTCCACTCAAATTGCAAAACAGCTATTAGAATATACTAGTTCTAACTGAAAAATTGGGATAAATCGTCAAATATCACTATTATCAAACTCTTCACAGTTCATACATAAGTAATATAAAAAATCCCACATCAAACCCCAAGATATTACCCCGAAAATAGGGAATACTAGACTCCTAGCTGGTACAGACCAAAACATAGGACACAATACTGCAATTAAAATTTATATATACATACCTAATTTTTACTTACCACAGTTTTGCTTATGGATTCAAGATTGCTATTTTCGTGTATGCTTTTGCTACTTCCCCAGAAATTCAATCTTGTCTAATGTAATAGTTTACATCACAGAAGACAAAAGATAAAAATTTAAAGGTAGATAACAAAATCATGGAAATATAATAGCATCACAAGTTATCACAACCCCTAAAAATGAAGAATTCTAATGAGGCCACAAGAAGGATCCCATGGCAAATTTTCTCTTATGGTCAACATCTCCAACGATTGGTAGCCCATACTCTCTAAGCAAACAATCAAGCTTCCACTCCGGCATGGTCTCATAGTCAGCTTGAGTGTACCTGGGATAGTGCAGTGGCATCTGAAAGTGCCCACACCACTCCCTCGTATGTTGCTCTCCGTTGGCTCCTCCGTTGCCTATTTTTTGAGAGGGTCTACTGCTCATTGATTCCATTCCTCCACTCATGTTACTAAAATCACTATAGAGAGAGTTTTGCTTTTTAGTAGTTGTGGCAAACTGGTCTGGCCTCTTTTAGTATTTATGGAGAGTTTTGTGTTGGGAATATTCTGCAAGCATAGCGGATGTTATTGCAATTTACTATTGACAGTTGTGATTGGTTGTTGATTTCCAAGAGAAGTTACTCCTATGTGGCAAAAAAAATACCGTAGTACTCAAGAAAATGTAGAATTACGTCGGGAAGGTTTTGGCGTTTGAATCATTGCAGTTTTACCAGAAATTAAAAGTTTTGTTGCTTTAGAAAACAGAAGTTATGCAAAGTCAACATTGGGTTGTTCACTTCCCCTTGATTAATGTGATACTTGTCGACCATTACTTAAAGAGACAGAGAGAAAAAAAAAAGACAAATAATCTTTGTCCACAAGTAGATATTTTCTTTTCCCCTTCTCCAAGGCATTTGAATAAGTTCCAACTTTTCCACCAAGGCACCAACCGTGGCATGAGCAGACCTACACAATCGGTGCTCTTGTCCATGCTTAAATAGAGTGAAAGTGAATAGACCTACTAGATTTAAATCTTGGTCTTTGAGTTAACAAATCCTGCTTTGTATCCCCAGACTAAAATTACATGTATTTGCAATATTCCCCATCATTAATTAAGACCTTCAAACTATTAAATTAAACTTCACACAGTCCAAAATTCCAAATCCTTTGGAAGTTGGAATGCATAAAAGAGAACTGCATGCATTAGCAAATTTCAAGTTCAGAGCATGTAGCAACTAGCAAAACATGCTACCATTAATCACAGATCCCCACTCAGTGATCGTATTAATTCAGGTCTCAAGTTTGTCCCTGTGAAAGGCTTGCTTTTTATGTAGTAATTCCGTAGAGTCACAGGCCAATAAGATTTTCTTTATATAAATTAAAAATATTTAACAATTTTGCATTAATTTTAGAAGAGATCCAGAAAAATTATTTCTTATTAATTTTAAAAGATTTCTAAAAAAGTACAACCTAAAATAAAGATAATGTTAAAAAAAACATGTATATTATACAAGATCATTAGAATTTAAATATATATAATATGTATATATTACAAAAAAATTTAGGAAGGTTATTTATTTTTTTTAAAACCCCTTTTAATTAATTTATTTAAGAAGTAAAAGAGGGAAGGGGTGCAAGTTGCAAAAGTGAGGCAAGCCATGCCATGCAGCCCATGCCCCTCATTGCCCTTCGATTCAAGAAGCTTATCAAATAAAAAAAAATAAAAGATCAAAAGTTGTGCGGTATCTTACGCCATTCTGATAGTGATTAATCTCATTGACCTATGATTTTTATTTTTCATTTTTCATTTTGATTTCTGATCATTTTAAGTGCAATTTTTTAAATAAAATAATATTAAAATTTTCAATTAAATTCAAACATATAACTAGATCATTGACATTTGACAAAAATAATATTATTTGTACTTTATCAATGAACGCAAAATATGATTTTAAAATTTATAACGTGTTGCATCTCTAAGAAATTATATATCCTTATGAGCTAGTATGTCATATGCCAAACGCATAATACCTGCTTCGTACGGGCAAGTGGGCCCCATACTCAAGGAGCATGAGACTAGCCTCTCACAAGTAGGTTGGTCCCACACATGTGGGACCCACTTACCTGTGAGAGATAGGCCTTATGCATTTAGCACATAGAAGATTTTTTCTTATCTTTACAATCACTTTTCTGGCAGATTCAACAAACAAAATTAGATGTATATTCGAGAGGTATATATTTCTCCCCATGAAATGATTGGAAAAGGATCACCAACCTCCCGAATAAAAGGTTTTTTTTTTTTTTTGAAAAAAAATTCATCAAAAAAAAAAAAGAAGGAAAAAAAAAAAAGATCAGCAACCTTTCGTGAGGTTGGGTCTTCTAGTAGCTTCTATTATTATGAATCTACCATAAAGGATCATTCTCTGCAATAGCTCTTTATGGCCTAAAATATATAGGAAAAAATTACTGAAAACTTACAACTTGTTTTGGCATTTTCTAATTGGGTTCTGGAACATTCATTTTTAGGTAAACAAACAAAGTTAGATGTACATTAAATTGTTCCTATGCTATCGTGAATGATTGCCTATCTTTTCTGAACCGATTAAAATAAGGTTGTAAATGTTGATGTAACCCTTTACCACTATACTATGTCTATTAAATGCAACCATACCAGCTTGTTCATTCAATATTTCTTGTCCACACAATCACTCTGTGGAGTAGGAGGCGTGGCAACCAATTTCTCCATCAATCAGAGAGAGCATTCAATATGTACGAAACTATACATTCTAACAATCATCTTCATTATCATTATATATCCATACCCAAATTACTAGTGGTGATGAATGAATTGCATAACCAGAAAGAAATGTAAACCACACATGGTGGAATGACTTCTTGTATCATAGCTGTCGGTGGGTCGTGCAGGAAACAACCAGCATTAGATGCCATAGCCCTACACAAAATACAGTGCGATCCTACAACTTTCATTACTTCTTTTTTGGTGGGGGAGGAGGGGTCCATCAATTTAGTGTTAGTGTTAGTGTTTGTACCCTAGAATCCAATTTATTGACATGTTATAAATATTAACGTGTATAGTATTATAGGCTTTAGGCCCAACTAGATTACTTATATAGCACACATTCTTGTACTACATTTTTATTTGTACTGCACTTTTATGGCTCCTATATAAAGACACTCATGTATATTCTTTCACTAAGAAACACAATCCAATTATTCAATATTTCTAACATGGTATTAAAACCACTACTCTGACCTTTCCTTAGCATTCTTGTCTTTATTAATGTTACTCCATTTTCAACATCATTTTTGCCATTATAGCAGCTACTGCAGTCTCTCGCCATTAAACCTCCGACGTCTTCTAGCCGTCGTCCTTGGGTTCCGGACCTGCAGTTGCTGTCGTTGAGGAGTTTCACACTGTAAAGACCACTGCCCTTTGCATCACCGCTGTGCATATTGCTTCGATTAACTATCTGCAGGTACCACTGAGATCATCATGCGCCGATCTACAAACTTGTGGAAGCCTCGAAGCCAATAGAGACCGCATGCGCCCCTATGCGTTGCCTAAAGTTTCTGTTTCACAGCTCACGTGCTCCACATGCCCCCACGCGCCGCCCAAAGGTTCTGTTTCGTAGCCACTGCACAACTGGGTTGTTGATCCACGTGCTCCCACGTGCCGCGTCTTTCGGTCACGCGCCTCCATGTGCTTTCATGCACCTCAACCCTCCTACTGGCGTCATTTTTCCATGTTAGCCGTAGTTGCGTCATCACTGACGTCACTTACTTGCATCAGCCGTTGACGTTATCGTTTGGCTTCTAGTGGTTTGATCGTTGACTTTCAGCTGGTTTGACCATTGACCTTCAACAGGGTTAATCGTTGAGTTATGCCAGAGTTGACTATTCTGCAGCCCAGGTGCTCCTCACCAGTTATTTTGCGTAGATTTCATTTTTGTAGTCCATTTTTGTATATTTTGCTTCTAAATGAAGAATAAGGACATTTCTTCTTCCTTTTGCAACAATCGTCGCTGACAATCCTGCAAACATTTTTGCAATTTTTGCAAACGTTTTGGCCATAATATTGAGACTTGTTATCAGCACAATAAATCAGCTGTTTCTATTTTTGTTGTTACTGTTGCTAACACTAAGAGTGTTCAACCAATGGCTCCCGTCTCTGCACAGTCTAAGTCTTTAAGTCGCACTTTCACCATGACCACAGATTAATTAAAAACTTCATCGCTAATGTTATTCGTATGATTGGTAATACATCTTATTCCTCTTCTCTCTCAGCTTTATCTAGTGTGTCTCCTTCCTTTTGGCTTATGGATTCTACTTGTTGCAATCACATGACACCTCACTCATCCTTATTTTCTGACCTTAAACCTACACCACATCCTCTTAATATTTGCATAGCAAATGGTTCCACAATGTCTAGTCATAATATAGGCTCCATTTCGACCTCCAACCTCTCGGTTCTTGGGATCTTTAATGTTCCTGACCTTTCTTACAATTTATTTTCTGTAGTACAATTTGCTGAGTTGGGTTATCGCATCATCTTTGATTATTCTAGGTGTATTGTGTAGGATCTGAGGACGGGACTGGAGCTTAGGATTGGTCCTAAAGTTGGGTGTATGTTTCCCGTGGACAATCTTCGTTTTCCACTTATTGCCCCTGTTTCTGTTGCTGCAACTGCTGCAGTTTCTTCTATTCCTTCTCTTACACTTTGGCATGCTCGACTTGGTCACCCATCTTCTTCTCGGGTACAACAATTGGCTTCTAGAGGTTTGTTAGGATCAGTGTCTACAGAAATTTTTGATTGTGTTTCATGTCAATTAGGAAAACAACCAGTTTTACCTTTCAATACTAGTGAATCAATATTTACTAATATCTTTGAACTTATTCATTCTGATGTTTAGAGGCCTTCCTCTGTCTCTAGTATTGGTGGATCTCTGTCTTTGTTGATGATTACTCTCACTATAGCTGGATTTTTAATATGAAACATCGTTCTGAATTATTGCAAGTATATTCTAATTTTGCAAAAATGGTTGAAACTCAATTTTCCAAATGTATCAAAATTTTTCGGTTTGATAATGCTCTTGAGTACACTCAATATGCTTTCCAAGCTATTTTGGATTTCTTTGGCACCATTCATCAACTAACTTGTCCAGGTACCTCTTAGCAAAATGGTAGAGCTGAACGAAAACTTCGTCATATTCTTGACACTGTTCGTGCTCTCCTTCTCTCTGTCAAAGTTCCTGCTCCTTTTTGGGGCGAAGCTGCTCTTCATGCTGTTCATGCTATTAATCGCATTCTCAATCCTGTTATCCAAAATCAAACTCCATATGAGTGCCTTTTTGGGTCACCTCTAGACTATCACCACCTTTACTCCTTCAGTTCTGCTTGTTTCGATCTTCTTTAAGCCTCGGTCAAGGCTTTGTTGTTTTTTTGGCTATGGCGAAACTCAAAAGGGTTATCGATGTTATGATCCTGTTTCTCATTATCTTTGTATCTCCCATAATGTTGTCTTTTGGGAACATCGCCTCTTTGTCGAGCTCTCTCACTTTCGCGCTTCTCTATCTTCCTCCTCTATCTTAGATCTTTTTCCAGATGAGGCACATATTCCTTCTATAGCTACTCCTGATCCTCCTATAGCTACTCCGGATTCTTCTATAGACTTTTCTGTCCAACCACTAGACATCCTTGATTCCTTTACTAGTTCACCATTTAATGAACAGGTGGAAGATGAGGTACCCATCCCTGAGCTTGGGTCCCTTGCTCTCACTCTGCCTGAAGATCTTGCACAAGACATTCCACCTCGTCACTCAACTCGAGTAAGATCCATTCCTGTACATTTACTTGACTATCATTGTTACACTGCCTTTGCTACACTGCACGAGCCTCACGCCTATCTTAAGGCTTCCACTGAACCTTTATGGAAGATTGCAATGAAAGAGGAACTTGATGCATTATCTAAAAACCATACTTGGGATTTGGTCACTCTTCCCCCTGGGAAATCTGTGGTTGGTTGTAAGTGGATTTACAAGATTAAGACTCGCTTTAATGGGTCCATTGAGCGCTACAAAGTTCGTCTTGTTGCAAAAGGTTTTACACAAGAGTATGGGATCGATTATGAAGAAACCTTTGCTCCGGTTGCTCCTAACTCATCTGTTTGTGCCCTCTTAGCTGTTGTTGTTGCCAGTAAATGGGACTTTTTCTAGATGGATGTCAAAAATACATTCCTTAATGGGGATTTAAGTAAAGAAGTTTATATACAACCTCCTCCTGGTCTCTCTATTGAATTAAATAAAGTTTGTCATCTTCGATGTGCACTTTATGGCCTTTAACAAGCTCCACGAACTTGGTTTGCCAAATTCAGTTCTACCATCTCTCACTTGGGTTACATGGCCAGTCATTATGATTCTGCCTTATTTCTTCGTCGCAATAACAAAGGCACTATATTACTTCTCTTGTATGTGAATGATATGATCATAACTGGTGATGACCTCAGTGGTATTCAAGAACTCGAAGATTTTCTTAGTCAGCAGTTTGAGATGAAAGATCTTGCAAATCTCAACTACTTCTTGGGTCTTGAAATCACTCATTCTACAGATGGACCTTACATTACTCAAGCCAAGTATACCTCTGAACTCTTGTCTTTAGTTGGACTCACTGATAGCACCCACCATTCCTTTAAGCTGGATTTCTAGTAGAGTGGTGTAGCTAGCTTATTAGATGTTCTATTTTCCTAGTTTCTTCCCACCATTACTTTTTTTTTTTTTTTTGGTAATTTAAATATTAAAATAATTGGGGAGGAAGGTTTCAAGCTTAGTTCTCTTTATAAGAAGACCAAACAATATCACTTAGCTATAAGTGAAATAAACTACCCAAAAAAAAAAAAAAACCCTCATGTCAGATTATACGAGCAAAATAATGTACAAATCATATGTTAAATGATAAAGGATAAGTTGGTGTTGTTCTTAGCCCTATCTAACTGTAACCAAAGAATTTACTTAGGACAAATGTTTTTGTTGCATCATGCATGTGAGGTCAGACTTGACTTGTTTGGCTCATTTTTCAATATTATTTATGCGCAATTTATGGGCTAATTTAATATGAATCAAAACACAACCTAGTTTAATAAGCAAAACCCAACTAGCCCTCTCTTTTTCTCCATTGACTATTCTCTTTAAGGAATTAAGGGTTAGCTACTTTAATTTCTTCTCAATAGGAGAGTCATTTTCTGGTACCAAGAAGCGCATTCATAGGTGGTTTACTTTGTACATTTGGCACACAAGAAGGTTAATCTGCCCAGAACTTAAAACTAAAACCTATTAACTCTATCCACTCTTCTATTTCACTCACTTTCTTAGACCAAAAAAGAAAAAAAGTAGTTTACATCATAGTTCTTTCACTTAGCAAAACAGAAAAATAAAAATAAAAATTGATATGGTTTAGTAAAATAGAAATAAAATAAATATAACTTAAAAAAATTATCAATGTTTAGTTAAAGAATTGAGATTAACTTTTAATGTTTTAACAAGTTTAAACAAAATTAATGATTTAGTTGAAGTAAACTAAAAACTAATAGTTGAACTAATAGATTGGTGTGGTTTAATAATTTTTTTTCCCCTTTTTATGTTTATAAAAGACAGAGTTTCAACCAAGATTTTGAAACCCGGACCGTTCATTGAACCGTAAAAGGGAGAGGTTTAAGATTTTTGAGGTCGAACTGAGATTGAACCGAGGTCGACAATGATGATGTCATAATTAATTTAATAATTAATTAAAGCCTAAATATAGATATTAAATTTATAAAACTAGCAAAATTGACTAATATATCTATATATGTGAGGGAAATTTAATGATTTACAAGCATATATTTAATAATTAAATAAGAAAGTTAATAGAATAAAATAATAACCATGAAAACATTAAAATTTATGATTAATTTTTGAAGTAAAGTTGAATATCTTTGAAAGATTTCAATTATAATTTTTTTTTTTAATTCCTTGTAAGAGATAGATAATTTAATTAAGTAGAATAAAATTGTGTTAAGTTTTTTTTTTTTTTTAAATTGCTAAGGGTTTGGACCGTACGGTTCTTGACCGGTTCGTGTAGTCCAACCCCGGTTTTAGGGGTTCATGAAATTAACTAAAAATACGGTTATGCTTAAAAAATCGATTTTCATCCTTGTTCTCGGTTTTCACGGTCCGACCTCCCGGTCTGGTCCAATTCTGAAAACAGTGGTTTCAACTTGAATATTTCTTTGAAGTTATTGAAAATTGTAATAATAGATTTTTATTTAAAAAACTTGAGGGGGAAAAGAAAGAGAAAGGAAAAGCTCCATACTTTACAATAGTAATTGAACAATATTAATGTACCCTAAGGTACATGAAATCAAGGGGTGTAACTGTGTAAGACTATATTTTTAGAAAATTATATTATAATAATAATAATAATAATAATAATAATAATAATAATAATAATAATTGTGTTTTATTGGTTATAGGCAATGCAAGGAGGTATTTGAATTTAACAATATAGTACTAAAGCATGCAGAGCATTAGCTTTAAAATGTTGAATTTCAGAGTAAACAAACATGCCTTTTAAAGTGCCGTAAAACACAAGTAAACAAATATCTGTTACTAAAATAGTTAAAGCACATATTTGGTACATTTGGCGCCCTAGAAGATGCATGTGCTAAGATGTATGTAATTAGTACATTTGACTCAAGAAAGTTAATGCATGTACCTTTTTAAGGTGACTAAAACCAATATCTAATTTCATTTAATCATCTTTTTCACTTAATTTTTGGCCAAAATGGGGATATATCCCTTTCACGCAAAACATGTAGTAAAATGCTCATATTATAAAAGTCTTTAGAAAAATGCCCCTGTTTTGAACTCGATTTTCTAAAAATCGAGTTACAATGAAAAACTCGATTTTTAAGAAATGAAGTTATAGGAAATAAAACTTAAAAAAAATAAAATAAAATAACTACATGGAACTCGAGTTCCAGGAACTCAAGTTCTATTCAAGGTACTCGAGTTCCATGTAGTTTTTTTCAAGTAACTCGATTTTATAGAAATCGAGTTTTAAAATAGGAGCATTTTCCTAAATAATTTCAGAACATGAGCATTTTGCTGAAATTTTTGTGCGAAAAGGGGTATTTTGCCATTATTGCCCTCAATTTTTTATTGAAAAAAAAAAAGGTGATTTATTTCATTCACTTGGCGAAACAGGGATTAAAAAAAAAAGTTGTTTAGTAAAATAGAAATAATCAAATAAATATAACTAAAAAAATGAAATTTCTTCAATGTTTTTAGTTAAAGAATTAAGTTGAAGTTTTAATGTTTTGAATGATTGAAAAAATTAATGAAGTTGAAGTACAAGTATAAGAACTAATAAATTGGTGTGTTTATAATTAATTTTTTAATGTTTTAAAAACAGAGTTTTAACTTTATATTCTTTTCTAATTTTTCTATAAAAAATGGAGTTATATATTTACTAGGTTTGGTGGCAAAAAAGCGAAAGACTCTGATGGAAGGGTCACACCTTGAAATACCTGACGGCGTAAATTGTAAATTTTAAAAATTGATGACTAATTTAGATATAATCTCAAAATTGAAGGAAGTAAAGTTTTCCTCTTCTTCTTTTTTTTTTTTTTTTTTTTTTTCCCCTTTTTTTAAGAGACGGTAAGGTGTATTTTAGCTTAGAAAAAGGAAAAAAATGCTTATAGACCCCCTCAATTGAGCCGAAAGTCTTCTCCCTCTCATGCGGTTCAGCCCTTGGAAATTTGGTGGTTTAAAGCTCACATGAGATGCACACGTATTATGTTTGTGTTTTAACGAGAGACTAATAGAGGTTTTAATTTGACAGTTGTGTAAAGTTCAAAAATTAAATTGGTTAAAGTAAAAGTTCAAGGGATGCCATGATCACTATCTTTAAGTTCAGGAGGTGTATGAACATTTTTCCCTTTGAAACATTACAGAGCATAAATTGGAAAATCTCACTTGAAGATTTACTAGTAAAAGTGAAATGAATAAATAATATGGTAAAACTTAGACACATTTTAGGTACAGTACATTAGCTTCATCGGTTCTATTCAAATACATAATTACATTAAATTTAATTATTTTTGAAAATGATAGTATGTACTTTATTGGTCAACGTAACCAAGTGTTTGAATCTAATTGTGAACCTAATAACTCTCCAAAAAAATGAAAAAAAATAATTGAGAACCTAATACTCCACATCTAATGGGTACAAGATGTTTGTTGGAAAACATTGTTCCATCAATGTTTTTAGGCATAAATGTACTTTTGGTTTTTACATTTTTCATCTTTTCTATTTGGTCCATACATTTTCATTTTACCACTTTTTATCCCTAATCCAAAGGAGAACGGTGTAAAAGGAAAACGGTGCGAAGGTTGAAGAGCGGAAGGGTCGGGTTCACCGTCGATTTGCTTCAAATCTCCATCGATTTTAGCTCCCTCTCTTTAAACCCAAATCCAAACCACTACCGACCTCAGCCCCTCTCTCTCTACCCAAATCCAAACCACCACATCTCAGCCTCTCTTTCACTAAACCTAGATCAAAGCCATATCCCAAAAACTACAACTTGGACTTAAAGAGAAAAAGAAATGAGAGAAAGCAAAGAGGGAGAGAGCGGAGTTTGAGTGTTTGACCCGAGATAGGAAAATAAAAATGAGTTTGAGTTTTGTGTTTATTGATGATGTTGTGTTTGGTTGACAATAAAATTTTAGAAAAATTGAGATAGTTACTATAAGTTTTTTTTCTTAATCTTTAAAACTGAAAAGAAAAAAAGGTTCTTCATTTTTTTTTTAAATTTAAATTAGAATTGAAAAATTAAAATTTTTTTAATGTTAAATTAAAATGCTGAAGTGGCATATTTTAAATACTAAATAATTTTTAATATTATTTTATTGACTATGTCAACATTTAATGTGTCAAAAGTGAACTCCGTTTGCCAAATTAGCAATTTCTGTTAAGTGAGTAACGGTAGGGACCAAAATAGAACGTATTAATTGATTTAAGGACTAAAAGTGGTGAAATGAAAATGTAAGGACCAAAATAGAAAAAATGCAAAATGTAGAGACTAAAAGTGCATTTACACCATGTTTTACTATTTATCTAAATAAACCTAATATTGGGCTACCTGAAAGCAATGAGTTTTCCAAAATAAATAATGGAACTTTTTAAAGTTTTATAATTAACTTTTTAAAGTCAATTATAATTGTATAAAAAAATATAGTTGACAATGACATACTAATAATAGGAAAATTATTAGATTTTCCTAGAGTACTATTAATACATACTCCCTCCCTCTCACATAAATATTGGGTTCTACCATGAATTTAATTAGTGGGATCTACCATTCATGTGAGAGAAGAAAATACACATTTATAATATTCTAGGAGTACTCAATAATTTCCCTTAATTATAAACACTCTAGAAATATAGTTGACAATAACATACTAATAATAAACACATTAGAAATATAGTTGACAATGACATACCGTGTAGATTGTAGGCCAGCAGACACTACACTTTCAACATGGGAGACTTTATTTTGCAAGGATAGACTAGCCAGTACTACGCTAAAACGCCAAATTTTCAACCCATCCGAAAATAGCAAAATATCATGTTTTGAAAAAATTTGTGGTAAATTAGCAGTTTTTCAAAAATATTTAACTATTTACCACATTTTTAGTACTCGAATTTCACAAAATTGAGTTTTAAATAGTATTCAAGTTCAGTGAACTCAAGTTCCTAAGTAAGTTACCAGCGTGACACTGCTGACCTAGAATTTGGGAAAACAAAAAAACAATGTGGTACTCGATATTGCGGAAATCGAGTACTTTTTTATAGTACTCGAGCTTAAGAAAGTGGAGTACCTTGTTTTTTTTTTTTCCTTTTTTTTTCTACGTTTTGTTTCGTACAAAACTTTTACTTATTTCATTTTCAACTATTTGTGATCGTTGTGTCCACCAAACTAAGTATAGTGTCTGGACTTGAAAAAATCCATGTGCAAGTAACTGAAGTTGCAATTAGCTAAGCACAAAGTAGTTTGGCAGTAACTAAAGGCGCCCGTGAGATGTTAGGAAGTCAGTACGATGCAAAATGACCCTTACCTGGATAACACCTAAACAAAGGACTGGATTGCAGAGGTCTCATTGAGTATAATGTTGTAAAAGTGCTTCATCGTTTCCTTCTTTTCTTTCTTTCACACTCTTGACATCAAATCACAATAAATACAACTCACTTGCCTTGACTTTGCTTTAGCCACTTTCTTTTTCCTTCAGCTCTCCCCTAAATGTGACAGGAAATGCAACACAGCAGCACATATGCTGGCGAGATATGCATGTAATGTGACAGACTATGTGGTTTGGGTGGAGGACACTCCTCCAATGATTTCGGACCATATTATTATGAATGTATCTTATTTGAGATTATCCCCTAATTAATGAAAGTCCTATTATCTTGATTATCAAAAAAAAAAAAAAAAAAAAAAAAAAAAAAAAAGCTCTCCCTCACATAGCCTTAATGCATCAGCCCCTTTCTTTTCTTCTTTTTCTCCTTAGCGTGTCCCTAAGTCACTGGCTCATTGCCCAAGGAGAAAATAGGCTGACTTTTATGGCTTGTCCAACCACCTCTTTAATGAGGTGTTTTATCAAGTGTGGGCTGGACCCATGGTGCTATGATGCACCCAACATGGTGGACACAACAATCAACAGCAGTGGTAGATGAAATAAGTACAAGTTTTGTATGAAATAAAAAGTAGAAAAAAAAAAAGAAAAAAAAAACAAGGTATTTGACTTTTTTAATCTTGAGTACTATAAAGAAGTATTCAATTTCCACAATATCGAGTACCACATTGTTTTTTTAATTTCTCAAATTTTAGGTCAGTAGTACCACGTTGGCGACTCACCTAGGAACTCAAGTTCATTAAACTCAAGTACTATTTAAAACTCGATTTTGTGAAACTTGAGTACTAAAAAAGTGGTACATTGCTAAATATTTTCAAAACAGTATTCGTTTACTACAAATTTTGTCAAAACGTGATATTTGGCTATTTTTAGCTAGAGAGTTGCACCTATTCAGTGCTACATCTTTTTTAAATCAATAACTTCTAATAAATCCAAGAGATAAAAAGTAAACCAGTGGTTATGCCATCATTTATCTAAATATCATTGATGTAATTCCATAAAGTCATTAAACTCCCTTAAAAGAAAGAAAAAATAGGTCAAAATTGGTTGAGTAGTACTTCTTACGGAAACTTTTAGGAAAATAATATGCAGTTGAAATTATTTAATTATGTAAGCTCTTTCTAGAATTTGAGTTATCAAACTCGAGTTCCATAAATAATTAGGGTCTTTCTTCTATAGAGCTAATTTTTAACAACCACCACTCCAAATTATCCTCGAAGTCATACAGCCAAGTAATAGTGTCTCTCACCTGCACTCATCCAATTTGGCCTTTATACAAACCAATAGATTTTGAATAAGTCAACCTGAAAAGGAGAGAAATGAAATATAAATTTAAAGAAAAAAAGTGATCAGGGAGAAAAAATTTTGGGATTTAATTATTTCAGGAATTAAGATGGAAAGATACAGTAAAATTGTTTTTTTTTTATTATTATAATTAGAGATATATGTACTCTCTCTTGGCATATGAACATTAGATTTTATTAAATAATTTGTCTGCTATTCATTGAGATTTTAATTTTGTTTGGAGTTTTTGTTTGATTTTAATTTTGTCTCTTCACATGTTTTGGGACACTTGGTGACATTAAATTTTCTCTCTTTATGTTTTAATAATAATTGTGGGTTCCAGTTAACCCAACTTATAAAATTTCTTATCATTGAATAATAAATCTAAGATTTGATTCCCGCCTATAATAAAAAAAAAAGAAATTAATGTCTTACTCTAATAATAAGAGTAACTATTAGAAGCAGATGTCATTAGTTCATAATATCTTTAAAAAAAAAACGTTTTAATACTAATTAAAAAATACTTGTGTTCTGGATAAAATAGGGTCCTTAATATTCTCTCCTCATATCTTATTAGACAGTAACAATGCATTTAATAGGCCAGGGACTTTTTTTTTTTTGGTCGTTGAAGCAACCTTATTAAAATATTGTAATAAATAAGTATAATATATTATATTAGTTAAAAGAGTGGGGTCTTCTTTCACATGACCACCCTGACGGGCTTGACTTAGAAAAAAAATTATTATTATATATAAATTTTTAAAATTTTATGATTTTTTTATCATTAAAAAAATTTATAACCATCCTAAATTTTTTTAGCCTAATATAATTACACTTTTGACAAAGTTTGACAACAAGCTTAGTTATAGATTAAAACTACAATTCTACTCAATATTGTTTTATTAGATGTAAATTTTGATGACTCCATTCATTAATCAAATGTTTAAATGTCAAGTTTTTGTAATCTAAAATTATTCATAAAAAATAAGTTTATGGATCAAATAATAAATAACATTTGATTAGCATGAAATTGACAAGTGTGTTAAGAATATAAAAAATATGAAATTCAACATTGATTTTCAAAACATGTAGTCATGTTAATTTGTATAGGAGAGATGTAGTCTTTAGGCTACTACTAAGTTTATAACCAAATTTTGACCCCTTAACAATATATTAGGCCTTTACAAAATATATATAAAAAAAAAAAGCCCAAGAAAATTTTTGTTGAACTAAAATTTTAAAATAGATATAACTTGCAACATTTATAATAAGAATACCAAGCAATGATTTCAAAAAAAAAAAAAAAAAAAAACTCGTAGAAAAAAATTGTACAACTTTTTATGTATTTGAGTGTTTTATTATTATTATTATTATTATTATTATTATTATTATTATTATTATTATTATTATTATTTTGTTATTATCAGTATATGAAGTTATATTTTTATTATATTTTGTATAATTTAAATTTTTTAATAGTATTCTGAAAAAGTCTCTAGAAGGCACCATTGTATGTAACTTTGTATATATTGCCCATATTGTTGGTCTGCCCCTGCTTCAAGGAGGCACCGATGGGGTGGTTTATTAGAGAAAAACGTGATTATAAGTATGGCCACATTATGAAGTACAGAGTGATGGCTAGACTATTATTATTATTATTATTATTTTAACATCATCGGAAAATACATGCATCACGAGCGCATATATAGCTTCATGTAATTAGTGTGGATCTGGAGGTGGATGTTAGTTGGGAAACTTTGTTCCATTAATGCTTTTGTCTGAATACACCGAAAATTGTGCTACCCGAAGGAATGAGACAAAAATACATAATAAATATCTGGAACTTTATAAAGGAAGGGATGTAATTTATCATTCCACCTATAACTTCATCTTTTATGTTTATTTTAAATTACAAAAATTTTAATTGATAATATGATATTGATCTTTGATTATCTTTGAATTTTGTAAGCATGAAAAATATATGAAAATAGTGTAATCTAATGGTAAATTATCAAAACTTACATCTAATTAAAAAATATTGAGCGATGTAATATTATTTAAAGTTATATATATATATATATATAAAGAATTCTAAAAGTAACACATCTTTACGAGAAATGTTATATTCATAACATTTTCATTACAAATCCTTAGTGGTAGGTAATTACAAGTAGTTATTGATGGAACAAAAAAATAATTTTAATGATAGATTTAAATTATAACCAATAATAACTAATCACCTATAATTTGTTATGAAAATATTATAGACGTAGCAATTCTTTATTTCCATTGGGATGACATCCTAAAAATGTCTAATTTCCACATATACCATGTAGGTAGTAGACTAATTGGCACTACACTTATTAGAATGGAGGAAAATCTTAAAAGTATAACAAATTTTACTACATAAAACTCATAAATATGGGAATCAGTGCAATGGTGAGCTTCAATCACCTCCAAAAATGAATATTTTTTAATTTTCTTTTTGTAATTAGTAACACATTAGTTTGCAAGCTCAATGTAATAAAATTTATAATATCTATAGTACTTCTCATATATATGTACATCTCTATATATAAAGTTATACATTTTTTAAATCATTAATTTCTAATAAACCCAAGAGTTAAAAAAAAAACACCAGTGGTCATGTCCTCATCCTTTTAAATATGAGTGATGTAATTCCACTAAGTCATTAAACTCCCTTAAAAAAAAATTCCTAAAACTCTTTCCATTGCCCGCCGTCTTCTTCTTCTTCTACCTCTCTCTCTCTCTCTCTCTCTCTCTCTCTCTCACTGAATTCTATATATATATTCCAAATTTCATAACAACTAAGTACTAACAATTCCCTCTTTATCTCATTAATTACTTGGTGTTCTGGAGATAAAAAAGAGGTTAAAGAGAAGACATGGCTTTAGTACTCAACTCCTTCAACTTTTACTCCCTTCCTTCAATACTTCCTCTCCCACCAATGAGAACTCCGAGATCTCCTAAATTTTCTATGACTTCTGCCCTCTTCTCCAACGCTAAGTAAGTTTAAACTTCAAATTCTCTCCTCTTTTCGCAAGGATAACATTTTCATAATTAGAATGAAAGATGGATCAATAACTCATTTGAATTGTTGATTTTCATATCATCTATTATAATATCTTGATTTATTTTATTTGCTCTTTAAACTTGGTATATATGCATGTGCACAAAGTCATAATAATATGATGATGATCACTTTTTTATTTTATTATAAAAAAATATCATTTTTCTTTTTGTTGAGAAACTCAAATAATATCATTTAACTCTTTAGAAATTATAAAAGATATATTGATGTCCATTTTTGCTAAAGAATCGATTGGCAGGTGAAGCTAAGCTTAAGCACTTGGGACCAATTGTATAAATAAATAATAAAAGTCTATAAATTTTGTATCGTGTAACATATATATATATATATATATATATATTACACGATACAAACTTTATAGACTTTTATTATTTATATATTTTGGTACAGTTTTTATAGAAAAAAAAAAACTTCATTTTCATAAAGCTAAAAAATAATATATACCAAATTGACATACATAAACAAGAAATTGTTTTCATATTGCATTTAGTTTGACCACTGCTTGTATTTTAGCTTCAACATCCTAACATCAATTACTTTTGTCTCTTTTTTTTTTGGATTTAGAGTAGCAGAAAAGTCTTTAGGCAATCCTACTGAATTCAATGTCAACAAATCGTATCCCATGCAACCTAAGAAAGTTGAAATTTTTAAATCTATGGAGGATTGGGCTAAAAACAATGTCCTAACTATCCTAAAACCTGTTGAGGAATGTTGGCAACCACAAGATTTTTTGCCAAATCTTACCTCAGATGGATTTATTGAGCAAGTCCATGAATTAAGGGAGAGAACAAGAGACATTCCGGATGAGTACTTTGTGGCCTTAGTGGGTGATATGATCACTGAAGAAGCCCTTCCAACTTACCAAACTAGAATTAATTCTACTGAAATTTTTCACGATGAAACTGGTGTAGATAACACACCTTGGGCAATTTGGTCTAGGGCATGGAGTGCAGAAGAAAACAGGCATGGTGATCTTCTTAATAAATACCTTTTCCTTTCTGGAAGAGTGGACATGAAACAAATTGAGAAGACAACTCAGTACTTGATTCGGTCAGGAACGGTGAGATATGCAACTATACTGATTCTTCGAAAAGTTTTTGTTATAAAACAATATTTTTTATTTTGTGAAAACAATCATTAATTTTTACTATCGAAACCTATATATTTTCAAGTTTTAGTTTGAAAATTCAGTTTTAACCCTTTGCTGTTCTATTTATCAAATTTGAGTATCAGTTATCAGATAGGTGCAAAATCAATCAGAACAGTTCCTGGTTTTCAAAATTGCAATAATTTCTTTGACCAACTTTTAATCTCTAACTCATACAATAATTACAACTCTCTTCAACACTGTCACAAGGAATTTGCATCTCAAACCTAGCATAGCTGTTGACGAGTTAAGTCTTAATTTTTATGTTACATTTACATAAACCCTTCTTTAAGATGTTCCTTATTATACTATTCCCACATGCAAAGCACTTAAAGTTTGTAGTGTTGGATGGAGATCTTTACTCTTAAAATTTATATGGATTAACTTGATGTGAATTTTGCACCTAGGATCTTGGCTTCGGGGATGATCCATACCTTTTAACCATTTACACATCATTCCAAGAACGAGCAACATCTATCTCTCATGGGAACACAGCCAAGCTGGCCATGCAACATGGGGACGTAAAGCTTGCCCAAATATGTGGCATAATCGCCTCAGACGAGAAGCGTCATGAAACTGCATATACAAAAATAGCTGAAAAACTTTTTGAGCTCGATCCAAATGAAATGGTAATAGCCTTCGCAGACATGATGAAGAGGAAAATCTCAATGCCAGCCCATTTGATGTATGATGGCCGTGACCATAATCTTTTTGATCACTTTGCGATTGTTGCATCAAGGATTGGGGTCTACACGGCTAGGGACTACAGAGAAATTGTGGAACTTTTGGTAGCTAAATGGAAGGTAGAGAAGCTAACTGGACTTACAAGTGAGGGACGAGAAGCCCAGGACTATGTATGTAGATTGGCTCAAAGGATGAGCAGGCTAGAGGAGAGAGCGATAGCAAATGCCCAAAAAGCACCCATCATTCCTTTCAGCTGGATTTCTGGTAGGGTGGTGTAGCTAGCTTCTTGGATGGGTTCTATTTTACTTGCTTTTTTTTGTGAGAGTATTTAAATATTAAAATAATTGGGTAGGGTGGTTTGAATCTTAGTTCTCTTTATAAGAGTTCTCGATCCATACGATATCAAATTGCTACAAATGAAATAAACTACCGAAATATGAGGAAAATAAAGTACAAATCATCTTTAGGTTGACGTGGCAGCTTATCTTACATTACCACATTGGTTGTTCTGGTGAACTTTTTACATACTCTATAGTCCCCTTGTAAAAGTCTTCGAGTAATCAGAGGCTGCGAATGGTTCACCCCACAACATGTGAGTGGGGTGGTCTCAATATATATTACCACCTCGATAATTCTCTATATAATCTTCATATTACATATATTTGATTACTTGCTATAGTTTGAGGCTGTATTTTTTTTTTTTTTTTTTTTTTTGCTTTTAATTTTTTTAAATGATCTTCATTTGAAATTTAGTGGAAAAGAAGTTTTGGAGCTTTGGTAATGACTTTAATATTATCAATTACTACATATTCAAATACCGATGGTGTGAAAAGGATCTAAATTAAACACTTTTATATATATATTAGCATCTTCACATGTGCGTTGCAAGTATTTTGAGGCTCTTATATTTTTTTAAAGAACACACTTTTCATTTACAAAAGGGTAGTTGGGGCTTTAGGCCAACTTTGATAATAATAATAATAATAATAATAATAATAATAATAATAATAATAATAAGTGCTGAGAGAAACTCAAATTAAAATTTCAAATTAGAGTTCCAATTTTGCACCATGTGTGCTAAATTATTTATTTTTAAAGAGTTTTCTTGCTTAATTTTTAAAATAAAATGTGGGATCATCATACATATTGATCCAAGTGAGTTATTAAGTACGAAAACCAAAGAGTTTAGAATAAATGAATCATAAAAAAAAAGTGTTTCACAATAATTTATAAAAAAAAAAAAAAACAATTTACATTTTATACTTAATAATATCCTTACGAAATTTTTTAAAGAGTTAACAAAATATAAAAATGACTATCAATAATATTTAAATTATATATATATGAATTATATTATGCATCTTAAAAGTTCAAATAGTGTGTAAAATACCTATGAACGTCCAGACCCCCAAATACAAAAATACCAACACAAGCTTATAATCAAACAATATATGTACTGAATATGAAATATAAACTATATCCAAATTGGTAAAACACTCTAAACCATAGTTAATCAAACAATATATGTGCTTAATGTGTTATCGAAAAGAAAACCAAAGAACTTAGCGAAAAATCTCTCTGCGGCCCTCCAAGCGGTCAATAATCTACTAGAAAATAAAGTTAGGATACATGAATAGCAAAAGACCCTCCAAGCCTAATCTACCCAGTGCACCTAAGCCCTCCAAGCTTCTTGCTCTAACAACGTTACCCCAAAACTTGTCTTCTTTAGCTTACCGGATCCCGCAATCGCCCATTGCATTAACTAAATGAATTGGTCCCTTTTGAACTGCTTCTCAGGCACCAAAATACCTCCTCACTAATATGGGTATGGTGAGATAGGATTTGGCTAAATGTACCTCTTAAGGATGTGACAATGGAGAGGGTGAGAGTAGAGAAATTTGGAGAATTAAAGGATGAAGATTGTGGATGAGTTAATCTTATTTTTCTCTAGGGTTTCTCTCTCAAAATTCTCTCTGGAAGCTCTCTACATTTTGTGGGTATAAGGGTATTTATAGCAGTGTGTATGAGGAATGCGAAAAGTCAGTTTCACCAAACAGGGCATTCTGGCGGCTCAACCTCGCTACTGGAACGAGTCACGAGTCTAAGTTGAGAGCTAACTGCCTAGGCAAACTGGAAGTTTTGTCTTGTAGTGCTCTAGCTATCGTGACCCTTCAGCTCCCCCTGCATACCTCACACATGTGCCATTCTGGCGACTTGCCAGTCACGAGATCCAGTCGTGAGACTCATTTGAATTGCACACATCTTGAGTTTTCTTCACACTCTCTTATACACTATTCTTACATAATTCTCACCTAACTATAGGGTATCTAATTGCTAAATTACAAGCAAATTTGGCACGGAATAAAACCAATACATGATTGAATAAATTCAACCTTGCACATCTTATTGTATAACTTTAAGTATATTTATGCATATACATAGGGTTACAAGTTAGTTTTTTTTTTTTTTTCTTTTTCTTTTTTCTTTTTTTTTTTTAATTGGTGTGATTGCTTAATTATTTAGAAATTGTAAAAGATATGCAGATGCCCTTTTTTGCTAAAGACCTGATAGGCTTGCACGAAGCAAAGCCCAAGCCTTTAGGGCCAATTATCTTTGTTTTGTAATATCTTATTTTATCCTACACATGACTCAAAGTCATGTACTTTGTTTTTTGCTAATGCCCAAAGTCATGTAATTTATTTAATGGGGAAAGTAAAGGAGTATGGTATGGAGGGTAATAATTGGGTATATGTTGTTTTAAAATGGACCCAAGATATAAAACTTGCAAAGTGAGCTGATGACACCTGAAAAATCTTAAGGCCTATAAATAAACCCAAGTGCTGACAATTTACACAAAAAAAGATACCTTCATTAGTTGCTCTACCTAACCATATTTAGCCATGAGAAGCATTTTTTTTTTTTAAAGGATACTTCATTAAGAAACTAGCCAGTCTCTAAAATAGAGGTTACAATACGATCATACAACATCCCAACCGAATCAAGGCTAGAGAGAAGGGCAACATCATAAGGGGGTTCAAGAAAAATGGTAAAATCCTTACTTAAGAGTGCACCCCGTCTAGCGAGGGTATCGGCACATTTATTCGCTTCTCTATAGCAGTGATGAATCCTAACTAGGGGAATGCCTTTCAAACAATTCCTATAGGTAGACACCAAAACATCAATACCATTAGGATTATCCAGTTTTTTCTTCATAAGATCAACAACCAATTTTGAGTCCACTCAATTTCTACTACTGGTAGTTTGAGAGAAATACACAAATGGATGTCATCTCGAAGAGCCCAAAGTTTTGCAGCAACACTTGTTGTAGAACCGATTGCTCGTGCAAATCCCTTAACCCATTCACCCTTGTCATTCCGCATTAGGCCACCTCTACCAGCAAGACTGAGGTTCCCTAGTGAAGATCCTTCTGTATTCAACTTGAACCAGTTAAGAAGAGGGCGGTGCCAACAAATTCGTCTATATTCTTGACTTTGTTCTAATCTACTTCCCATTGATTCCTAGGTAAATAAATTCAATTGCTTTGGCCACAGCTTCAACTTTAGGATCCTGATGGGTGTGATGTCTTCCAAAAACAAAATTGTTTCAGTAGAGTCATAGAGTCCATAGAGTGAGGGGGAAGAGGATACCCCACTCCATTCCCGAAAAGCTGCTAGTCTTGGAACTTTGAGAGAGAGAGAGAGAGAGAGAGAGAGAGAGAGAGAGGGAGGTGCACGACAAAATGAATGGGTGAGAGTTTGTTGTGGGATGGGTAGTGGAAAAGAGAGAAAATGTTGCACATGCTCAGAGGGTAGTAGAAGTTGAATCCATACGGCCAAAAGGGTAGTGGGCACCTCTGAAGAGTGTATGTAGCAGACAAACATGGTTGGTAAGCAATGAGGGTAAAAATGAGAAATCACATAAGTTTGATTTGGTATATAAATAGGAACAATACCCATAAGGGGAACAGGGATAATGACCTAGGAAATCTGAATAGGAAATTAAAAGAGAAAGAAGAGAGAAAAAGGAAAGATGAAGTAAGACTTAGAAAAGAGAGAAGGGTGATTACGATAGAAACTGCATGCATCAATAGGCAAATCTTTTTCCCTCTCTCACATAATAAACCAACTCTTTGTAACCTTATTAAACAAAGTAGCTATTCTGACCCATCCTCCAAAGTGCATAACTTTATGCCCTAATAGGGTAATAAGATTATATAAGTTGGAGTTTGGGCTCTTTTTAGCCTACTTCCTGCAAAGATTCCCCTTTATATTACAATTCTGCTACTAACTATGTCTAATCCTGACAAGTTATTTGGACTAACATTCATTTTTGCTACTATATATATGTGTGTGTGTGTGTGTGTGTGTGTGTGTGTGTGTGTGTGTATTGCTTGTCTGTCTTTTGGTGTATCTTGTCTTGTGCCAGACTGGTTTCGAGCAGATTCTGCAGAGATAACGAGCCAAGCCCAACTCTTTTACCCACTGTAGAAAGCCTTAGCCCAAAAGTACAAAAGGCCCCTACAATCCTTTATAGTATCATCTATCTAAGGTTTATACCAGACTCCCCCCCTCTCCCACCATCTACTTTTCTAAAAAAAGAAAAAAAGAAAAAAAAAGAAAACAAAGTTTGGGACAACTTTGAATGTTCAAATTTCCAAAATAGGGAATATTCTAAAAAGAATGTGAAAGACCATTTAGCTTTGATGCCTTTATCTTGCACATCACTCTACTTATTGGCGGAGCCATAAATTTTTTCCTAAGGGAGACCAAGCTTTAAGAAATGCTTGACGGATTTCGTTGCATTGATTTACGAGAAATTATCAGAGCAATTGTCATAATCTAGATTCTTATTCTAAGAAAACAATATATATTCTTAGGTTAATGACTTTGGCTCTTTCACTTAACCAATAATAATAATAATAATAATAATAATAAAAAACTTTGACCCTTTCTAAATTTTATAAACTAGTTATAGAACAAATTGAAAAAGAAAAAGAAAAATCGTGTGAAAGTTAGTGTAAACTACTATTTGTATAAGTTAGATAAAACCAAACAATTATAAGCAATTGTTTCTCTTTTATCTCAAAACCAAATAATAATAAATCAATATATACTAAACAAACAAGATTATCATATATATATATATATATACTATTTTTTCAAAATATTGTTGATGCCCACTTTTGATAAAAGGCCCAATAGCAGAAGAAACCCAACAATAAGGAAAGTGAAAGGAAAAAGAAGCGAGTTATGGGTCGACATGGCAGGAATGACAGCCAGCAGGTTTGTGGGAGGAATGAGAGGTGAAGATAAAGTAAATGAGCCGAGGAAGTTCAAGGAAAATTGTAACAAACCCAATAGGCCAACATGGCAGGAATGACATCCAGTAGGCTTGTGGGAGGAATAAGAGGTAAAGATAAGGTAAATGGGCTGAGAAAGCCCAAGGAAAGAGGTAGCAAACACAACGGGCCAACGTTGTAGGAATGGTAGCCAGCAGGTCCACGAGAGTAATAAGAGGTAAAGATAAAGTAAGAGGGCCAAGAAAGCCCAAGCAAATATGTAATAAGCCCAATAGGCCAATATGGCAGGGCTAACATCCACAAAACCCATAGCCATGGCAAGAAGAGGAATGGGAGAAATGGAAGCCCAGTGGGCTACATGAGTAGATACCCTTGCCTAGACAACACCCAGTCCATGGAGGAATGAAAGAAGGTAATGTAAGCCCAAAAGCCCACACACCCCTCACATCACAAGAGACAAACACGACCTAGTATGCGTAGCAAAAGAGGCAGGAACAACGTGGAAGCAAAGGGAGCCAAACACAGATGGTAGTGGCACTTGCACAAGGCCTAGGACATCACTTACTTGTACTCAGCCAATACGTGGGAAGTAGGCCCTATGTCAAGGAATTTAGGGGATGTAGTTTGGCGGTGGGGAGGGAAGAAGTTTATTCTGGGGTTCCTATCAAGGCTTCTTTTGGGAAAATACTATGCTGGGATGACATTTTTTCCAAAAGAAGTAAACGCAGGCTAGGACCATTTGATGCATGCCATAGGAGTAGGTGTAGAAAGCCCTTAACCCTTATCCATTTAGGGGGAGGCATGGCAAGATGGGGAAGGGGACAAAACAATGATTTTTTTTTTTTCCTGGAAATGGAGTAGGTGTAGAATGCCCTCAACCCTTATCCTAAGAAATGAGCCTATTTTATTATTTATTTTTTTAGCAATTTAATTATTGGTTTTTCTAGATTACTTCAAAATTTTGATGGACCAATTGTAAATATTTAGGATCTAAATTTTACATTTTGATAGGTCAAATTTTGGAAAAAAAAAAAAAAATCAAGCAAGCTAAATTCTAATCAAAATTTGAGGGGAGCCAGTAAGTAAATTTTTGTTGAGTTAGTGGTTTTATTACAAATTCACACTAGTGTTAACAAAAAATTAAAAAAATTTAAAAAATAAATAAAAATAGGGGTCCACGATCCCAACATGGCTCTGCCATTGGCTCTACTATTACGGTAGCAGAAACTTCCGCCATCAACTTTTAATTAGTGATCAATGAATTTATTAAACAAAAATGTGACAATATCAGAACAAGAAACCCCACTATCACTGTGAGACTGAGTTTGTGACTGTGACAGTGTGGATTCTTTTTTTTTTTTTTTGATGAACGTGACAGTGTGGATTCAAGGTTGGTAGAGTCTGATTACATTCAAATTACTAATATCTTATAGACTCTTCTATTGTAATAAAAACAATATAAAGTGAACCAGACTAAAAGTCAAGTAACATAGAACAGTAAACACAGCACCGCGGCCAAAATGGGCTTATACTTTGTGGTAAAATATTTAGTAATATATTATTATTTGTAAAATATTTATCAATTTATTACTTTTTTAAAACGTAAGTTTTTAGAACTTGAGTTATGAAACTCGAGTTTGCCATATAACTCGAGTTCCAAAAATTAGAATTCTTTGAAAAAATAGATTTCAAATTTGCCGTGTTATATTTTTATGGAATTTGAGTTGGTGATACTAGAGTTACATGGCAAATTCGAGTTTTAAAAATGTGATAAATCTCTAATTATTTCGCAAATAGTGGTAGATCTATACATATTTTGTCAAATAACAGTACTTGGCCACTTCAGCAACACCACCACTTGTACACAACCCGAACCACCAAAACCATCATTAACCCCTTTTGTGACTACCACATCACAACAACCACAACCACAACCACAACCAACACCAGTGCACCACCACTTCTGGGCCACAACGAGCTGGACAATATTCCAAACACCATAATCAGTGATATACACAGCACAAGAAGAGGCATTTAAACTTTTATTTATGTTTCTTTTTTATTCTTTTTCTTTTCTGAAAAGAGGTGAAAGAGTATGTAATCCCACGTTGAAAAAAAGAGTGCGAGTTAAAGAGGTTTAAAATATGTGTTACGTATCTAAAAGTTAGGCTCTTTTGGATATACACCATTGTAAGTTTCTTTAAGATTTTCTCTCCCAGGGGCGACCCAACATAATTTGGGGCCTAAGGTGAAAATTTCGGGGCCTTTAATATGTAAATATTAATTAAAAAATTATTTAATAATCAAATTAATGTTGATACATTAAATACATAAATAATACCAACTAGACTAATGTTAATTTCATATAGAGAATTGAATATCATAATTGAACTATAAATATTAATAAAAAGAAATGAAAATATATTGCGATTAAAAAATATACTTTATTTTGGATATAAGACGATGTATAGTTAAATAAAGTTGTAATCTAATTTTTAATTTTATATTTTGATTTCAAAGAGAGAGATAAATATCATTTGGTGTGTAAGATATTAGTTTACAAAAATCAAAGTCTCAAACTATCCTAGGAGATTAATCTATAAAGAAATATTTTAGGATTTCAATTGAGTTAAGGTTCTATTAGTCTTGTATTTTGAGAGTCTTAATAGAAATGAAAAAAAGCTAATTAAAAGCACTATAAAATATTTAAAATATAACTTGTGTTGATATATAATTAAACTAATGAATGTTTATAACTTTTTTGTGATTTTGAATATACATTATCATAAGTAAAATTTTTTTTAATCACTAATAAAAAAATCTCTCCTCTTATCATGTATGTGTTAAAAATATTTAGTATTCTAAAAATAAAAAAAGAGGACATAATCCTTTATGTGTGTGTGCTAAAAATATTTAGTATTCTAAAAAAAAAAAAGAGTATGAGTTAAAGAAGTTTAAAGTCTGTGCTATATATCTAAAAATTAGGCCATTTTAGATATACATTACCATAAGTACCATATGCAGACCCCAATCACATGATTGGACAGTTGGGCCTGACTTATTTAATTGAGTTAATTTTAGGTAAAAATGTAAAACTGACTATCTAACTTTTAGTCTTTTTTAGTCTTTTAACTTTCAGTCTTATCATTTCAGTATTAAAATAAAATTAAAAAAAAAACTGATATTAAAAAAAAAAAAAAAACCATTTTAGAACCATTTTATCAAAAATCAAAAATCACCGAAACAAAATTAACCAAAATCAAAGAGAGAGGATAGAATCATCTTCGTCTGATGAGAGAGAGAAGCGCATGAGAGAGAGAGGCGCATATGTTTCAGAGATCGAAAGGGAAGAAAACAATGAAATGGGTTACATTGCTTAAGGATATCAAAAGAAGGTTGGTTTAACTCAATCTCCATCGTCTGCTACTTCTTCTTCTTCGTCTCCATCGGCTGCATCGACCTCGTCGGCGGCGGCGGCGAGAGCTGGTGGTGATGATCAGATGAGAAAAAGGGCAGGCTAATAAACTTGGGAGCTTGTCTGACCTACAGAGCTGAAGACAAATTAAGCACAACAACAACAACAACAACAACAACAGAAGAGTAAGAAAAAACAATCATATTTGATGTTTTTGATTCTTACTTTTGTTTAAGGATTTGATGTTTTTATGCAAGGTTCTAATCTCAAATCTTTTGGTGGGTGGGGTTTTTTTTTTTTTTAATTTTTTTTAATTTTGGGTTTGTTTTGTGAAATAACCCAAAATTTTAAAGTTGTAGTTTGGCTTTGATTTTTGGGATTTTTCTACATGGGTGTCTGAGATTATTAATCCTGCGGTTTTACTAGGTGGAAATTGGGAATCTGTGGCCGTTTTTTTTTTTTTTTTTTTTTTTTTTTCCTTTTGAGTTATGATAAAGATATTACTGTTTATGTTTCTCTCTTTGGTTTTGGTTAATTTGGATTTGATTTTTGATGAAATGGTGTTTACTTCAGAGCTGCATTGCGTTGACTGTGTTAAATTTTCTGATGCGTTGGTTCTGAAATGGTTTTTTTTTTTTTTTTTTAAAATTTTTAATATTAGTTTTTTAAAATTTTCTTTTAATTCCGAAATTTATTAAAAAAAAATCAAAATGACCTTGTTTTGACTTAATTAACAATAGGTCATAGCTGGAGTTTGACAAGTACCAAATTGACAATAATTGAGAGTGAAGAGATTAAAATAACAAAACTAAAAGTTAGAAAATTGAAAAAAAAAAAAAAACTAAAAATGAAAGATTTAGGGGTGTTTGGTAACTCTTTTCAAATAACAATTTTCAGTTTTTAAACAGCATTTTACGTATTTTCACACATTTTTTTCTCCACACGTATTTTCACAAATATTTTTAAACAACAATTTTCAGTTTTTAAACACATCTACCCAACGGACCCTCAGTTTTACATTTTTACCTTAATTTTATTATTTATTTTTTCTGAAAAATACATTTCTTTTGGAAACCCTATTGAAATACCCTACAATTAAGAATTGGAATATTTTGCTTCACTAACAGTGATGGGGAATCTATTAACTTTTTCTCTAATAAAATTAGAATTCGACTTTTCTCCAATGATTGGTGTTGATTCCAAAAAATCCTAGATGTTGACACAAGGCAACCATCAATTTTGAGTCCTATATTTCTTTGAAGTTGCATCAACTTGTCAGGGGGAAAAAATCAGTTCTACGAAAAAGAAACACATAGTTCGAGCCAAAAAAGTATGAAACAACTCCTCGCTAGAGGAAACCAACCTATCGTAACTGGTTGGGTATAATGACAATGAAGGAAAACTCAATATTGGGGGAAAAATACCCATTCCGAATTCTTTCAAGGTGACCTACATCAGTAAACAGTTTGGGACAAGGGAAAAGTGTAATACTGACCACTTAGCACAATTTGATGATTACATAATGAGATGTGAGTCATTTAGTTAAGGATGAGACGATGATTTTGAACAGGTTTGGGAAAGCGCTCATTGATACCTCAAAAAGGAGCTTGTTTTCAGTAGGTCACCACCTTAGATTAGGCATTCACCTTAGTCTGAAACTATGAACAGATCACTAAGCCCAAGTTTGTGAGGTGCTTCGAACCTGTATTTAGTTCTCAGCCTTTAGGTAGTATACCACTGATAGCTTCACCATAATCCAAACCCAAACTTGGTAACGTGCTAGTTAGTAGAGATAACACAGGAAAATGGGGGTAGCAAACCCCGCAAACTGAATTCTCAGATCCTGCTTTCAGTTCCAGGATTTTCATCATGCTGCTGCCAAATGTGACAATATAGTCATTATTGATGGAGCATGCAGGTAACAGAAAATGACCTTGAAAAAAAAATCTATGAGCCTAAGATGACATTCAAGTTATATATAAATATATATTGAAGTCGTATTACTTCCAAGTAGAACACCAAGGGCGTAGTCTCGATATAACAGAGTGGATTTAGTTAATTGTTTGTAAGAAAATCCTAAAGAGGCAACAAAAGAAAAGAACTAAGCATCATAAGCCCAAAAGAGCCTAAAAAGGGACATCAAATGAAGAGTCCATTCTCCATGTAGCCTAACATGCTCCCAATCTGTCTCTTTGAAGTCATGCTTGGTTATACCTCTAGGATGCCTTCAGATATTCTCCCGATGTGACTGCATAGCAAGAGTATTTGAGTTAGCAGGAGCATTTGCAGGACATGTTATTGCATCATGAGATCCACAAACAAATTTAAGCAAGTGATAATCAAAATAAAAGTCAAGCTTATTCATGCTATATGGAATTTGGAGGAATATATAATGGTTCCAATTAGGCCCAAGAGGGTTCCCTGTGAAACCACTAGGAAACTGCAAGGCTGTAGTATCAGACCGTTCAAAGTGGTGAAGCAGGTCATACTGAATGCTTATGTTGCTGACGTTTCATCTTATAGAGGTCTAGCAGTTATCCTAGATGGCCTTTTTTATGAGCCTTCCCATGACTAAATTGTGAACCTTACCTAATCCAGCACCAATAAACCTTCCATCAAAATGTAAAGAACACATTGATACTATTTTGGATGAACAGATTATTTTCATCAGGGACAGAAGAGATCAACGCTACAGTCACTATTAGTTCGTTGGAAGAGGTGACCAAACTTAAATTGCACTTGGATCACCAGAGAGGAGCCATAACAACTAGACCTTGAACTCTTGGAGTGATACTAGAACCACCAAAGAGCAACACTTGACAGAGTTGAGTTTCTCCCACTTTGAGGTAATTAGCACATACACCAGATGCAAAGAGAATCAGATAAACAGTTTAGTTTTACAAGGATCTTGTTACCCATGAATGGCGAAGATATGAATTGAAATTTCTATCCAATTATATGTTTTCATAAAGGGCATAAACTAGCCTAAAGAATGGCAAAACATTGACTTAAAAATTTCTATAGAACATAAAACAATTTCAAAACAGTTGTATGTAGTACTCAAATGCTTACTACAAAATAAGAAAATTATAGGAAATGCAGAAGAAACCAATTTCATAGGCATGGAATCTTACCTGCAACGTTGACCTGAAATAGAAGAGGAATAGAGACAGAATCGTCGTCAGTGGCATTGCCATTGATGTGGAATACACCTAAAGCAAAAAAACAATAAATAAATAAATAAATAACAATTAAGAAGAATGCAAGAGAACAATGAGTTGTTTTATCCCAAGTACCCAAACAAAAATACCATACATTCCTAGTTATCACAAGTAAATGTATCAATGAGACAAGTGCAAGTCAAACAGGCACTCGATATAAACTTATGGAGAAACAGACAAGAGCACAGAAACTGCAAACAGGTGAAAGGAGTCACCTTTACAATATTGTCAGCATATTTCATTAGCCAAGAAACCAAAAGTCTTGTTGAACCTAGATTTAACACCACCAGCCAGATTGTGATACTGTATCCATTGAAAAGGCGTTGCCATCATGGCCCTTTCTCAAATTCAATTCTGAAATCATCCAAGAGAAGCCGTGCCATATTGAAAATAGTCCCGCATCTGGAAAAATATGTATCATTCTGAATTATTTCTTGCCCGAAGCTTCTAATAACTACAGGCATTTTGCTCATGGTAATCAACTTTTACAAGCTTGAAAGTCGTAACATTTCAGTTGACAAGTGACCATGTAACATATTCTGATCTATCCAAAACAAGTTTATTTAATTACCTGCAAAGGAAAATAATAGTTTTATTATTTCCTGCAATTTTAGAAATTGGCATCAGAATGCCACACTACGATCCCTAGATAGATTATGGCTATTCCTCCTATTCAAATTCTCAAAATAAGAATTTTTACCAAACCAGATAGAAATGGAGCTCTTTTTACAAGTAGGTGCCAAGGGTGTTTTGCAGGGAAGATCTGTATTACCGATAGTTGTTTTGCAAAACATTTTGCAAACATCACCAGACCATTTAAATTGATACCTAAGGAAAACTCATGCAAAAATATAGGTGGAGTACTTATGAGGACGCTGCTAAATCTTAATATTGTTGTAAAGACCAAACACAAATCCAATCTTTTAGGTACAAACATAATAAGCCACAAGGACCACACAAATCCAATTTTTCAATCTATGGACAATGTAAACTGTTCTGCCTGAAGTTCTTTAATTGTTCTCTATACTTTTTATCATTATTATGAAGTAATTATTTACGATTAGTAACCTCCACCTGGAGTAATAAACTGCAAAATAAATAAACAACTTTCAAGAATTTTGTGCAACTAATCACATAGGCAACAAAGAAGGCAGGTAAAATCTACTTACAAAAAAGAACTTTCAAGAATCCATCATTAAAAAACATGCATACCCTCTGTTCTCTTAAAACTGAGAGTTTATCAGCAGTATGCAAAGAAAGGCCACCTACGTGTATAATTGTACATTCTGCCAGTATAAAGTATCATCATTCTTCTTCATCAAAAACTGTGTGTATGCCAGCTAATGCTGAAAGACAAGCAGACAGAATTCCGAACATGTATCCCTGAATTGGCGCTGAGAAAAGGAATCACATGAAGCCTCTCCACAGCCTTTGACCTTGATTAAGAGAATACAAAAAGTTCTTTCTGAAGGCAATATTCAAGTGTAGGGGATAAGTGGATAACAGACACTAAATTATTTAAAAAGTGAGATAGCAGTCAAAGTAAACAAGAGCAAAGATATTGGAATTGCTAAAGAGAAATCACAGCATAGCTCAAGATCAGGGCTGATTGGTCCAAAACTATGCTATAACCGCTGCACGTAGAGTATTCTATGTATCAACAAACATCGTGATTCATACCAAACAAAGCCTCTCCACAGCCTTTGACCTTGATTAAGGAAAAAATAAAATTAAAAGGCAAAAACTTATTTTAAGCATTGTTTTATCTGTTTATCACATTTGCAAAGTATACCTTTATTTATTGCACTATATGAGCTTGTTCCAAATTACTAGGCATCTCTGTATGCTTCTCACAAACTCTTATTTGGAATTTAGGTTTCATGCGGTACATCTAGGGCATGTTTAGTACACTAAATGAGGATTATAATAGGAATGGTAATCTTTATTACGGGAAAAATGTGTTGTAATGAAATAACTAAATATATTCATAAGTTTGATTGTGAATTGTAACATTAGAATAAAATTTAAGAAATATTATTTCTAAAATATGAAATTATAATTTCTAAAATATAATATTGTTTGAATTTAAGAGAGATGACTTATTTTTTATGATTTTTTATTTTCATAATTATTATTTGTATATGGAAAATTTGTTTATTTGGAAATATACTAATTTTAGAAATTTTTACACCTACTAAGGTATAACTATTACAACCCTTTTTAAGATAAATAATTATTCCTCATTTTAAAAAAATATCTATTCATAAAGAATGGCTATTCTTTGTAATAAAAACAAAAACAAACTATAGAATAGCATACCCTAATTCTTTGTTATATGACCATGTCTAATTACCCAGTCTTACTAATTGTCATCTTGGAGCTAGTTTTTATTATTGATTGAGAGCAAGCCAATAATTATAGGCATGGAAACGTAGCACTTTCCAATTTCATGCCTTGGTTACATGGTGATATATAAGTGTTGATTAACACATTGGTGAATTGAACTCATCAATTCTCTTTTAGTTCTTATTACAATTTCATAACAGTCAAAATGTTTCTCAATATAAACACTATTGATAGTAGATCTACAATTAGATGGTCAGATCTACTACTGTAATATGATAGCTGCTTTGCAAAAACAATTATGACTGCAGATATGCAGGTAACATGTGAAATAGAAATTTCAAGCATACTAATATTCATGGATACCTTGAGCATCTATAATATATGGTTTAAGACAAAATCAATAAGGGGCAGATCAGATTAAAGGCAATTGCAATATAAAGCAGAAAATTAAGGATACACACAAATGATTTAGCAGCACCTGGCTCATAGTTGTTCCAACAGCCAATAGAACAATTGCCATCCACTGCAAATTAGAAAGCTTTCTCCTCAAGAATAGCCTAAAACAGGAAATAAAAATATCTGCTAATTTGTGAAATTAGATCAACATCGGAAAGAAAAAAATTACAATAAATTTGAAGTAGGCGAAAAACCATTTTGGGGATCACTATAAATTTAATTCCTATATTTTAGTAGTAGTCAATTGGTCTTACTATTTTCAATTTGTAGTCAATTTCCGTTAATGAGTTAACGGTAGAGACCAAATTGACTACAAGTTAAAAATAACATAGACTAAATTGACTGTTACGAAAATGTAAGAATTGAATTGACAGTGACCATATAATATAGGGGAGAAATGATATGTCCACAACAATTCTACAACGTTTTCATAACAAATCCTAAGTGGCAGGTTGTTGCTGGTTGTTACTGTTGGGGCAAAAAAGTAATCTTAGTGTTAGGTTAAAATTTGAACCAATAACAACTAACCACCTATGATTTTGTTGTGAAACGTTATAAAAATGTTGTGGACGTAGCATCTCTCTAGTATAGGGACCAAAAATGGTATTTTTGCCTTTAAATTAATCTCAATGATCAATAAATGAAGACAATTTGAATTGCAAAAATGGTTGATGAGCTGTATCTCCTTAAAAGGCTAAGAGAAGCACCTGAACAATATTCCAGTTGTGACAATCTTGAGATTTCCCATGATTTGATATTTGGATGTATCCACATATGCTAGGTAGCAAAATGAACGTTGTTGTGGGCCAGGTATATGATTGAAGGGATAGGGAACAAACGAACACTCTTCCAATCTGTAGTCATCTTTGGAGGTGTTGACTTCTGGATGTCTTTCCAAAGAAGAAAACTCGATACTAGAAGCTGAAATATTTACAGGCAATGAATTAGTTTGGCAGTGTAGACAATAAGTTTCTAGTCTGAAAATCAACTGGAAAAATACGTAACAAAATTTTATTATTTAATGTGAAGATGGATTACAATCTAGGAAGTACAGACACAAGTACGAATATAGGTACAACACGGTAACACGAGCAATTTTTGAAAATTTATAACAACAGCCCAAATGAAATGTCCGTGCTTTTAGATTGCATTCACTATGATAATCCTATACAAAATTTATTTCTCTGATTCTTCTCTTTGACAGTAATTTCAATTCAAGGTTTTAGAGAGAATTTTCGTTCTTCACATTCTTTGAGTGTATTTGTTTTAAGTATTTCAATTTGACTCTACAAAAGACCAAGGCAACCAACGTTAACAGACAGTTAAAAAAAAAAAAAAAAAAGTTCCTTTAAAGTTTGGCCAGAAATGGAACAGTTGCATAGTCATACCTATATCTGCTGTTAAGTTTTAGACCCCTTAACACAATATGTTTAACCTAATATTAAGCCAAATTAATTAACAAGTTTGTTAATTAAGTCTAGGTTAAACAAATATGTGTAAAACAGATATAATGTGAAAAGTAAAGAACACAAAGATCTGATGACTCAAGAAAATCTAATCGGTAAAAAACTTGAGGAGAATTTAACTTAACTATCTTCAAGGTAAAAACAAATGCATTATGAAATAATTGAAGTTTGTACAATAAGACTTAGATCACTAACATCATATTGCTACCTCGTGTAGAAAACTTACTATCCACCTACGTGACAGTTCCGAATCCACAGATTACTACTTTCCTTGATTTATTGCAACCACAAGTTCTCCTACTTGTGACTTTGAGACATTTCTCAAAAGTTTTGGATCTTCTTGAAAGCTCATTATGCAGCAACTGAATTCACCATCAAGTTCTTGATGCAAATCTTGATCTTGATATCTTTATGTGTATAGGAAGGTAAATACTTCTTAGATCTCACAAAAGATTCAAGACACAACTCAAAAAAGACTTTAAAACGTTGTTAGGGTTTTTCATTTTATACTTGGAGTGAAACACTTAACTCTACATGTCATATGAGTTTGGGCTGGTTTGGAAATTCTGCAGAATATTCCTGATTCACGATTTTCGATCAATCGAGTTTATTCTTCGATCGATCGAGCCTTGCAGAAATTGAACAGTAATTTCCTACAATTACTCGATTCCAAACTTACAATAAACCAAACTTTGAGCAAATCTAAACCTAAACTAAATGTTTTGATCATGATTTTGCCAACATATACAATTTAAAGTTCTAATACATTAGTTCATAAAGTCTTACAACCTAACATCACCATTAGTCTTTGAAAGAGTCGTCAAAATTCCATATCGAACAAAAAGATATTCATATTTTGGTGCTCTCCAAATTTGGTTACAGGAAAAGTTACAGTAAGTAGTATATTGTTAGTTGCTCATTTTTGGAAGCACAAATATATAAAAGTCCACGTTAAATCAGTCGGAATGAATGAAGACATTTGCTAATAAGAGAAGAGAAGACCTGAGAGCTGGTCAGAATGGTCAGCAGAGACGCCACCAGATATCACTGCATTTGCTCCGATTCCGAGAACAGGATACAAGACTTCTGTGAGGGTGATCACCCAAAACCAAAACGCTATGTTTTTGCCTTGTACACCATCATTAGGGTTGGTTTTTTTTTTTTTAATTAATTTTATTTTGATTGAACTAAGTTTCGCAACAAACTTGGTTCTAGATTAAGTTAGAATTACAAATTTTTTTTTTTTTTGAATAATTTGATTACAAACTTAGTTGTAACCAAATTCTTAATAAAATAAAATAAAATAAAATAAAACATAGTTGCTATTCTCACTAAACAGATTAATATGGCTACATATTTTGCCTATGTTAATTTGGTTAAAAATATTTTACTTTTGACTAAATATTTTACTATAAAACGAATATAAAAATATTTTACGTTGAAACAAATGAGGCGTAAAACATAAGTTAAATTTCATGTCAATCAGATGTTATTTACAATTCGATCCATAAACTTATTTTTTATGTATAAATGTAGAGTACAAAAACTTAAAATATAAACATTTAATTAATGACATAACTATTGATCTTATTGAAATTTTGCAAGTTTGAAGGATATAAGAAAAAAATGTAATCTAATGGTAGATTTGTCAAAATTTATGTCCAATAAAAAAAATATTAAGTGTTGCACCCTTAGTCTACAACCAACTTTGTTGAATTTTGATAAATCATTGGATAATATTTTATTCTTATATTCCTCGCACTTGCAAAACTTTCAAAATATCAAATATCAATATTTATGTCATTAATCAAATGTTTAAATTTCAAATTTTGTAGTATAAAATCATGTATAATATATAAGTTTATAGATCGAATAGTAAATAATATCCGAATTGAACTAAATTTGTCTTACATGTTAAAAACATTTTTTTTAAAAAAAAATGCAATGCAACTATAAGATTTTCAAAACATGTGGTTATATAAATTTTTTTAGTGAGTATTGTAACCTTAGGCTACAACCAAGTTTGTAGCCAAACTTTTTTTCAATTTGATTAAAAACCATAACAATGTCATTTGAACTATTAAATGAGTAATAACATCATTCCAAAATACATGAGTTCTTATAGAATCAAAATGTGAGAATCTATCGGATTAAAAGCTCAAGTCTTATCAAGTAGTGTATTGTTGTAAAATTGCCTAGTGGTCATCTTCTATCTACAATTAGTGGCTACACTTACACTAATTCTTAAATTAATTTATCAAATAAAGTTTATCCTTTTAATTATTATTTTTTTCTATGCAAGTTTATAGTGTTTTGTATCAATGAACTCTCTTATAAATTTGAGTGATATAAAGTTTATCCTTTTAACGATCGTAATTAACTATCTCTAATATCAATGAACTCTAGGGGTCCAAGAAGAATAGAGAGGAAATAGTGGGCTGGTGCAAACACTACTTAATTGGAGGAGTATAGGGTCGCTAACTTACACAACACAATTCAGATAGAGAAACCGGATGGCTGACGGAATCCCCCTAGTCCATTGTTTAAAGTGAATGTGGATGTGCCGTCTTCGCTGCACAGAAAAAGGCCAGGGTAGGGGTGATCATTAGGGATGCTCAAGGATTGGTGATTGCTGCTTTCATTGAGAAGATAAAAGCTCTTTTGGGGCTATTGAGATTGAATTGAAAGCGTATGAGTATGGGGTGTAGTTTGCCAAAGATATGGGTATAAGTGTCACACCTCGATCTTTGATGGACCAGCATTTTGCGAATGAACAAGATATTGACGAATTGTCCATACATAAAATCATAAATACCGAGTCTATGCCTGATATTAACACGAACAAACTGCAAGGAGTATAACAATTTTTTTCTTTCTTCTTCTCCTTATTTCTTATCATCTAACTTGTGTCATTGCATTAACCTACTTTTATATACCTCATTGCTTTTCTAATTCCTTCTTGGAAATTTATAACATACTGTACTCGTGAACATAATTCTGGTAAATTGTAAGGTGTACTATTTACTACTGAATTCTGAACATATGGTATGATTCCATTATATATAATCATTACATGTTCCCTGATCTGTTTCAAATAAAAACATACTCATTAGATTGCATAATATAGCAAAACCATATGAAACATGTAATTGTACTTTATGTTTGAAATTTGGCCTCTCGTACGTGACCTAATGGGTGCCAATCTTCAAGGAACACAATCCTCTTAAACTTCAAATTTCTCATCTTTTCATTACGATTAATATTTTTCTTAATTATAATGAAAAATGGATCAACAACTCATTTGAATTGTTGATTTTTACATCATGTATTATTAGGCCAAAATGGGCAAATGCCCATTTCACACAAAGAAATTAGCGTGTTGTCCCATTTTCCAAACTATTTGGTTTGAAGATAAAGAGCACCATGAGGAGTGGGTGTCATAGGTTGAAATTTTTTTTTAAAAAAAAAAAATTTTATGAAAATATTGTTAATGTAACACTTCTTAAAAAAATGACATGGTTGGAAGATACATGCATCATGAGCACCTGTCTTCATGTAATTAGTTGGAAAACATTGTCCCATTAATGCTTTTGTTGGAGTACACCTAAAATTTAGTGGGGTCCGGTTAATGTGTGCCCTTAAGGCACACATTAAGCCTTCTATTTTTGGTACATTTTTTAAAAATTGAAAAAACTGTTAATATTTTTTCAATTTGTGAGAAAATATTTTCAAAAATGATTAATTATTGTGTTTCCTTAGGGCATGCATTAAGCCTTCTATTTTTGAAACATTTTTTTTGAAAATTGAAAAAACTGTCAATACTTTTTCAATTCTTGAAAAAATATTTTCAAAAAAATTATTGTATACCCTTAGGGTACACATTAGCAAAATTCAATTTAATGAGAATCGGGTGGAGTTGGATGTTTGTTGGAAAACATTCTTCCATTAATGCTTTTGTCGGAATACACCTAAAATTGTGCTACCTTTCTTTTTTGGATTTTACTAATGTGTGCCCTAAGGGCACACATTAGTAAATCATTTTTGGAAAGTTTTTTTCGGGAATTGAAAAAGTTTTGACAGCTTTTTCAATTCCCGAGAAAAACTTTCCAAAAATGAATAGGTTAATGTGTGCCCTAAGGGCACACATTAACCGGACCCTTCTTTTTTTGAGAATCTAAAATTGTGCTACCTGAAAGGAAAGGGTCGTATGGAAGGATCTAAAGTAACCTTTCTTTTTATAGGAATTCTAAAAGTAAGCTTTTTGTTATAATTAAAATTCAGCAAAACCAAAGGAATGATCACCAATATAAATGTTTGTAGAATATAGGAGGCAAAAGTCAGGGTTCAAATTTTCAGGAGGAAGTTTTACATACATATATACTTAGATTATGATAAAATAGAATTTTTATCTTATATATATATATATATATATTAAATAATAATGAAACTTTCTAAGGTATCTTTTTTTATAGAAATTCCAAAACTAACGTTTTTGTTATAATTAAAATGTTAAAGTAACATATTTCTATTGGATGACATCCTAAAAATGCCTAATTTCCACCCCCAAAATAATAGACACATTAGAAATTTAGCTGACATATATAACATGTAGATAGTAGACTAAGAGCATTCCCATAAGCTTTTCTATAGTGGCAGTTCTAGAAATTTTTTCTAAGGGGGTCATTAAGAAACTTAAATTAAAAAAAAAATTAATTTTAAAAAAAAAAACTTGAATATATTGAGTTATTGAAAACAAAAACACACAAAAACATGAAATTTTACAATTTCTTTCTACAAGTTTTCATATTTAGAAATCATTTCATGATAGTTTATTATCAGTTTTCATTATTTATTGTCAATATAAGTATGACCATTTTATTTTGTTAAGTTTGTATAATATTTTGTTTTTATGCAATTGTGGTTATATATTTGCCATTTTTTTTAGAAAAATATTTTAAACTAAATGAAAAAACTCAACTCCACTTGCACTATATAATTATTAACTCACACAACCACACTCATCCATCCATAAATAATACAATAAGTTGTTGTTTGATTGTGAGATAACCTGATATGTATTAACTCACACAACCACAGTCATCCATCCATAAATAATACAATAAGTTGTTGTTTGATTATGAGATAAGCTGATATGTGATCAAAGTGTGCAAGATTTAAAACAAAGTGTGCAAAAATATTTTTAAAAGTATTAAATTAGTAAAGCAATATTTTATAGATATATATATATATATATATATTTTTCAAGTCAGGCGGTTCATTTGAACCCCTTGAAATGTATGTGCAGCCACCCCAACTCTTCTATAAAAAATGCTATTTTGGCATACCAAAAGCATACTTTACTATTTTACCACATCATTTTACAATATTTCATTCACCACATGTTTTATTCCTCAATTCTATAAATTAAAATAATATTTACAACACATTTAAATAATATATTAACTCATCATCATCATCAACAACAACAACGGCACAACCACCACTGCCACAACAACGACCACCAATAACCACTACCTCATCATGAGGTCAGGCTCCCACTCCCATCAATGAAATAAGAGAGGGGAAAAAAAGGGTCCTATCATAGTAAAAATGTGTCCCATCAATCACTTGTGCAGTGAAATAAACTAAAAATATATATAATTTAAGTTAAATAAATATCAGACTCATCATCTTCATTTTTGGAAAGATAAAGAGGGCAAGAAGATTACATTTGGCTCTGGTACGCTTCCCCTTTTCAATTTTGAATTTGCTGTGAATTGAAGGGAATCAATAAAGAAAAATTTCAAGCTAGACTGAGTTTATGGAAAAAGATCAAGAATCAAGATGAAGATGAAGAAAAGAAATGCAAAAATATAGATGGAGAGGCAGAGAGATAGAGAGATGAGAGATTTTTCTGTTGTTTTTTAAATTTATAATATCTATTTTAGCATATTTCAAGACAATTATGTTGTATTATTAATGAATTTTTCTGGTATTAATTTTGATTTTAGCATATTTTAAAAATAAGTTAATAAATTTGTCTCCTAAAATTTAATTTTGTTAGCTGAAGTTTGACTATTTTTGTTTTTTTTTTTTCCCTTTTTAATCTTCTGCATTTTAGGATACAATGGGGCCTTTTTAATGCATTTTATTGACCAATAAAAGTGCTTAAAATATTTTTTTAATTAAAATATATAGATAAATATATTATATATATAATTTTTTTTACAAGTGGGGGCCTTCTTTTATTTGGGAGCCTTAAGCGATTGCATCAACTGTATCATCTATTGAGTTCGCCCTGCATGAGGTATGAATATTGGTATTTGGTGTGTCAAATGCCAAATATTTGGCATTGGATACACATGATGGTAATGCTCTAAGTGGCACTACAGTCATTAGTATGGAAGAAAATATTTAAAGAATTATAAGTTTTACTACGTAAAGCTTATAAACTAATGTGATAATTAACTCAATTTGTGAGCTTTAGTCATCTCAAAAATTAATATTTTTTAATCGTCATTTTCTGGTTGGTAATACATTAGTTTGTAAGTTTAAAATAATAAAATTTATAATATCTTTAGCACTTCTCATATATATATATATATATAATTGATTTATAATGAATCTAATGGTTAAAAAAAACATTGGTAGTCATGTCTTCATCCTTTTAGACATGAGTGATGTAATTCCATTAAGCCATTAAACTCCCTTCAAATTTTTTCTTTAAAAAAAGTTATTAAATTCTTTCCATCGCCCATCACGTCTTCTTCTTTTTCTACCTCTCTCTCTTTCTCTCACTAGACTCTATATTTATGTATTCCAAATTCCATAACAACTAAGTACTAACAATTCCCTCTTTATCTTATTACTTGGTGAGGTCAAAGAGAAGACATGGCTTTAGTACTCAATTCCTTCAACTTTCACTCCCTTCCTTCAGTATTTCCTCCACCATCAATGAGAACTGCAAGATCTCCCAAATTTTCTATGACTTCCGCCATCTTCTCCAACACTAAGTGAGTTTAAACTTCAAATTCTCTCATCTTTTCACAAGAATAAAATTTTTCATAATTAGAAAGAAAGATGAATCAATAACTCATTTGAATTGTTGATTTTCATGTCATCTATTATAATATCTTGATTTATTTTATTTGCTCTTGAAACTTGGTATATATTCATGCACACAGCAAAGTCATAATAATATGATGATCACATTTATTTTATTATAAAAAGAAGATAACTTCTTCTTGGGTTGAGAAACTAAAAAAATATCACTTTTCGTTAGAAATTATAAAAGATATATTGATGTGCATTTTTGCTAAAGAATCGATAGGCCTTGGGTCCAATTGTCTTTGTTTTTGTAATATCTTATTTCATCCTATACATGGATCCCATGTACTTTAATGGGAAAAGTAAAGGAGTACGGTATGGAGGCTAAAGATTGGGTATGTGACTGTGTTGGTTTAACATTGACCGAAGATACAAAGACTTGCTAAGTGAGCCGATGACTTGTTATATGTGACTATAAATTCGGCTTGACCATATTTAGCCATGAGAAGTAAGCCCACTTCATTAATACTCTCTAACGAGCTTTGGCAAATTCAGGAGGTTCCCTAAGTGCCATTTTGACCTAGAATGGTTAGTAAAAAAATTACTCAAATTGTGATTAAACCAACCCACCCTAATACCTAAGCAAAAACAAAAATTGAAGCTTTCCTTCTTCTTTTTTGATGAATAAAGCTTTCCTTCTTGGATCTTAGGAGCATCTTAGATTTATTATAAAGTCTTGCATTAATAAAACAGTAATACCCATCTTACCTAAGACACTTACTTTACTCAAACACTTAAAACCATCTAAGATGGCATTCTTAAGGGTATTTTGTACATTTGTGGCATAATAGTGCGCTCTCTCTCTCTCTCTCTCTCTCTCTTTCTCTCTCTCTCTCTTCTATGCTTTCCTCATCTTGCGATTCACACTGATATATATTGGAAGTATTGTTTAATTTATTTGACCTCTTATGAGATCGTGTCTTTGAGCTGCTTTCTTTGTTATGTATCATTAGCCTCTATTGAATGTCTAGACTGAGTTTGGACTTGATTCCCTTCTCTTTTGAACCTTGGTTAATTGGGTCATTGAAAGTTCATTTGGTGTGTAAAATACTAGTGAATGTTTAAACCCTCAATTTCAAAATTACCAACATAAACTTATATTCAAATAATGTATTTGCGGAATGATAAATATAAGCTATACCCAAATAAATAAACTGCTCTAAGCCATAATTTAATCACAACACAACAATAATTAAAAAAAAAAAAAGGTAAGGGGTTAGAGAGATGTAAACACAAGATAACACTAGCAAGTGTTATCGAAGAGGAAATCGAAAAATTCGACGAAAAATCTCTCCGTGGCCCTCCAAGTAGTAAAATGATCCACTAGAAAATCAGTTGGGATATATGAATAGCAATAGACTCTCCAAGCTTAATCTACCCGATGCACCTAAGCCCTCCAAGCTTCTTACTCCAACAGGGTTATGTCTAACCTTGTCTTCTCTAGCTTACCAGATCCTGCATTAAGCTTATTGTATCAACCAAATGAATTGGTCCTCTCTAAACTACTTTCCAAGCACCAAATAATTTTCTCACTGATATGAGAACGGTGAAATAAGTCTTTGGCTAAAAGTCCTCTCAAGGGTATGTCAATGGAAAGGGTGAGAGTAGAGGAATTTGAAAAAACAAATGTGTAAGATTATGGATGAGTAAATCTTGTTTTTCTCTAGGGTTCCTCTCTCAAAATTCTCTCTGGAAGCTCTCTACATTTCTTGGGTATAAGGGTATTTATAGTAGGGTATGTGAAGGAATGTGAAAAGTTATTTTTCTGCATAACAGGGGGTTCTAGCGACTCACTCACGATTGAGACTAGTCGTGCGTTTTAGTCAGAAATAACTAACTGGTCAGACTATACTTTTTGTCCTATAGTGCTCCAACTATCATGATCCTTCAGCATCCTGTATGCTTCACACGTGTGACACTTCTAGCGAGTCACCACTCGTGAGTCACTCGCATGATCCAGTCGCGAGAATCCTCTTAATTATACACACACTTGAATTCTTCACACTCTCTCACATACAACCTTTACATGATTCCCACCTAAATATAGGGTATCTAATTGCTGAATTACAAGCAAATTTGGCACGGAATAAAACCAATAAATAGTTGAATAATTTCAACCTTACAGTCATTCCCATTTTGCTTGGGCCCACTTGAAATCAACCCCTACAAGATGTTAAACTATATACCTTATTAATAAATGATTAAAGCATTTGGCATAGCAGTTCTAAATCACTTTATTCTTGTTTTCATATTGCTTTTAATTTGACCATGGCTTGCATTTTAGCTTCAACATCCTAACATTAATAACTTTTCTCAATTTCTTCATTGGATATAGTGTAGCAGAAAAGTGTTTAAGCCATCCTAGTGAATTCAATGCAAAAAAAAAAAAAAAAACCGTCCCATGCCACATAAGAAGGTTGAAATTTTCAAATCTATGGAGGATTGGGCTAAAAACAGTGTCCTAACTCACCTAAAACCTGTTGAGGAATGTTGGCAACCATAAGACTTTTTGCCAGATCCTACTACAAATAGATTTATTGAGCAAGAATTAACATTTTTTATAATTAGAATGAAAGATGGATCAATAAATCATTTGAATTGTTGATTTTCACATAATATATTATAATATCATGATTTATTACATTTGCTCTTTAGACAAGGTATATATGCGTGCATACAAAGTTATAATAATATGATGATCAATTTTATTATATTCTTATTGGTACTATTTCTTAATTCTTTAGAAATTTTGAAAGATATACTGATGCCTATTTTTGCTAAAGACCTGATAGGCCCATAAGAAGCAAAGCCCAAGCCCTTAGTTCCAATTATCTTTTTATGTCTTATTTCATCCTACACATGGCCCAAGCCCAGGTACTTTAATTGGGGAAAGCAAAGGGGTATAGTGTGGAGGGTAAAGATTAGGTCTATTTTGGGTTTAACATGGTCCAAGATATAAAGCTTCCAAAGTGGGACATTGACACTAGTATAAATTGAGCAATTATGTGACTACGAGATAGCCATTTACACACAAAGGGATATACCTTCACAAGTTCCTCTATGTGACTATAAATTTTACCTGACCGCAATTAGCAATGAGAAGCATGCCAACTTTGTTTAGTGCTTTCTGATGAGCTTTGGCAGATTTATTTGGTTCTCTAAGTACCATTTTGGCCTAAAAGGGTTCATAAAAACAAGGTTAGCAAAATTTTTATCTAAATTATGATTAATCCAGCCCACCCAAGTACTTATGCAGAAACAAAATTGAAGCCTGCCATCCTTTCATTGATCCTAGGAGCATCTCAAATGTATTAAAAAGCATTGCATTAATAACCCAGTTATTAACCATCTTACCCAAAACACTTACTCTACTCTATCACTTAAGACCATCTAAGATAATAGCACTTAGAAAAATTATTAAATATTCTGAGAGTACCATAAATGCGTACCTCCCTCTCATATGAATTGTAGGTTTCATCATAATTTTAATTAGTGAGATCCATAATTATGTAAGAGGAGAAAGTATGTATTTATAGTACTTCGAAAGTATTCAATAATTACCCCAGCACATAAAGGTATTTTGTACATGCGGTAGCACAATAGTTCTCTCTATTTCTATTATCATCTCCTTTGCTTTCCTTATTTTGCTATATTTGACACTAACAAATATTGAAAGTATTGTTTAATCTACTTTACCTCTGGCGAATTTATGTCATTGAGCCGTTTTCTTTGCTATGTGCCTTTAGCCTGTATTGGACGTCTAGAGGGAGTTTTGGATTTGAGTTCCTTTCTCTTTTGGGCTCACCCAAAATCAACCCCCTACTAATAAATGATGGATGCATTTGGTATTGTAGTTCAAAATCACATTTTTTTTTCGTGATACAACATTTATAAACTTCATTTTAAAAAAAAAAAATTCTTTTCATCTAAGTAAAGTGTTTTTAAACAATTACAATTTCATAAAGCTAAAATAAATTGGTACCAAATTGATATACATAATAAAAAAAACTGTTGTTTTCATAAGTATTTAATTTGACCATGTTTTGCATTTTTAGATTCAACATCCTAACATTAATTGCTTCCCTCTTTTTAGATTTAGAGGAGCAGAAAAGTGTTAGGCGATCCTAGTGAATTCAATGTAAACAAAGCCCATTGCATGCTACCTAAAACAATTGAAATTTTCAAATCGATAGAGGAGTGAGCTACCCAGTGAATTCAATGTGAACAAAGCTTGCCCCATGCTACCTAAGACAGTAGCACAATAGTGCTATCTATTTCTTTTACCATCTCCTATGCTTTCCTCATTTTGCTGACTTTGACACTAACAAATATTGAAAGTATCGTTTAATCTACTTTATCTTTGGTGAATTAATGTCATTGAGACTTTTTCTTTGCTATGTACCATTAGCCTCTATTGGACATCTAGAAGGAGTTTTGGACTTAGAGTTCCTTTCTCTTTTCGGCTCACCCAAAATCAACCCCCTACTAATAAATGATGGACGCATTTGGCATTGTAGTTCAAAATCACTTTTTTTTTTCGTGATACAACATTTATAAACTTCGTTTTCTTTTTTCTTTTTTAATTCTTTCTATCCAAGTACAGTTTTTTTAAACAATTACAATTTCATAAAGCTAAAATTAATTTGTACCAAACTGATATACATAATTAAACAAACTGTTGTTTTCATAAGTATTTAATTTGACCATGTTTTGCATTTTAGATTCAACATCCTAACATTAATTGCTTCCCTATTTTTAGATTTGGAGGAGCAGAAAAGTGTTTAGGCTATCCTAGTGAATTCAATGTGAACAAAGCCCGTCCCATTCTACCTAAGACAGTTGAAATTTTCAAATTTATGGAGGATTGGGCTAAAAAAAATGTCCCAACTCTCCTAAAACCTGTTGAGGAATGTTGGCAACCACAAGATTTTTTGCCAGACCCTACCTCAGATGGATTTATTGAGCAAGTCAATGAACTAAGGAAGAGAACAAGAGACCTTCCCGACGAGTTCTTTGTTGCCTTAGTTGGTGATATGATCACAGAAGAAGCCCTTCCAACTTACCAAGCTCGAATGAATTGTACAAAAAATTTTCAAGATGAAACAGATGTAGATAACACACCTTGGGCAATTTGGGCAAGGGCATGGAGTGCAGAAGAAAACAGACATGGTGACCTTCTAAATAAGTATATTTTCCTTTCTGGAAAAGTGGACATGAAACAAATTGAGAAGACAACTCAATACTTAATTGGGTCAGGAATGGTCAGATATGCAACATAAGAATTTCAAAACTTTTTTAAATTTTAAGAAATGAAGATTTTAATAATTTAACTGGTATTTTAACAATTTTTTCCTTTCAAGCCTTAAAATATAAAATAAAATAAAAACTTAAAGAAATTTATGAGAGAAAAAACTAACAAGATTTAGTCTTAACCACCTATTGTCTGCAAGAAGAAAAGTTATATACATTTTTTGTGAAGACATGAGACGATTTTAATAATTTAACTAGTATTTTAGCAAAATTTTCCTTTGACAACTTCTTAAAATATTAAATAAAAAAACTTAAATAATTTTATGAGAGAGAAAAATTAACATGATTTAGTCTTGAGCACCTATTGTCTGCAAGAAAAACGTTTTAAACAGTTATATTTATTTTTTGTGAAGAAATGAGACATGATGGCACAATAATTCTTTAAAAAAAAAAATAGGACTCGCTATGGTGGAGATATATACCACAGTGAATTAATATATTAGTTAATTTCATTTACTTATATGCACTTTTCATTTTTATTTATAAGTTTTCAAAATAAATATTAACTATCAAAATTTTAGAAAATGTATCTAATTAAGGAGGACATGGACACGTTAGAGATTTTGAAGTATCCGTGCTTCTTAAGGGTTATGGGTTAACTATTCTAATTATCAGACTTGATTATCAAATAGGTGCAATTGCAATAAAAACAGTTCAAGGTTTTCAAAATTGCAGTCAGTTCTTTGTCCAAACTTCTAGCATAATTTAAATACAATAGCTACAACTCTCTTTTAACACAACGTCACATTGACTTTGCAACTAAAACCTAACAGTGACGAGTTAAGTCTTGCTATATTATTCCCAAGTTAAATGCTCTGCAAATTTATAATGCTATTGGATGGAGATCTATACTCTCAAAATTCATATAGTTCAACATGTTAATGTCTAATGCATTTTGGACCTAGGATATTGGCACCGGGGAAAATCCATACCTTGGGACCATTTACACATCATTCCAAGAACGAGCTGCATTTATCTCCCATGGGAACACAGCCAAGCTGGCCATGCAGCATGGGGAAGTAAAGCTTGCCCAAGTATGTGGGATAATCGCCTCAGATAAGAAGCGCCCTGAAATTGCTTATACAAAAATAGCTGAGAAGCTTTTTGAGCTCGATCCAAATGAAATGGTAATAGCCTTTGCAGACATTATGAAGAGGAAAATCTCAATGCCAGGATTGCCAGCCCATTTAATGTATGATGGCCATGACCATAATCTTTTTGATCACTTTGCTATCGTTGCATCAAGGATTGGGGTCTACTCGGCTAGGGACTATAGAGAAATTGTGGAACTTTTGGCGGCTAAATGGAAGGTAGAGAAGCTGACTGGACTTACAAGTGAGGGACGAGAAGCCCAGGACTATGTATGTAGGTTGGCTCACAGGATGAGAGGGCTAGAGGAAAGAGCTATGGCAAAGGCCCAAAAAGCACCCACCATTCCTTACAGCTGGATATTTGGTAGAGTGGTGTAGCTAGCTTATTAGATGGGTTCTATTTTCCTTATTTCTTCCCACCATTACTTTTTTTTTTTTTTGGGTAATTTAAATATTAAAATAATTGGGGAGGAAGGTTTGAAGCTTAGTTCTCTTTATAAGAAGACCAAACAATATCACTTAGCTATAAGTGAAATAAACTACCAAAATAATGTACAAATAGTATGTTAAATCATAAAGGATAAATTGGTGTTGTACTTAACCCTATCTAATTATAACCAAAGATTTTACTTAATTACGACAAATGTTCTCGTTGCATCATGCATGTGAGGTTAGACTCCTAATTTTAAAAAGCGGACTAGTTAAAGAACCATAAAAAGGACTAGTTATCGGTAGATCTAATCGAGATTGGACTGATGGTCGAGCCGATGACGTAATAAATAATTTAATTTATAAATATATAATTATAAAAATATATTTAAATATGTAATAATTTTATAGCTATCAATATTTACTAAAATATATATATATATATAGCATTTTAGAAGTATTTTTATGTCAAATTTAGCTCAAATTAAAAGAAATTAACCTAAACAAACTATCAAATAAAAAAGGTAATGGTTTTCAAGTTTTATGAAAATGGCTTTAAGGTTTTATATTCATATATAATTTTCTTTACTTTTAAGTTTTAACAAAACCATTATTTATTTAGAAAAATATTTACCAATGTTAACATAATTTCACACCTAAATATTTCTCCCAAAAATATTAGTATTTATTATGTAAATATTTTATGCTTGTCTTGCAATATGCAACAAGCCACTGTTGCTATTATCTACGAAGTGCAAATAATAATTTGGGAGTCACAAAGTGGTCTCCCACCTCAACATCAACGTGGCTGATGATGCTCAAAATTGTCAATAAGCTACACGGTCCACATGTGCTCCTGATGACGTACCTGCACAATACAAAAGGTGAAGACCTTAGAAAGGGCACCGGTGTGGTACCGGTCAAACACCCTCCGACAGCCAAGTTAGAGAAATCTCTTATTCACAACTCTAAAGTACTAGAGCTGAGGTGAATTATGCGTACCTTGCCTTGAGAGTGCTTTTGGGGTATTTATAGTAGCGTAGGGCCGAAATTCATGCCTTGGCCAGAAAGTTGTTTTCCTTCTAGGAGAGTAACTCTTGGATTTTGCGTATCTCATAAAATCCTTGTCCTTATAGGAGTCTTCTTAATTTGAGTTTAGATGTGTCGTGCAAGAATCCTTGTTGTATGCGTGCTGGTCAAGTAAGGTTGTGGACAGAGCCAAGACTGACTTATTCAGCCTGTTCCTGTCAGCTTTGCTATGCATACTTCTAAGGTCGTTGTTGGTGGAGGTCGTCAGCTTCAGATCTCCCCAGCTTTGAGGTCGTCAGCTTCAGGATTGTCAGCCTTGGGGTCGTCATCTTTCAGGGTCGTCAGCCTTTAGGATTGTCAAAATGACCCTCATCAGCTGCCCCCACTCCATAACGTCGTCAGTCTACAACATCGTCCCTTTTCAGGGTCGTCAGCTTACTACCTTCAGCTCGCTGTCTTCAGCTTATTACCGTCAGCTTACTACCTTCAACTTATCCCTTCAGCTTGCTGTCTTCAGCTTACTACCTTCAGCTTACTATCTTCAGCCTTGCTGTTCCCGAGATGCAGCTGTCAGGTGTTAGGTGATTTTGCAATAAGGTAGTTTCATGAGTGAAGCTGACGACCTTATTATATCCGTCGCTCTTTGTTTCGTCATGGGCTAATTACAAAATTATCCTTATCAACTGCCCCCTACTCCATAGCCTCGTCAGCTTTAGCTGACGGGTTGTGGAGTTAAACATCGTCGAAATGTCATTCATGCGTGGTGCATCGAGCTGCCTTCATTAAATGCTTGGACACGCGGCGCAAACTGATTGGACATGAATTTTTTTTTTTTTTTTCCATGTAGGCTATGGTTCGTATGAAGGCTTTGCTGGATAGGCGCGTTGCTAAAGAAGGGGTGATTACCCGTCTGCATACGCGTATCAAGAACCTGATCAATGGGCAAGAGCAATACAAGGAGGTTTCCCGTACTCTTGGTAAGGAAGTGAAGGAGTTGAAGGAACAGCTAGCTGAGGAGGGCTGTCAGAGGAAGCTAGAACAAGTAAAGGTGACTGCGGAAAAGGAGCTGAAGGCCCTTTTGGGCCAGGTGGAAACGGCTAGGAGCGACGCCGTGACGGAATTTTAAGGACTCACAGTCCTTCGTAGATGCTTGTGTCATCTATTATGGTGATAGATTTGAGGACTGTCTCAAGCAGGTCAAGTTTGCTTATCCCAGCCTGGATCTATCCAGGGTAAACATGGACGAACCCCTACCGTCAACTCCTGCATGTGGTTCTACATTCGAGGAGACCGACGAGACTACCTAGCTCAAGGTGGACTCAAGGGACGGTAGCTTTGTCCTCGCTCAGCCCGTCGTAGATAAGCCTGTCGTCATAGCTCCATTATGCAGAAAAATCCAATGCTGAAGATGCTTCTACCCCGATCATTACTTTGTCTCCGTCAGCCACTCCTTCAGCCTTATAAATATTTGTAACGAATTTTGTGCCAAGGGTGCTTCTATTTTGTAATGAACTTTAATGTTTGACGCCCGTGTTTTTGGGCCTTTGTAAAGACAATTTTATCTTGTGGTATTTAATATTTTTATTGCTCCCAATAGTGTTGCTTTGTTCTTGACGTTTTCATGTCGTCAGTTTGATTTTCTGTAAAAGCTTCGTATCCTACCAGTAGACTTGTTTATTTTGACGAGGTCGCCCACTTTGTAGACTTTGTATTGGTTCTGTGCACTTAATGTAGTTTACTTCGTGGATTTTGTAGTGACTCCGTCCACTTTGTGGACTTCGTATCAAAGTTGTCCATTATTTTTTGAACTCCAAGTTCACTTTATGGTCTTTGTAGTGACTCCGTCAACTTTGAGGACTTAAGGTTGTCCACTTTGCGGACTTAAGGCCGTCCACTTTGTGAATTTAAGGCCGTCCACTTTGTGGCCTTAAGGTCGTCTACTTTGTGGACTTAAGGTCGTCCACTTTGTGGACTTAAGGTCGTCCACTTTGTGGACTTAAGGTCGTCCACGTTGTGGATTTAAGGTCGTCCACTTTGTGGACTTAGTAGTAGTTCCGTCCACTTTGTGGACTTAAGGTCGTCCACTTTGTAGACTTAGGGTCGTCCACTTTGTGGACTTAGTAGTAGTTCCGTCCACTTTGTGGATTTTGTAGTAGTTTCGTCCACTTTGTGGACTTAAGGTCGTCCACTTTGTGGACTTGGTAGTAAACTTGTCCACTACGCGGACTTAGTAATAAATCCGTCCACTTTGCAGACATAGCTGTCAACTCGTCCACTCTGTGGACTTAATAATAAGGTCGTCCACTTTGTGGACTCAGTAGTAGATTCATCCACATTGCGGACTTGATAGTAGACTTGTCCACTACGCGGAATTAGTAATAAATCCGTCCACTTTGCGGACGTAGCTGTCGACTCTTCCATTCTGTGGACTTAATAATAAGGTCGTCCACTTTGTTTCCGTCATGTCATTTTTTCCACTTCAGTTGTCCCCCATTTCATGAATCCGTCACCTATCCCTGACGGGGCCATGGAATAAGTTGTTTTATTCTCATGACTCCGTCATACTCTTCTGCGCTGAGGAGGAAAGAGGGGACAGCCAAGTTGGCCATTAGACTTAAGTTTATTTTTTGTATTCTCATACATTAGTCTTTGGTATTTTCATTTGAAACAATGGATCCTTGGTTTTTGGACACGTATAACTTTATTGAATGTATGAGTTTCTTGATAACTTTCTCAATTTGCTTCTTTTTGTCGTTAGTGGTTTTGGTAAGACTTAGAAGTCACTGACTAGCATAGTTGGTGTTACTCGTCCTGCTGTGTGGGACTTAGGACTAGGCGACTCTCCTACTCGTCCCCTTTTGTTGTCAGATTTTTGTAGCACTTAGGAGTAGGTAAGCCTTCTTGCTTATGCACTTTCATTGCTCGTCAGGTTCTATTGGTGTTTCAGAGTAAGTTTTCTTACCGTCAGCTTATAGTGGTGCTTAGGAATAAGTCCTCTTAGTCATCAACTTTGCTGGTCGTCACCTTTTAGTGGCACTTAGAAGTAAGTCTTCATACTCGTTAGCTTTGCTGGTCATCACCTTTTAGTGGTGCCTAGGAGCAAGTCTTCTTACTCTTCAGCTTTGCAAGTTGTCACCTTTTAGTGGTGTTTAGGAGTAAGTCTTCTTACTCGTTAGTTTTGTTGACCGTCACCTTTTTGGTCATCTACTTACAGGCTATTTAGTATGGTGATCGTCCACCTATAGGCGGTTGTGGTCATATGTCCACCGGCAAGCGACTTAGTGTAGTGACCGTCCACCCATAGGTGACTTTGGCATGCATCTACCGTAGGTGACTTGTTTCGTCCGTCTACCCCTTAGGTAGAAGGACTTAGATTTTTGACAAAGACACTCGGGAGTCGCTTGGTTCGTCCTTCCACCCGTGGGTAGGAGACTTAGAATTTTGACCAAGGCACTAGCGGGTGACTTGGTTCATCTGTCCACCCGTAGGTAGGAAGACTTAGAATTTTGACTAAGGTACTTGTGAGTGACTTGATTCGTCCTTCCACCTTTAGGTAGGAAGACCCAGAATTTGTCCAAGGCACTTGTGAGGGACTTGGTTCGTCCTTCCACCCTTAGGTAGGAGGACTTAGAATTTTGACCAAGGCACTCGTGGGCGACTTGGTTCGTCCTTCCACCCTTAGGTAGGAAGACTTAGAATTTTGACCAAGGCACTTGTAAGTGACTTGGTTTGTCCGCCCACCCATATGTAGGAAGACTTAGAATTTTGACCAAGGCACTCGTGAGTGACTTGATTCGTCCTTCCACCTTTAGGTAGGAAGACTTAGAATTTTGTCAAAGGCACTTGTGAGTGACTTGGTTCGTCCTTCCACCCTTAGGTAGGAGAACTTAGAATTTCGACCAAGGCACTCGTGGGTGACTTGGTTCGTCCTTCCACCCGTGGGTAGGAGACTTATATTACCAAGGCACCTATGGGGGGCTTGGTTCGTCTTTCCACCCGTATGTAGGACTTAAATTTTTTACCAAGACACTCGTGGATGACTTGGTTCATCCGTTCACCCGTGGGTAGGAGACTTATATTACCAAGGCACCTATGGGGGGCTTGGTTCGTCCTTCCACCCGTAGGTAGGACTTAAATTTTTTACCAAGGCACTCGTGGATGACTTGGTTCGTCCGTCCACCCGTAGGTAGGAAGACTTAGAAATTTGTCCAAGGCACTTGTGAGTGACTTGGTTCGTCCTTCCACCCTTAGGTAGTAGGACTTAGAATTTCGACCAAGGCACTCATGGGTGACTTGGTTCGTCCTTCCACCCGTGGGTAGGAGACTTATATTACCAAGGCACCTATGGGGGGCTTAGTTCGTCCTTCCACCGGTAGGTAGGACTTAAATTTTTTACCAAGGCACTCGTGGATGACTTGGTTCGTCCGTTCACCCGTGGGTAGGAGACTTATATTACCAAGGCACCTATGGGGGGCTTGGTTCGTCCTTCCACCCGTAGGTAGGACTTAAATTTCTTACCAAGGCACTCGTGGATGACTTGGTTCGTCCGTCCACCCGTAGGTAGGAAGACTTAGAAATTTGTCCAAGGTACTTGTGAGTGACTTGGTTCGTCCTTCCACCCTTAGGTAGGAGGACTTAGAATTTCAACCAAGGCACTCATGGGTGACTTGGTTCGTCCTTCCACCCGTGAGTAGGAGACTTATATTACCAAGGCACCTATGAGGGGCTTGGTTCGTCCTTCCACCCGTATGTAGGACTTAAATCTTTTACCAAGGCACTCGTGGATGATTTGGTTCGTCCGTCCACCCGTAGGTAGGAAGACTTAGAATTTTGTCCAAGGCACTTGTGCGTGACTTGGCTCGTCCTTCCACCCTTAGGTAGGAGGACTTAGAATTTCAACCAAGGCACTCATGGGTGACTTGGTTCGTCCTTCCATCCGTGAGTAGGAGACTCATATTACCAAGGCAGCTATGGGGGGCTTGGTTCGTCCTTCCACCCGTAGGTAGGACTTAAATTTTTTACCAAGGCACTCGTGGATGACTTGGTTCGTCCGTCCACCCGTAGGTAGGAAGACTTAGAAATTTGTCCAAGGCACTTGTGAGTGACTTGGTTCGTCCTTCCACCCTTAGGTAGGAGGACTTAGAATTTTGACCAGGGCACTCATGGGTGACTTGGTTCGTCCTTCCACCCGTGGGTGGAAGACTTATATTACCAAGGCACCTATGGGGGGCTTGGTTCGTCCTTCCACCCGTAGGTAGGACTTAAATTTTGTACCAAGGCACTCGTGGATGACTTGGTTCGTCCGTTCACCCGTGGGTAGGAGACTTATATTACCAAGGCACCTATGGGGGGCTTGGTTCATCCTTCCACCTGTAGGTAGGACTTAAATTTCTTACCAAGGCACTCGTGGATGACTTGGTTCGTCCGTCCACCTGTAGGTAGAAAGACTTAGAAATTTGTCCAAGGCACTTGTGAGTGACTTGGTTCGTCCTTCCACCCTTAGGTAGGAGGACTTAGAATTTCGACCAAGGCACTCATGGGTGACTTGGTTCGTCCTTCCACCCGTGGGAAGGAGACTTATATTACCAAGGCACCTATGGGGGGCTTGGTTCGTCCTTCCACCGGTAGGTAGGACTTAAATTTTTTACCAAGGCACTCGTGGATGACTTGGTACGTCCGTTCACCCGTGGGTAGGAGACTTATATTACCAAGGAACCTATGGGGGGCTTGGTTCGTCCTTCCACCTGTAGGTAGGACTTAAATTTCTTACCAAGGCACTCGTGGATGACTTGGTTCGTCCGTCCACCCGTAGGTAGGAAGACTTAGAAATTTGTCCAAGGTACTTGTGAGTGACTTGGTTCGTCCTTCCACCCTTAGGTAGGAGGACTTAGAATTTCAACCAAGGCACTCATGGGTGACTTGGTTCGTCCTTCCACCCGTGAGTAGGAGACTTATATTACCAAGGCACCTATGTGGGGCTTGGTTCGTCCTTCCACCCGTATGTAGGACTTAAATCTTTTACCAAGGCACTCGTGGATGACTTGGTTCGTCCGTCCACCCGTAGGTAGGAAGACTTAGAATTTTGTCCAAGGCACTTGTGAGTGACTTGGTTCGTCCTTCCACCCTTAGGTAGGAGGACTTAGAATTTCAACCAAGGCACTCATGGGTGACTTGGTTCGTCCTTCCATCCGTGAGTAGGAGACTCATATTACCAAGGCAGCTATGGGGGGCTTGGTTCGTCCTTCCACCCGTAGGTAGGACTTAAATTTTTTACCAAGGCACTCGTGGATGACTTGGTTCGTCCGTCCACCCGTAGGTAGGAAGACTTAGAAATTTGTCCAAGGCAGTTGTGAGTGACTTGGTTCGTCCTTCCACCCTTAGGTAGGAGGACTTAGAATTTTGACCAGGGCACTCATGGGTGACTTGGTTCGTCCTTCCACCCGTGGGTGGAAGACTTATATTACCAAGGCACCTATGGGGGGCTTGGTTCGTCCTTCCACCCGTAGGTAGGACTTAAATTTTGTACCAAGGCACTCGTGGATGACTTGGTTCGTCCGTTCACCCGTGGGTAGGAGACTTATATTACCAAGGCACCTATGGGGGGCTTGGTTCATCCTTCCACCTGTAGGTAGGACTTAAATTTCTTACCAAGGCACCCGTGGATGACTTGGTTCGTCCGTCCACCCGTAGGTAGGAAGACTTAGAAATTTGTCCAAGGCATTGGTGAGTGACTTGGTTCGTCCTTCCACCCTTAGGTAGGAAGACTTAGAATTTTGTCCAAGGCACTTGTGAGTGACTTGGTTCGTCCTTCCACCCTTAGGTAGGAGAACTTAGAATTTCGACCAAGGCACTCGTGGGTGACTTGGTTCGTCCTTCCACCCGTGGGTAGGAAACTTATATTACCAAGGCACCTATGGGGGGCTTGGTTCGTCTTTCCACCCGTATGTAGGACTTAAATTTTTTACCAAGACACTCGTGGATGACTTGGTTCATCCGTTCACCCGTGGGTAGGAGACTTATATTACGAAGGCACCTATGGGGGGCTTGGTTCGTCCTTCCACCCGTAGGTAGGACTTAAATTTTTTACCAAGGCACTCGTGGATGACTTGGTTCGTCCGTCCACCCGTAGGTAGGAAGACTTAAGAATTTGTCCAAGGCACTTGTGAGTGACTTGGTTCGTCCTTCCACCCTTAGGTCGGAGGACTTAGAATTTCGACCAAGGCACTCATGGGTGACTTGGTTCGTCCTTCCACCCGTGGGTAGGAGACTTATATTACCAAGGCACCTATGGGGGGCTTGGTTCGTCCTTCCACCGGTAGGTAGGACTTAAATTTTTTACCAAGGCACTCGTGGATGACTTGGTTCGTCCGTTCACCCGTGGGTAGGAGACTTGAATATTACCAAGGCACCTATGTGGGGACTTGGTTCGTCCTTCCACCCATAGGTAGGACTTAAATTTCTTACCAAGGCACTCGTGGATGACTTGGTTCGTCCGTCCACCCGTAGGTAGGAAGACTTAGAAATTTGTCCAAGGCACTTGTGAGTGACTTGGTTCGTCCTTCCACCCTTAGGTAGGAGGACTTAGAATTTCAACCAAGGCACTCGTGGGTGACTTGGTTCGTCCTTCCACCCGTAGGTAGGAGACTTATAATTACCAAGGCACTATGTGGGGCTTGGTTCGTCCTTCCACCCGTATGTAGGACTTAAATCTTTTACCAAGGCACTCGTGGATGACTTGGTTCGTCCGTCCACCCGTAGGTAGGAAGACTTAGAATTTTGTCCAAGGCACTTGTGAGTGACTTGGTTCGTCCTTCCACCCTTAGGTAGGAGGACTTAGAATTTCAACCAAGGCACTCATGGGTGACTTGGTTCGTCCTTCCACCCGTGGGTAGGAGACTTTGAATTTTACCAAGGCACTATGGGGGACTTGGTTCGTCCTTCCACCCGTAGGTAGGACTTAAATTTTTTACCAAGGCACTCCTGGTGACTTGGTTCGTCCGTCCACCCGTAGGTAGGAAGACTTAGAAATTTTGTCCAAGGCACTTGTGAGTGACTTGGTTCGTCCTTCCACCCTTAGGTAGGAGGACTTAGAATTTTGACCAAGGCACTCATGGGTGACTTGGTTCGTCCTTCCACCCGTGGGTGGAAGACTTATATTACCAAGGCACCTATGGGGGGCTTGGTTCGTCCTTCCACCCGTAGGTAGGACTTAAATTTTGTACCAAGGCACTTGTGGGTGACTTGGTTCGTCCGTCCACCCGTAGGTAGGAGACTTAGAATTTTACCAAGGCACTCATGGGTGACTTGGTTGTCCGTCCACCCGTAGGTAGGACTTAAATTTTTACCAAGGCACTCGTGGATGACTTGGTTCGTCCGTCCACCCGTAGGTAGGAAGACTTAGAAATTTGTCCAAGGCATTTGTGAGTGACTTGGTTCGTCCTTCCACCCTTAGGTAGGAAGACTTAGAATTTTGTCCAAGGCACTTGTGAGTGACTTGGTTCGTCCTTCCACCCTTAGGTAGGAGAACTTAGAATTTCGACCAAGGCACTCGTGGGTGACTTGGTTCGTCCTTCCACCCGTAGGTAGGAAGACTTAGAATTTTACCAAGGCACTCGTGGTGACTTGGTTCGTCCTTTCCACCCGTAGGTAGGGACTTAAATTTTTTACCAAGGCACTCGTGGTGACTTGGTTCATCCGTTCACCCGTGGGTAGGAGACTTATAACGAAGGCACCAAGGCACTATGGGTGACTTGGTTCGTCCTTCCACCCGTAGGTGGAGGACTTAAATTTTTTACCAAGGCACTCGTGGTGACTTGGTTCGTCCGTCCACCCGTAGGTAGGAAGACTTAGAATTTTGTCCAAGGCACTTGTGAGTGACTTGGTTCGTCCTTCCACCCTTAGGTCGGAGACTTAGAATTTCGACCAAGGCACTCATGGGTGACTTGGTTCGTCCTTCCACCGTGGGTAGGAGACTTAGAATTTTACCAAGGCACCTATCTGGGTGACTTGGTTCGTCCTTCCACCGGTAGGTAGGACTTAAATTTTTTACCAAGGCACTCGTGGAGTGACTTGGTTCGTCCGTTCCACCCGTAGGTAGGAAGACTTAGAATTTTACCAAGGCACCGTGGGGGACTTGGTTCGTCCTTCCACCCCGTAGGAAGACTTAGAATTTTCACCAAGGCACTTCTGGGTGACTTGGTTCGTCCGTCCGCCCCTTAGGTAGGAAGACTTAAAATTTTTTCCAAGGCACTCATGAGTGACTTGGTTCATCCGTCCACCCATAGGTAGTAAGACTTAGAATTTTGTCCAAGGCACTCGTGAGTGGCTTGGTTCGTCCTTCCACCCGTAGGTAGGAAGACTTAGAATTTGACCAAGGCACTCGTGGGTGACTTAGTTCGTCCTTCCACCCAGGTGGGTAGGAGACTTAGATATTACCAAGGCACTTCTGGGTGACTTGGTTCGTCCATCCAGGTAGGTAGGACTTAAATTTTGTACCAAGGCACTCGTGGTGACTTGGTTGTCCGTCCACCCGTAGGTAGGAAGACTTAGAATTTTACCAAGGCACTATGGAGTGACTTGGTTCGTCCTTCCACCCGTAGGTAGGAAGACTTTAAATTTTTTACCAAGGCACTCGTGGATGACTTGGTTCGTCCGTCCACCCGTAGGTAGGAAGACTTAGAATTTTGTCCAAGGCACTTGTGAGTGACTTGGTTTCGTCCGTCCACCCTTAGGTAGGAAGACTTAGAATTTCAACCAAGGCACTCGTGGGTGACTTGGTTCGTCCATCCACCCGTAGGTAGGAAGACTTAGAATTTTACCAAGGCACTATGTGGTACCTGGTTCGTCCTTCCACCCTTAGGTAGGAAGACTTAGAATTTTGACCAAGGCACTCGTGGGTGACTTGGTTCGTCCGTCCACCCGTAGGTAGGAAGACTTAGAATTTTGACCAAGGCACTCGTGGGTGACTTGGTTCGTCCGTCCACCCGTAGGTAGGAAGACTTAGAATTTTGACCAAGGCACTCGTGGGTGACTTGGTTCGTCCGTCCACCCGTAGGTAGGAAGACTTAGAATTTTGACCAAGGCACTCGTGGGTGACTTGGTTCGTCCATCCACCCGTAGGTAGGAAGACTTAAATTTTGTACCAAGGCACTCGTGGTGACTTGGTTCGTCCGTTCCACCCGTAGGTAGGAAGACTTAGAATTTTGACCAAGGCACTCGTGGGTGACTTGGTTCATCCATCCACCCGTAGGTAAGAAGACTTAAATTTTGACCAAGGCACTCGTGGGTGACTTGGTTCGTTCGTCCACCCGTAGGTAGAAAGACTTAGAATTTTAACCAAGACACTTCTAGGTGACTTGGTTCGTCTGTCTACCCATCGGTAGGAAGACTTAGAATTCTATCCAAGGCACTTGTGAGTGACTTGGTTCATCCTTCCACTTGTAGGTTGAAAGATTTATAATTTCGACCAAGGCACTTGTTGATGACTTGGTTCGTCCATCCACCCGTAGGTAAGAAAACTTAGAATTTTGACCAAGGCACTCGTGGGTAACTTGGTTCGTACATCCACCCGTAGGTAGGAGGACTTAGAATTTTGACCAAAGCATTTCTGGATGACTTGGTTCGTCCGTCTACCCATCGGTAGGAAGACTTAGAATTCTATCCAAGGCACTTCGTGGGTTACTTGGTTCGTCCTTCCTCCCTTAGGTAGGAAGACTTTGAATTTTGACCAAGGCACTCGCGGGTGACTTGGTTCGTCCGTCCACCCATAGGTAGGAAGACTTAAAATTTTGTCCAAGGCACTCGTGAGTGACTTGGTTTGTCCGTCCACCGGTAGGTAGGATGACTTAGAATTTTGACCAAGGCACTTGTTGGTGACTTGGTTCGTCCATCCACTCGTAGGTATGAAGACTTAGAATTTTGACCAAGGCACTCGCGGGTGACTTAATTCGTCCTTCCACCGGTATGTGGGACTTAAATTTTGTACCAAGGCACTTGTGGGTGACTTGGTTTGTCCATCCACCCATAGGTAGGAAGACTTAGAATTTTAACCAAGGCACTCATGGGTGACTTGGTTCGTCCATCCACCCGTAGGTAGGAAGACTTAGAATTTTAACCAAGGCACTCGTGGGTGACTTGGTTCGTCCTTCCACCCGTAGGTAGGAAGACTTAGAATTTTACCAAGGCACTTGTGGGTGACTTGACTTGGTTCGTCCTTCCACCCGTAGGTAGGAAGACTTAAATTTTTTACCAAGGCACTTGTGGGTGACTTGGTTCGTCCGTCCGCCCGTAGGTAGGAAGACTTAAAATTTTGTCCAAGGCACTCATCAGTGACTTGGTTCGTCCATCCACCCGTAGGTAGGAAGACTTAGAATTTTGACCAGGCACTCGTGGGTGACTTGGTTCGTCCTTCCACCCGTAGGGTGGAAGACTTATATTTGACCAAGGCACTTGTGGGGACTTGGTTCGTCCTTCCACCCGTAGGTAGGAAGACTTAAATTTTGTACCAAGGCACTTGTGGGTGACTTGGTTCGTTCGTCCACCCGTAGGTAGAAAGACTTAGAATTTTAACCAAGACACTTCTAGGTGACTTGGTTCGTCTGTCCACCCGTAGGTAGGAAGACTTAAAATTTTGTACAAGGCACTCGTGAGTGACTTGGTTCGTCCGTCCACCCGTAGGTAGTAAGACTTAGAATTTTGTCCAAGGCACCCGTGAGTGGCTTGGTTCGTCCTTCTACTTGTAGGTAGGAAGACTTAGAATTTTGACCAAGGCACTCGTGAGTGGCTTGGTTCGTCCTTCCACTTGTAGGTAGGAAGACTTAGAATTTTGACCAAGGCACTCGTGGGTGACTTGGTTCGTCCTTCCACCCGTAGGTAGGAAACTTAAAATTTACCAAGGCACCTATGGGTGACTTGGTTCGTCTTCCGTCCACCCGTAGGTAGGAAGACTTAAATTTTTACCAAGGCACTCGTGGTGACTTGGTTCATCCGTCCACCCGTGGGTAGGAGACTTAGAATTTTACCAAGGCACTCTATGGGGGACTTGGTTCGTCCTTCCACCCGTAGGTAGGACTTAAATTTTTCACCAAGGCACTTCTAGGTGACTTGGTTCATCCGTCCACCCATAGGTAGGTAGACTTAAAATTTTATCCAAGGCACTTGTGAGTGACTTGGTTCGTCTATCCACCCATGGGCAGGACGACTTTGAATCTTGTCCAAGGCACTCATGAGTGACTTGGTTCATCCGTCCACCCGTAGGTAGTAAGACTTGAATTTTACCAAGGCACCTATGGGGACTTGGTTCGTCCTTCCACCATAGGTAGGTAGGACTTAAATTTTTTCCAAGGCACTCATGAGTGACTTGGTTCGTCCGTCCACCCGTAGGTAGTAAGACTTAGAATTTTGTCCAAGGCACCCGTGAGTGGCTTGGTTCGTCCTTCTACTTGTAGGTAGGAAGACTTAGAATTTTGACCAAGGCACTCGCGAGTGGCTTGGTTCGTCCTTCCACTTGTAGGTAGGAAGACTTAGAATTTTAACCAAGGCACTATGGGGGACTTGGTTCGTCCTTCCACCCGTAGGTAGGACTTAAATTTTTTACCAAGGCACTCGTGGTGACTTGGTTCGTCCGTCCACCCGTAGGTAGGAAGACTTAGAAATTTGTCCAAGGCACTTGTGAGTGACTTGGTTCGTCCGTCCACCCATCAATAGGAGGACTTAGAATTTTGACCAAGGCACTCATGGGTGACTTGGTTCGTCCATCCACTCGTAGGTAGGAAGACTTAGAATTTTGACTGAGGCACTCACGGGTGACTTAATTCGTCCTTCCACCGGTATGTGGGACTTAAATTTTGTACCAAGGCACTTGTGGGTGACTTGGTTCGTTCGTCCACCCATAGGTAGGAGACTTAATTTTACCAAGGCACCTGTGGGAGTGACTTGGTTCGTCCTTCCACCCGTAGGTAGGAAGACTTTTTTACCAAGGCACTCGTGGATGACTTGGTTCGTCCGTCCACCCGTAGGTAGGAAGACTTAATATTACCAAGGCACCTATGGGGGGCTTGGTTCGTCCTTCCACCCGTAGGTAGGACTTAAATTTTTTACCAAGGCACTCGTGGATGACTTGGTTCGTCCGTCCACCCGTAGGTAGGAAGACTTAAGAATTTGTCCAAGGCACTTGTGAGTGACTTGGTTCGTCCTTCCACCCTTAGGTCGGAGGACTTAGAATTTCGACCAAGGCACTCATGGGTGACTTGGTTCGTCCTTCCACCCGTGGGTAGGAGACTTATATTACCAAGGCACCTATGGGGGGCTTGGTTCGTCCTTCCACCGGTAGGTAGGACTTAAATTTTTTACCAAGGCACTCGTGGATGACTTGGTTCGTCCGTTCACCCGTGGGTGGGAGACTTATATTACCAAGGCACCTATGTGGGGCTTGGTTCGTCCTTCCACCCGTAGGTAGGACTTAAATTTCTTACCAAGGCACTCGTGGATGACTTGGTTCGTCCGTCCACCCGTAGGTTGGAAGACTTAGAAATTTGTCCAAGGTACTTGTGAGTGACTTGGTTCGTCCTTCCACCCTTAGGTAGGAGGAGTTAGAATTTCAACCAAGGCACTCATGGGTGACTTGGTTCGTCCTTCCACCCGTGAGTAGGAGACTTATATTACCAAGGTACCTATGAGGGGCTTGGTTCGTCCTTCCACCCGTATGTAGGACTTAAATCTTTTACCATGGCACTCGTGGATGACTTGGTTCATCCGTCCACCCGTAGGTAGGAAGACTTAGAATTTTGTCCAAGGCACTTGTGAGTGAATTGGTTCGTCCTTCCACCCTTAGGTAGGAGGACTTAGAATTTCAACCAAGGCACTCATGGGTGACTTGGTTCGTCCTTCCACCCGTGAGTAGGAGACTCATATTACCAAGGCAGCTATGGGTGGCTTGGTTCGTCCTTCCACCCGTAGGTAGGACTTAAATTTTTTTACCAAGGCACTCGTGGATGACTTGGTTCGTCCGTCCACCCGTAGGTAGGAAGACTTAGAAATTTGTCCAAGGCACTTGTGAGTGACTTGGTTCGTCCTTCCACCCTTAGGTAGGAGGACTTAGAATTTTGACCAGGGCACTCATGGGTGACTTGGTTCGTCCTTCCACCCGTGGGTGGAAGACTTATATTACCAAGGCACCTATGGGGGGCTTGGTTCGTCCTTCCACCCGTAGGTAGGACTTAAATTTTGTACCAAGGCACTCGTGGATGACTTGGTTCGTCCGTTCACCCGTGGGTAGGAGACTTATATTACCAAGGCACCTATGGGGGGCTTGGTTCATCCTTCCACCCGTAGGTAGGACTTAAATTTCTTACCAAGGCACTCGTGGATGACTTGGTTCGTCCGTCCACCCGTAGGTAGGAAGACTTAGAAATTTGTCCAAGGCATTTGTGAGTGACTTGGTTCGTCCTTCCACCCTTAGGTAGGAAGACTTAGAATTTCAACCAAGGCACTCATGGGTGACTTGGTTCGTCCTTCCACCCGTGAGTAGGAGACTTATATTACCAAGGCACCTATGGGGGGCTTGGTTCGTCCTTCCACCCGTAGGTAGGACTTAAATTTTTTTCCAAGGCACTCGTGGATGACTTGGTTCGTCCGTCCACCCGTAGGTAGGAAGACTTAGAATTTTGTCTAAGGCACTTGTGAGTGACTTGGTTCGTCCTTCCACCCTTAGGTAAGAGGACTTAGAATTTTGATCAAGGCACTCGTGGGTGACTTGGTTCGTCCTTCCACCCTTAGGTAGGAAGACTTAGAATTTTGTCCAAGGCACTTGTGAGTGACTTGGTTCGTCCTTCCACCCTTAGGTAAGAGGACTTAGAATTTTGATCAAGGCACTCGTGGGTGACTTGGTTCGTCCTTCCACCCTTAGGTAGGAAGACTTAGAATTTTAACCAAGGAACTCGTGGATGACTTGGTTCGTCCTTCCACCCGTGGGTAGGAAGACTTAGTTTTGGATGTGAATCAGGTGCCGCTGGCATCCTTGATCGTCGGTAACCTTGTTTGTTGATCCATCCCATTAGGATGAGAATTAGGTGCCTGTTGTCTTCCTTCTGTAGTGTTTAGGCATAAGGTCCTGCTGAAGCGTTGGCATTTGTTGTATGCTTTTACGTAGGGTTGGGCATCATTCTGCATGGTAGGCCATTAGTACATTGCCCCGGGAACGTGTGATGCCTGAATTTTTAACCTTCGAGACGCATTGTTGTCCTCTATGAAGTCCTCCTTTTTATAGGACTACCTTGATCCCTCCAGCATCTGTTGGATGATCCGTCCGTTCAAATCTTCTATGGGGCTGCCCCCCTGCCTTCTGCCCTGTTCGTCATAATTTTGTGATGAAGTTAGCTAATGCTTGGGCTGAGGCTAACTTCTCCATAGGAGGGCTATATTTTTTCTTCTTCCCTAAGCGGTTGACTGGTGTAGCATACGGGTAATTGTACACGGTCCTCATTTTATATGAGAGTTGAACTAACAACCGTGGGGGATACGACCAAGTAGAGGGAAAGCTCTTCATTAGGTTCAGATGGATTGAGGAGTGGTGGAGATGCGAGGTGTGCCTTCAGTTCCTTAATGCTCCTTGGCATTCTTCTTTCTACTCAAATTCTTTCATCTTGATAGTCCCTTTCTTGGTGATCATCCGTCGGGGGACGTCCATTGTTGTGTTTGCTGCTACCCTATTTGTCATTTTGATGGTTCAAATACCATTCGTTCCACTAACCCAACTTTCACTCCAACAACTCTCTAAGGAGTTGGGCGGGTTTTTGATCTCTTGGTTGATGGTAGCCATTGATTATCTAGACCATGCAACTCTTTGTCTTAGGAGCGGTGATATGGCTGATCACTCGGTCTCCACAGACGGTGCCAACTGATAATGCTCAAAATCGCCAGTAAGCTACACGGTTCACACGTGCTCCTGATGATGTACCTGCACAACACAAAAGGTGAAGACCTTAGAAAGGGCATCGATGTGGTACCGGCCAAACACCTTCCGACGGTCAAGTTAGAGAAATCTCTTGTTCACAACTCTAAAGTACTAGAGTTGAGGTGAATTATGCGTACCTTGCCTTGAGAGTGCTTTTGGGGTATTTATAGTAGCGTAGGGCCGAAATTCATGCCTTGGCCAAGAAGTTGTTTTCCTTCTAGGAGAGTAACTCTTGGATTTTGTATATCTCATAAAATCCTTGTCCTTATAGGAGTCTTCTTAATTTGAGTTTAGATGTGTCGTGCAAGAATCCTTATTGTATGCGTGTTGGTCAAGTAAGGTTGTGGATGGAGCCAAGACTGACTTATTCAGCCTGTTCCCGTCAGCTTTGCTATGCATACTTCTAAGGTCGTTGTTGGTGGAGGTCGTCAGCTTCAGATCTCCCCAGCTTTAAGGTCGTCAGCTTCAGGATTGTCAGCCTTGGGGTCGTCATCTTTTAGGGTCGTCAGCCTTTAGCATTGTCAAAATGACCCTCATCAGCTGCCTCCATTCCATAACGTCGTCAGTCTACAACATTGTCCCTTTTCAGGGTCGTCAGCTTACTACCTTCAGCTCGCTGTCTTCAGCTTATTACTGTCAGCTTACTACCTTCAGCTTATCCCTTCAGCTTGCTGTCTTCAGCTTACTACCTTCAGCTTACTATCTTCAGCCTTGCTATTCCCGAGATGCAGCTGTCAGGTGTTAGGTGATTTTGCAATAAGGTAGTTTCATGAGTGAAGCTGACGACCTTATTATATCTGTTGCTCTTTGTTTCGTCATGGGCTAATTACAAAATTATCCTTATCAGTGGCCAATCAACGTTGATGCTAAACTTTTAATCAAATATAAAGTCTTCCTCTCTTACCTCCTTAAAGGCTAAAACAAAAGTAGAAAAAAGTTAGAAAATTGCTTAGAGCTCTCTCTCTATGAAGAAGTAGCAGTGGCAGATTTAAATTGCTTTCTCCTTCAATTGAGATATTTTCTCCTTGCAAGCCCAGTTCGGCAGTTCATCTTCACTCCTCGTCCAAACTAAACAGATCTGAGATATTTCCTAATCATTTTCTCACATTGCTTCTCACACCTCCTCAAACAAATATGAGATTTTTCCAAAAGTAAGTGTCTACCCAAATCTCCTCTTATCCCAAATCTGAGATTTCTCAAAATAGAAAAGAAAAACTTGCTCCTTCCTTGTCAGAAGCCAAAAAGTGAACTAAATTTTGCTTAATGAACAAAACCGCTGAAAACTGGTTGAATCGTCCCGGTTTACAGTTTCATCGGTTTAACCGACAATTTTCGATTTTTTTTTTCAGATTTTTTGATATTTTCGATTTTTAGATAGAATCGAACCGAGCAGGCAAGTCCGGTCCGATTTTTAAAACCATAGTTAGACTTGACTTGTTTTGCTCATTTTTCAGGGGAAATTGGGCTTTTGCCCTTACTTTGCAAAAAATATAGCATTATGTCATTGTTTTGAAACTACTTAGGTTTATGTCCCTATTTTGAAACTTGATTTTTTCAAAATCGAGTTTGAAGGTAAAACTCGATTTTTAGAAAATCAAGTTATGCTTAAAAAAAAATTGTGGAACTCAAGTTTATTGAACTCAAGTTCGAGTTCCATAATTTTTTATTTTTTTTTTAAGTTTGACTGCCTATAATTCAATTTTTTACAAATCAAATTTTACATTCAAACTCGATTTTGGGAAAATCAATTTTTAAAATAGGAACACAGACCTAAATAGTTTCAAAACAGGGATATATTGCTAGATTTTTTGTAAAGTAAGGACAAAAGCCCAATTTCTCCCATTTTTCAATAGTATTTATATGCAATTTATGGGTTAATTTAATATGAATAAAGGACAACCTAATTCATTAAGCAAAACCCAAGTAGCCCTCTTATTTTCTGGTCGAAGAAGCGCAAGTACAGGTGGCTTACAAGAAGGTTAATCTGCCCAATTTTTAGGTGAACTTAAAACTAAAATCTATTAATCTCTATCCACTCGTACATTTCACTCACTTTCTTAGACCAAAAAAGAAAAAGTAGTTTACGTCATAGTTCTTACACTTAGCAAAACAAACAAATAAAAATAAAAATAAAAATTGATACGGTTTAGTAAAATAGAAACAAAATAAATATAACTTAAAACAATTTATCAATGTTTAGTTAAAGAATTGAGATTAACTTTTAATGTTTTAACAAGTTTAAAAAAAATTAATGATTTAGTTGCAGTAAACTAAACACTAATAATTGAACTAATAAATTGGTGTGGTTTAATGTATTTTTTTTTTTTTTCCCTTTTTATGTTTATACAAGACAGAGTTTCAACTCGAATAACACTTTAAAGTTATTGAAAAATTTTATAATAGATTTTTATGTCTAAAGCATATTATTCTGAAATATTTAATTAAAAATTTGAAGGGGAAAAGAAAGAGGAAGAAAAAACTCCATACTTTACAATAGTAAATGAACAATATAGTCCTCTAAGCTACATGAAGACATCATGGGGTGTAACCCTGTAAGACTATATTTTTAGCAAGTTATATAATAATAATGGGTTGGGTTCAAGTTATACCTTGTTTAATTTTAAGTAATGTTACACCATTCAATAACTTATTATTGAATTGATATTTTGAAAATCTAATCGTTGAATTACATATTCTATATATTCATAACTGTAGGGCCACAAAGTAGCCTTGGGCCCAAATGGGTAACTGGGCCGGCCCAAGTGGCCCTTACAATAGAATTTGTAGAGAATGGGTTCCAAGCCTAGACCTCCTGACGCTATGGAGGGGTGCTATGTAAGGTCCAAGTACACTACAGGGAGTTGACGGGCTGGTGAAGTGGTCTGATTATCTCCTCAGATCTACGCCGAGGAGCGACTGGGCAAGTTAACGTCTTGTTCTCCAAGGGAGGGGGAGAGGGCGTGCCTTCTTCTTCCTTTCTTTCTGCCAAGAAAAAGAGTCCGGATCCCATTTCCAGTGTTTCCCCCATTTCCTCTTATACTCCCTGTCGCTGGTTCCCACCTGTCATTTCCCTGAAAACGCTCCCCCATGCCTCCAGGGCCATCCCCTGTCCTTTCAGAAGTCATTTCCCCATTTAATGCGGCCAGATGGGTAGGTGGAAGGCATTTAATGAAGTGACAGTAACGGTATGCAATGCACATCTCCCTTGTCTCCCACCTCGGCATCACGTTTGGGGGGAAAGATGGCTCACTGAGCCTCAGGGGCCCTTACCAGGGCGTTTTGCCACCAGGTTCTCTCCCCATCATACGTCCAAAGAGACTCTCCCCTCGGCTCATCTCCGACAGGCTGGCATTCTGGTCGGCTGCCCTTGGAACCTAGTGTTAGGTGACCCTGCTCCCAACACACGACCCCTTTAGTGGGACTCGCATCCTCGGACAAGGCCTCAGGCCCATATGGTGTTTTGACGCTTTTACCCCCCACAATAGCCCCTTAAAAAGTCATCTGACTCTGATCCGAGGAGGCAGATGAGTTTTTGACCCGCGCCTTCTGGACGCTTCCTTGGCGCTTCGTAATGCGTTACACCCGCATTAAATGCGCTGAGTAACTCCCTGTCGCGCACGTTCTACGGTGGGATGGGGATCCTACGGCCTGGATTCACCCCCGAAAATTTGAGCAGGATATTTCCCACGAACCGCCGTCTCCCCGTCATATAAAATGCCCCGGTAGACGTGCCATTCATCATTTCCTCCTAATAGCGAACTCATTGCAGAGCCAGTCTACTTCCTACCTTCTCCCACAAGCTCCCAAAGTGCGTACGACCGTTCTTGCGTAAGTTCCTCCTTGGCCGTCAACTCCTCTTCCCTCTCTTTACGAGTCTACGTCTTTAGCTTCGATTCCATGGGTAGATTTAAGTGTCTAGTGGATACACCCTCCGGCATGGAAGGATTCCGGGCCAAGTATCACATCCCCTCCGATGTGGGCCTGGAATACTGTCCCCCCGGGTCTGTGGCAGGCTCTAGGCAGGCGGGGCAAGTCGTCATTCCCATTATCGCCTTTCTAGAGGGCGGGATGACACTTCCCATGAAGGAGGTGACAAGGGAGTACCTTCGCAACCATAGGCTGTGTCCAGACTAGTGTACCCCTAATGTGTTTAGGATCCTAGGTAGTGTCGATGCTCTGAACGAGCAGATGGGCCTCCACCTTACATGGCACGACGTCGTCTACATGTATGAGTGCCACCGCCTTAGGGACTCAGGTTACTACCTCAAGTCGAGGTCTAGCGCGGTTCGGCTTATCTCCTGTCTGCCAAAGTCCAACAAAGGCATGAAGGATGATTACCTCCTCGTTACGGGGAGGTGGCATGACGGTCTGCATTGCCCAGTGAGGGCGGGGCAACTAGGTGCGACTCTCTAGGATTTAAGAGCTTTAGTTTGTGTAGTTATGCCCCATTTCGGTTCCCTTAGTCGTTTTGTTGTTAATTTGCTGTCATTTTTGTTGTTCCCGCGGTGTGTGTCTAACTCCATTTGCCGCCTCTACTTCTTTCTTGCAGATAAGCGACACACATCTCCCCATCTGGGAAACGTCAACGTTCCAGATCTCAACAGGGTCCTGAGATCCGAGGTTTTCGTGAACGACGATCTCCAGGTGAGGGCCGCCCACTTGATCCTAGGATACGACCCCCTATCTAGGGCTTTTGGCGAGGTCGAAGACGCCATCCTCGCTGGCCATCGTAGGCGAGCTCGGATCGACGTTCGATACGACGGCTTTCTCGCTCCTCGCGCTCTGCCAGATGCGCCTTCCACGATCCTGTACGGCCATCCCATCGAAGCACTCCCCTTAGCTGCGCAGCCAGAGGTCGTGGCGGTCCGAGAAGATTCTGCGGCTTCCTCCTCAACCCTTGGCTACGAGATTGATAGGTTCGCTCTAGAGGAGGCCGAGAGACCATTGGCGGGCAACGTGGTCGATATATCAGACGAGGAGGAGTCCGCCTCGGACAGGCAATCTGGTATTCCAGGCTTTGTAGTTGCGATACCAGAGGTGTCCTCTGACGAAGACGACGACATGGCACCCTTGAAGGAACTTTTTGCTAAGAAGAGGGGGGCCAAACTCCCCAAGGATGACGCTTCGGGGTCCCAGCCGAGGATACACTCGCCCCCGCCACCTCCCCCCTCCGAACAACTCCCCCCTCCTCCCAACGTTCCAAAGAAAAGAAGGAACGAGAGTGAGGAGGCGGATAAGGAAAGGGAGAAGAAACAGAAACACCTGAGGCAGCAGCAGCAGCAGCAGCAGCAAGTTGCTAGAGGTGGGGGACGGGCCTCCTCGGTGGAAAGCGGGGAAATCCGCGGGCAGGCTGAGGTCCGCCGAGGGGAAACTAGCTGGTTTCCCCCTCTGGAGGTGGACGGGGCCCCTATTTCAAACCAGGCGAGCCTCCGGGACTATCAGAGAGGTCAGGCCCTCCACCTGGCCAGCTCGCTGGAGAGGCCTCTGCTTCTGCCAAGGGACATGGAGGAGCTGGGGAGGACGGGCCGCACGCGTCTCTTCCTCTCCCTCAAGAGGAATTTGGGCTTGGTAAGAATCGACCACTGTTGTTTGTCTTACACCCTGCGCGGGGCGCTTGTAGCTAACAAGTTTCTGTTGGTGACCTTTACACAGGCCATCCAGGAGGCCTTCGCTGCTGATGCCCTGGTCAAGCACTACCAGACCCAGGTCGGGGCCGAGCAGGCGGCGAGGGCCGAGGTTGAGAAGGACCTTGGCCGAGTCATGGCAGAGAAGACCGACCTGGGAGCCAAGCTGACCTTGGAGCAGATGGAGAGGAGGAGCTTGGACGCTGGCCTCAAGTCGGCGGAGGCGCAAGCGGAAACCCAGCGCAAGCTCTTGCACCAAAAGGACAAGGCCCTTGCCAAGGCGGAGCAAGAGGTCTCGGATTTAAAGAGAGGGCTAGCGCAGGCGGAGGAAGCGGCTCGGACCGTCGGAGAGACCGTGGACGCCGCTACTAAGGCCGCCTACAACCAGGGGGTTGAGGACACGGAGAACCGCCTTACGGAGGAGTTGGGCGAGCTGTGCAGAGAATACTGCCAGCAAGTTTGGGCGGAAGCCCTGAATGCTGCGGGCGTTCCTGTCGGCTCCGAGTTAAGGGCTGTGGAGAGGGTCTGGTATCCGGAAGATATCCGACCCATCGATGACGTTCCCCTTGTCTCGGCACCCCCCTCCTCGGACCAGGGCCGACCCCTTCAAGAGGTCAGTGCTCCGGTGGTGGAGTTGGGTGAGCCAACTAGCCAAGCTTTGCCTCCTCCCAACCCTAAGGACAAAGGAAAAGAGATCCAAGATCCGTCCAAGGTCGTGCAAGAGCGAACCAAGGTTGAAGGCAAGTCCAAGGAGCAACCACTGAAGATCCAGGGATAGGCAGCGTCGGGCCCCGTTCTCTTCTTTTTGTGCACTTTTACCTTTTTTTGTGAATTGTCGTTATGTTAGCTATACTTATTTTGTTTGTAATTCCCTTCGCTCTAACTTTATACCGAACAACTTATCATCTATGAATTTCATTTCCTTTTCTTTATAGCATAATCTATTTGTCGTATTGTGTTTATTGCGTAATTTGTTGGACAAACTTACATTCGCGGCAGCCGCTTAGTGCCCCGGGGTACGTCCGAAACTAGGATAGGTGCGGTTTAGCCACGAGAGAATCCTTTAGCGAAGTTGTTAGCTAAGTTTCAGTCTTAGCACTTAGTAAGAATTGGTTGCGCTACGTTAAATTCGCCCACGGTAGATAGGTCCGAGGACCCGGCTTAGTCCTAGCCAACGCTTCATGCCTGATAAAGGTTGATGGGGTCAATCTAAATTCTCCGAGGACCTGGCTTAGCCAAGGTTGGTACTAACATGGTAAACCGTCGGTGTGTCAAAATTTTCTTAAGGCCGAAGGTCTAAGGATCTGGCTTAGCCCCAGCCGACATTTAACACTTAATAAATATCGATCCGCGTTAAGTTTTCCCAAGGCAGAAGGTTCGAGGACCTGGCGTAACCAAGGTTGACATTAACACTTAATAGGAATGAATAATGTGCATGTTAAATTTTCACAAGGCAGAAGGTCCTCGGACCTGGCTTAGCCAAAGATGCCATTAACATGATAAACCGTCTGTGTGTTAAAATTTTCCTAAGGCAGAAGGTCTAAGGACCTGGCTTAGCCCCAGTTGACATTTAACACTTAATTAATATTGATCCGTGTTAAATTTTCCCAGGGCAGAAGGTCCGAGGACCTGGCGTAACCAAGGTTGACATTAACACTTAATAGGAATGAATAATGTGCATGTTAAATTTTCACAAGGCAGAAGGTCCTCGGACCTGGCTTAGCCAAGGATGCCATTAACATGATAAACCGTCTGTGTGTTAAAATTTTCCTAAGGCAGAAGGTCTAAGGACCTGGCTTAGCCCCAGTTGACATTTAACACTTAATTAATATTGATCCGTGTTAAATTTTCCCAAGGCAGAAGGTCCGAGGACCTGGCATAACCAAGGTTGACATTAACACTTAATAGGAATGAATAATGTGCATGTTAAATTTTCACAAGGCAGAAGGTCCTCGGACCTGGCTTAGCCAAGGATGTCATTAACATGATAAACCGTCTGTGTGTTAAAATTTTCCTAAGGCAGAAGGTCTAAGGACCTGGCTTAGCCCCAGTTGACATTTAACACTTAATTAATATTGATCCGTGTTAAATTTTCCCAAGGCAGAAGGTCCGAGAACCTGGCGTAACCAAGGTTGACATTAACACTTAATAGGAATGAATAATGTGCATGTTAAATTTTCACAAGGCAGAAGGTCCTCGGACCTGGCTTAGCCAAGGATGTCATTAACATGATAAACCGTCTGTGTGTTAAAATTTTCCTAAGGCAGAAGGTCTAAGGACCTGGCTTAGCCCCAGTTGACATTTAACACTTAATTAATATTGATTCGTGTTAAATTTTCCCAAGGCAGAAGGTCCGAGGACCTGGCGTAACCAAGGTTGACATTAACACTTAATAGGAATGAATAATGTGCATGTTAAATTTTCACAAGGCAGAAGGTCCTCGGACCTGGCTTAGCCAAGGATGTCATTAACATGATAAACCGTCTGTGTGTTAAAATTTTCCTAAGGCAGAAGGTCTAAGGACCTGGCTTAGCCCCAGTTGACATTTAACACTTAATTAATATTGATCCGTGTTAAATTTTCCCAAGGCAGAAGGTCCGAGGACCTGGCGTAACCAAGGTTGACATTAACACTTAATTAATATTGATTGAACCGATAGAGATAATAGTACTCGACAATTAGCGCGATACAGGGATATCTAAATACACGGCGGAAACGCTTTTCATTAGTAGTAGTACCTTCGAAGATTATTTACATTGAAAGGTCGCTTTACATGTTGGTCATCCAGGTCGGCTAGGTAATATGCCCCCACACCGGCCACTGAGGTTATCCGGTAGGGTCCCTCCCAATTCGGCCCCAACTTCCCCCACGATGGGTCCTTTGCCGTTCCTACGACTTTCTTTAAGACCAAGTCTCCCGGAGCGAGGGGTCTGGATCGTACGCGAGAGTCGTATCCCCGTTTGAGCTGCTGCTAGTAGCTGGCTAGTCGGACCATGGCGTTTTTCCCGCCTTTCTTCCACCAAGTCCAGCCCCTCCAGCAGTATGTTGTCGTTGGCTTCTGGGGCGAAAGACTGTGTCCTCATCGTTGGGAACCCTATCTCCACCGGAATCACGGCCTCGGCGCCGTACGCCATCGCGAAAGGAGTCTCGCCGGTGGATTTTCGCGGCGTGGTTCGGTAAGTCCATAACACATGTGGTACCTCATCCACCCACCTGTCCTTTGCATCATCCAATCTTTTCTTGAGCCCATTGACTATCGACTTGTTCGTGGCTTCAGCCTGGCCGTTCCCTTGCGGGTAAGCTGGGGTGGAGTACCTATTCGTGATGCCGAAGTCTCCACAGTATTTTCGGAAGGCTTTGCTATCGAACTGCAGTCCATTGTCCGAGATGAGGGTGCGGGGAATCCCAAATCTGGTGATGATATTCTTCCAGACGAATCTCTTCGCGTCCACGTCCCGGATATTCGAGAGAGGCTCGGCCTCAACCCATTTGGTGAAGTAGTTCGTCCCGACAAGTAGCCATCGCTTGTTGCCCGCTGCCCTTGGGAATGGTCCCACTATGTCCAAGCCCCATTGTGCAAAAGGCCAAGGACTGACCAAAGGATTGAGAACGCCACCAGGCTGGTGGATGTTGGGCGCATATCTCTGACACTGGTCGCACTTCCTCACGTACTCCTGCGCTTCTCTCTGCATATTCGACCACTAGTACCCGTGCGTAAGGGCCCTGTGAGCTAGTGACCTTCCGCCCGTGTGGCTCCCGCAAGTCCCCTCGTGCAATTCTTCCAAGAGCTGCTCCGTCCCGTCCGGGTGTACACACAGTAGGTATGGTCCCGAAAACGAGCGTTTATAGAGCTTCTCGTCCTCGGATAGCCAGAACCGAGGAGCCTTTCTGCGGATCTTGTCGGCCTCTGTTTTATCCTCGGGCAGCTTGTCATGTTTCAGGAACAACACTATGGGGTCCATCCAACTGGGCCCGGTTCTGATTTGCTGGACCCGTATGGCCTGGCAGCCCGTTCCGGCTGGCTTAAGCAGGTCTTCAACGAGAATGACCTGCGGAAGGCCATGTGCCGACGAGGTTGCGAGAGTCGCCAGGGAGTCTGCGTGGGTGTTTCCGCCTCTGGAAATATGCGACAGTGTGAAGGATTCGAACTGGGCCCTTAGACGCAAGGCACGGGATAAATACTCCCGCATTCTCGGCTCCCTTGCTTCCAGTTTCCCTTCCACTTGGCCGACCACGAGCTGTGAGTCCGAGAATGCTCGAATCGCCTTTCCTCCCATCCTCCAAACCATGTCCATTCCCACAAGCAGGGCTTCGTACTCGGCCTCATTGTTGGTTGCCCGGAACGCTATCTTCAGGGACTTCTCGATGACGATCCCATCCGGCGATATCAGGACTACCCCAGCGCCCGAACCTCTTTGGTTTGAGGCTCCATCCACGTAAGCTTCCCACATCGGTGGCTTCTCGCATGAGGCCATGCCGACTAGCTTCCAATCCAAGCCGCACCCCACTAGGCTTTCTTCCAGGGAGGGCTCAGTGAACTCTGCGACCAGGTCGGCTAGGACTTGCCCCTTCACAGACGTGCGAGGGAGGTACTTAATGTCGAAAGCCCCTAAAAAGGTCCCCCATTTGGCGATTCTACTGGAGTAGTCGGCGCTCCGTAGGACGGACTTAAGTGGGAGTTGGGTTAGAACGACGACCGTATGAGACTGGAAATAGTGCGGGAGCCGACGAGTGGCGTGCACCATAGCTAGAACCGCCTTTTCCAACGGCAAATACCGGGTCTCGGCCTCCTGCAGGGACTTGCTCACGTAGTAAACCGGCCTTTGTATACCGGCGTCATCCCGTACCAGGACCAGGCTGACGGCGTGGGCCGCCACCGCTAAATATGCAAACAGGACTTCGTCTGGATCGGGGCAGGACATAACGGGCGGCCGGGAGAGGTATTCCTTCAGCTGCTGGAACGCCAGGGAACATTCCTTGGTCCATTCGAATCCCTTCCATTTGTTTAGTAGTTGGAAGAAGGGTCGGCACCTATCCGCCGAGCGGGAAATGAACCTGCTGAGGGCGGCCGTCATCCCTGCCAGCTTCTGGACCTCCTTTGGGTTTCGAGGTGATTGCAGGTTGCAAATAGCGGTTATCTGTTCAGGATTCGCCTCTATACCCCTGTGAGTGAGCATGTAGCCTAGGAACTTGCCAGACCCTACGCCGAAGGTGCACTTAGAGGCATTTAGTCGTAACTTATGTTCCCGCAAAGTCTGGAACGTGCTGTCCAGGTCGGCCACATGGTCTGATGCGGCTTTGCTCTTTACGACCATGTCGTCTACATACACTTCGACGGTCTTCCCCAATTGTGGCTCGAACATCCGAGTCATCATCCTCTGATAGGTAGCCCCTGCGTTCTTTAGACCAAAGGGCATTACTTTGTAATGGTAATTGCCGATGGGGGTCACAAAGGCGGTTTTCTCCTGGTCCTCCAAAGCTAGTGGTATCTGATGATACCCTTGAAAGGCGTCCAGGAAACTCATGCGGGGGTGGCCGACCGTTGCATCCACTAGTTGATCTATGCGTGGCATCGGGAACGAGTCCTTGGGACAGGCCTTGTTGAGGTCTGTGAAGTCCACGCACACTCTCCATTTCCCATTTTTCTTCTTCACCACGACTGTGTGTGCCAGCCATTCGGGGTAGAATACTTCCTTGATGGCCCCAGCCCTCTTGAGTTTGGTGACTTCCTCCTTTACGGCTTCATAGTGTTCCGCCGAGGATCGCCGAGGCGGTTGCTTCCTTGGCACTGCCGTCGGGTTAACGTTTAGGTGGTGGCAGATGAAGTTCGGGTCAATCCCAGGTACCTCATGCTCGTCCCATGCAAACACATCGAGGTTTCCTTTCAGGAGTGCGACCAACTCTTCCCTTTCTTCGGTCGACAGCTGGGCACCAATCTGGAAGAACCTCTCTAGGTCTCCGTCTACAGGCACTCTGTCCAACCCCTCGCATCCGGGCCCTTCTGCCACTGCTCCTCTAGTCGTGGCAGGAGGGGCTAATTGCTATGGGACCGGATCTACAAGCGCCAAGGGCTTGGGTTCTGGTTTGCGCAGAACTGCCACCGTCAGGCACTGTCTCGCCGCGGACTGACTTCCCAGGATTTCCTCGACTCGGCCGCAAAAAGGAAACTTCACATTGACATGGAGAGTGGAGGAGACGGCCCCGAGGGCATGCAGCCAAGGTCTTCCCACAATGGCCGTGTACGGGGAGTAGGCATCTACCACGATGAAGTCCACCTCTACCACCGCTGGTCCTGACTGTACGGGCAATCTGATCTGCCCCTTGGGGATCACCACCTTTCCCTCAAAGCTGATCAGGGGCGAGTCGTAGGCCGAGAGATCCTCTTCCCTCAGGTTCAGCCCCTTGTACAGGTCGGGGTACATGATGTCCGCGCCGCTTCCCTGGTCCACCATCACCCTCCTTACATCGTATCCTCCAATCCTCAGCATTATGACGAGGGCATCGTCGTGGGGTTGGATGGTCCCCTCCTTGTCGGCGTCCTGGAAGGCCAGCGTGAGCGGCTCATTGCCTTTGATCCTCTTCGGCTCGGAGCCGGAGCCCCCAGCATGGGCCCGTGCCACGTTCATCACCCTAGAAGGACGCGGGCCAGTCCTCCCGGGAGCTACAAGGATGGTGTTGATGGTTCCCAGAGGAGGTCTTGGGGCATGGTGTCCTTGGCCTGTCGGCCCATGGTGTTCTCCCCTCCCCTCTTGGTCGCGCACGAACTGTCTTAACTTTCCCTCCTTCACCAGCTGCTCAAGGTAGTAACGTAGGCTCTTGCAGTTCTCAGTCGTATGGCCGTGTTCTTGATGGTACTGGCAGTGGAGGTTTTGGTTTCGCTTTGTGGGATCACCTATCATCTTGCTGGGCCATCTAAAGTAGGGTTCGTGGCGGATTTTCTCAAACACCCGCTGTATGGGTTCGCTGAGCACAACGCCGACAGCTTGCGCTGGTATCCGGCGTGGTTGTCCGACGAACTCTCTCCTCGGCCTACTGTTGCTGTATCCGTCCGACCTGAAATCCCTCCTTTCTGGAGGGATAACCTTCACCCTAGCCTTCACCTGCAGCTGATCCTCCTCCACCCACGTGTATTCATCGATGCGGTCCATGAGACGACGTACACTCTTGACAGGCCTTCTAGTTAGGGACTTCCTCAGGTCATGCTCATTCGGTAGGCCGACCTTGAAGGTGCTTATGGCCACTTCGTCTTAGTCTCCATCGATCTCATTGTACATCTCCCAATACCTGTCAGTATAGGCCTTGAGGGTCTCTCCCTCCCTCATGGCCATGGACAGTAGCGAATCTAGGGGTTGAGGGACCCTGCTGCAAGTGATGAACCTTGCACCGAATGCCCTGGTGAGCCTTGTGAAGGAATCGACTGAGCTCGCCTTCAGGCCATTGAACCACCTCATTGCAACGGGTCCCAAGCTGGAAGGGAAGACCTTGCACATCAGGGTCTCGTTCTTCGAGTGCACCGCCATCCTCTGGCTGAAGTGGCTCACATGTTCTATTGGGTCCGTCCTCCCGTTGTAAATGGTGAAGGTCGGCTGGGTGAACCTTCTTGGGAGCTTCCCCTTCTCAATCCTCCGGGTGAAGGGCGACTTGGAAATTTGGTGGAGCGCCCTACTCAGTGCATTGTTAGCCAGGCCTCTAGAGGACGTCCCCTTGTCCTTGGGTGGGCAACGGTGCTCGTCCTCTTGGGAAGAGGCCTCGCTAAGGGGAGTCCTGGACCCGGAGCTGTCAGAGCTACTACTGGCACCCGATGAAGACCGGTCTGAAGGGGAAGGCGTGCGCCTCCGTTTTTCCCGGCGCAGCTTCCTTCTCAGATGATCAACTTCCCTTTGCAGGGTCTCAACACTTTTCTCGCGGGAGGTTCCACCACTACCGCGTGCCTGGCTCCTCCCACGCGTGCGCTCCGTGTGGACACTGGCTTCGCGCTCTCTCTCTAACCGCATAGGGTGGTCCTCGCGCTGGGACCCCTTGGACTCCGCATAACGTGAACCCGAACCTTCCATGGCACTTTCCGTTCCTTTGATCAAGGCTCCCCACAGACGGCGCCAATTGTAGGGCCACAAAGTAGCCTTGGGCCCAAATAGGTAACTGGGCCGGCCCAAGTGGCCCTTACAATAGAATTTGTAGAGAATGGGTTCCAAGCCTAGACCTCCTGACGCTATGGAGGGGTGCTATGTAAGGTCCAAGTACACTACAGGGAGTTGACGGGCTGGTGAAGTGGTCTGATTATCTCCTCAGATCTACACCGAGGAGCGACTGGGCAAGTTAACGTCTTGTTCTCCAAGGGAGGGGGAGAGGGCGTGCCTTCTTCTTCCTTTCTTTCTGCCAAGAAAAAGAGTCCGGATCCCCTTTCCAGTGTTTCCCCCATTTCCTCTTATACTCCCTGTCGCTGGTTCCCACTTGTCATTTCCTTGAAAACGCTCCCCCATGCCTCCAGGGCCATCCCCCGTCCTTTCAGAGGTCATTTCCCCATTTAATGCGGCCAGATGGGTAGGTGGAAGGCATTTAATGAAGTGACAGTAACGGTATGCAATGCACATCTCCCTTGTCTCCCACCTCGGCATCACGTTTGGGGGGAAAGATGGCTCACTGAGCCTCAGGGGCCCTTACCAGGGCGTTTTGCCACCAGGTTCTCTCCCCATCATACGTCCAAGGAGACTCTCCCCTCGGCTCATCTCCGACAGGCTGGCATTCTGGTCGGCTGCCCTTGGAACTTAGTGTTAGGTGACCCTGCTCCCAACACACGACCCCTTTAGTGGGACTCGCATCCTCGGACAAGGCCTCAGGCCCATATGGTGTTTTGACGCTTTTACCCCCCACAATAACATACATGCCAATTTTTATACCATTTAGATATAATTTACCATTCGATCCATAAACTCATCTTTTATGCATTATTTCAAACTACAGAAACTTGAATTTAAATAATTGATTAATGACATAACTATTAATATTTAATTATCTTGAAATTTTGTAAGAATGGAGAATATACAAAGATAATATATCTAACGGTGAATTTGTTAAACTTTACATCCAATTAAAATAAATAATATTACACCAGGTGTAAGTTGAACCTAACACAATAATACATAACAATAATAATATATGTGTTTTATTGGTTAATGGCTATAAAAGAAGGTTTTTGAATTTAAGAATATAGTACTAAATTTAAAGCATGCAAAGCATGAGCTTTAAAATGTTGAATTTCAGAGTAGACATGCCTTCCAAACAAGTAAACAAATATCTTACTGAGACGGCTAATGCACATACTTGGTACATTTGGCGCCCTAGAAGATTAATGCATGTACTAACAAGAAGTACGTAATTAGTACATCCAACTCAAGAAAGTTAATGCATGTACTTTTTTAAGGTGACTAAAACTAACACCTAATTCCATTTACTCATCTTTTTCACTCACTTTTATAATGAAAAAAAAAAGTGATTTATTTCATACAATTGACGAAACAGGGAAAAAAAATAAATAAAGTTGCTCAGCAAAATAGAAATAATCAAATAAATATAACTAAAAAAATGAAATTTCTTCAACGTTTTTAGTTAAATAATTAAGTTGAAGTTTTAATGTTTGAAGAAATAATTAATTTTTTAATGTTTTATAAAGAGATTTTCAACTTTATATTCTTTTCTAATTAATTTTTCTAAAAAAATGAGTTATTTCCTAAAAAAATGAATTGAGAACCTAATACACTGCATCTAAGGGGTATACTTAAATTTTATTCTAAATAATATTACTCCATGTAATTAGTGTAGGTTCGGTGGAATAGGAAGTTCATTGGAAAACATTGTTCCATCAATGTTTTTTTTTTTAATCTTTTTTTTTTTTTTTAGATAGATTTTACTTTTTATTTTAATAAACCTAATATTGGGCTACCTGAGAGGAATGAGTTTTCCAAAAAAAATAGTGGAACTTTTAAAGTAACCTTTTTTTTTTTTAATTAAAAAAAAAAAAACTTTGTAAAGTCAATTATCTTAATTGTATGACATCCTTAAAAAAAAAAAAAAAAATAAAAAAAATAAAAAAGAAGCCTAATTTCGACCCCCATAATAACAGACACTCTAGCACTAAAGCATACCTTGTAAATTGTACACTAGCCGGCATTACATTTATTATTATGGGGGACTTTCTTTTGCAAGGAATAACATTGTGCACTAGTACTACGCTAAAATGCCAAATTTTCAACCCATCTTTGTACATAGAGCTTTAATTATGCGGAGCTATACTTTTTTTAAACCATTCATTTTAAATAAATTGAATGGTTAAATATCAGAGCTATAATTATGCAGAGCCATGCCATCATACTTATAAATATCAGTGTTGTAATTCCATTAAATCATTAAACTCCCTTAAAAGAAAGAAAAAATAGTCATTAAACTCTTTTCACATTCCACCACGTCTTCTTATTCTTCTTCTTCTTCTACCCCCCTTTCTCTCTCATTGATTTCTATATATATTCTTAATTTCATAACAACTAAGTACTAAGTTCCCTCTTTATCTCAGTGCCTGGTGTTCTGCAGCTAGAAGAAAAATTAAAGAGAAGGCATGGCTTTAATACGCAACTCCTTCAACTTTCACTCCCTTCCTTCAGTATTTGCTCTCCCATCGATGAGATCTCATATATCTCCAAAGTTTTCTATGACCTCCACTGACTTCTCCAACACTAAGTGAGTTTATACTTCAAATTTCTCATTTTTCACAAGGATTAACATTTTTCTTAATTAGAATGCAAGATGGATCAATAACTCATTTGAATTTGATTTTCACATCATGTATTATAATATCTTGATTTATTTTACTTGCACTTTAAACATGCTATATGAGCATACACACAAAGTCACAACGATACTATCTAGGGCAGGCTTGATATAATCTGAGGCCTAAGGTGATGAATTCAAATGGGGCCTTTTAAATTTAAATATCAAATAAATAAATTTATTTACACTAACCAAACCAAAGTTAATTTTATCAATTTATATTAACTAATATAAGGTTAATTTGATGAATTAATATTAGCTAATCTAATAACTTTCATATAAAGAGTTAAATATCATAGTTGAGGAATAAAATTTAACAAAAAGAAATGAAAATTTATTATATTTTTACAAAAAAAAAAAGGTTTAGTTTATCTTATATATAAGGCAATGCATAATTAAGTAAAGTTGTAGTTTAATTTTCAAATTTATCTTTGGTGTTAAGAGAGATTGAGATTGTTTGGTGTGCTCTATTTGGAAGATTAGGTGGCCAATGTTGACAATTTACCATGTAGGATATTGGTTCATAGAAATAAAATCCCAAGGTATTAAGGAAAATTATTGTGTAACACATCTACAATATTTTTTTTCTGCACATTTTAGGGTTCCAATTTTGTTACATTTCTATTAGTCTCATATTTTGGAGTCTTGTTGAAGATGAGAAAAAAAAAAGATGCTAAAGTTACAAAAAAGTTTAGTCCAAAATGTTCACAATTTGATGTTGCATTGAATGTGAAAAATGAATTTCAACAACCTAATTAATGATACTTGAATTTTATTTTTTATTTTTTATGATTGGTGATATATTAATTTATAAGTTTTATGTAGTCAAAGTTGTAATATCAACTCATGAGTAAAATAGTGTGCAATCATTAAATAAAAAAAAAAACTTTAATCATAAAATTTGGGCCTTTTTATAATTGGGGTGAGACCTTTTTTACAAAAGGTTAGTTGGGGCTTTAGGCCGACCCTGATTCTCATTGTTTTTTTAATTGGTATGATTGCTTAATTATTTAGAAATTATAAAAGATATGTAGATGTCCTTTTTGGCTAAAGACCCGATGGGCCAAGCCTTTGGGGCCAATTATCTTTGTTTTGTAATATTTTAGAGCATCCACAGCAGTGGAGTTAAAAATTTAGCTTTTTAGCTCTACCAAAAGTTACTTTATCTGTTTTACCTATACACATGCTGCAGCAGTGGATCTATTTTAGCTTTCAATACAATAAAATAGTACAAATATCACAATAAAATAATATATCTCCTACAATAAAATAATATATTTCACTACCCAAAAAAAACATTCACAACATCAACCACAATAAAATAATATATTTTTTTGTTTAGCTTTCATGAACAGTGCACATCTATCTATAGATGTGTACTATACCAATGGAGCTAAAAAAATAGATTTAGCTCCACTACTGGAACATGCTTTTTGGTGTTTAAAGAGCTAAAAAAATACCAATATACCAATATAGCACCATTGTTGTGAGTGCTCTTATTTTATCCTACACATGACCCAAGTCATGTACTTTTTTTGTGCTAATGCCCAAAGTCATGTACTTTATTTAACGAGGAAATGTACTTTATTTAACGAGGAAATTAAAAGAGTATGGTATGGAGGGTAAAGATTGGTTATGTTACTTTAAAATGGACCCATGATACAAAACTTGCAAAGTCAGTGGGTGACACATGAAAAATCTAGAGGCCTATGAACAAACCAAAGTGCTGACAATATTTAGCAATGAGAAGCATGCCCCCTTCATTTAATGCTCTTTAATGAGCTTCGGCCAATTTATCACGTCCTCTAAGTGCCATTTGGGCCTAGAAGGTTCAGCAAATCAAGGTTAGTAAAAACTTTACCCAAATTGTGATTAAACCAGCGCACTCTTATACCTAAGTAAAAACAAAATTGATGTTTTGGCCAATTTATTAGGTTCTCTAAGTGCCATTTTTTATGAAAGAGATTTGTTGTCAAAAAGGTTATCTTTCCAACGGCTTTTTGTAGCCGTTGAAAAAGTTTCGCTGTATATAGCAAATCCTATTTGTAGTGTAGGACCATCTCAAATTTATTACAATGCCTTGTATTAATAACCCTTGTAATACCATCTTACCTAAGACACTTTATCAAACACTTAAGACATAGTAGTGCTCTCTCTCTCTCTCTCTCTCTCTCTCTCTCCTTTGCTTTTCTCGTCTTCTTTTATTTTATTTTATTTTTTGACACTAATAGGTATTGAAAGGAATGTTTAATTTATTTTACCTCCTGTGAGTTCGTGTCTTAGTTTATTAAGAACCAGACCAGACCAGGAGGTCGGACGGTGAAAACCGGGAATCGAGATGAAAACCGATTTTTTAAGCATAAAGAATTATATTTTTAGTTAATTCCGTGAACCCCTAAAACCGGGGTTAGACTGTACGAACCGGTGTCAAGAACTGGGCGATCCAACCCCTTAGCAATTTTTTTTTTTTTTTTTATAAAAATAACTTAACACAATTTTATTCTACTTAATTAAATTATCCATCTCTTACAAGGAATAAAAAAAAAAATTATAATTAAAATCTTTCAAAGATATTGAACTTACTTCAAAAATTAATCATAAATTTTAATATTTTCATGGTTATTATTTTATTTTATTAACTTTCTTATTTAATTTTTAAATATATGCTTGAAAATCATTAAATTTCCATCACATATATTGATATATTAGTCAATTTTGCTAGCTTTATAAATTTAATATCTATATTTAGGCTTTAATTAATTATTAAATTAATTATGACATCATTACGGTTTGATCCTGGTTCAATCTCAGTTCAACCTCAAAAACCTTAAACCTCTTCTTTTTATGGTTCAATGAACGGACTGGGTTTCAAAACCTTGTTTGATTCCCTTCTCTTTTCAACCCGTGTTAGTTGGCTCATTCCCATTTTGCTTGGAATCACCCAAAATCAACCCTACAAGATGTTTAAACTATATACCTTACTAACAAATGATAGATGCAATTGGCATTGCAATTTGAAATCACCTCTTTGATTCTCAAAAAAAGAAGAAGAAATCACCTCTTTATTTCTTTTCTTTTTCTCTTTCTTTTAATTTTTTATATTCGATACAACTCATACTGACTTTTATTTATTTGTTTATCTAGTTACAGTTTTTTTTTAAACTCCATTTTTATAAAGCTAAAAAATAATTGGTATGAAACTGACATACATAAGCAAATATATGTTTGCATATTGCATTTAATTTGACCATGACTTGCATTTTAGCTTCAACGTTCTAAAATTAATTACTTCATTTCTTCGTTGGATTAGAGTAGCAGGAGAGTGTTTAGGCCATCATAATGAATTCAATGCAAAAAAGAAAAAAAAAAAAAAAAAACGTTCCATTCCACAGAAGAAGGATGAAATTTTCAAAACTATGGGGGATTGGGCTAAAAGCAGTGTCCTAAGTCACCTAACATCTGTTGAGAAATGTTGGCAACTGCAAGAATTTTTGCCAAATCCTACTTTAGATAGATTTATTGAGCAAGAATTAACATTTTTTATAATTAGAATGAAAGATGGATCATTAAATCATTTGAATTGTTGATTTTCGCACAATATTTTATAATATCATGATTTATTACATTTGCTCGTTAGACAGGGTATATATATGCGTGCATACAAACTTATAATAATATGATGATTACTTTTATTATATTTTGAAAGATATACTGATGCCTATTTTTGCTAAAGACATGATAGGCCCATAAGAAGCAAAGCCCAAGCCCTTAGTTCCAATTATCTTTGTTTTGTAATATCTTATTTCATCCTACACATGGCCCAAGCCCAGGTACTTTAATGGGGGAAAGCTAAGGGGTATAAGTGTGGAGGGTAAAGATTTGAACTATTTTGGGTTTAACATGGTCGAAGACTTTTTTTATGAACTAACATGGTCGAAGATATAGAGCTTCCAAAGTGGGATGGTGACACTTGCATAATTTGAGCAACCATGAATAAACCCATGTGCTAGCCATGTACACACAAAGGGATACACCTTCACAAGTTTTTCTATGTGACTAAAAACTCTACCTGACCGCATTTAGCAATAAGAAGCATGCCAACTTTGTTTAATGCTTTCTCTTGAGCTTTGGCAGATTTATTTGGTTCTCTAAGTACCCTTTCGGCCTAAAAAGGTTCATACAAACAAGGTTAGCAAAATATTTATCTAAATTATGATTAATCCAACCCACCCTAGTACTTATGCGAAAACAAAATTGAAACTTGCCTTCCTTTCATTGATCCTAGGAGCATCTCAAATATATTACAAAGCATTGCATTAATAACCCAATTAATAACCATCTTACCCAAAACACTTACACTACTCAATCACTTAAGAAAATCTAATGCTCCGTTTGTTTCAATGGAAACATTGTGCAAAGATAATTTTCTGTATTTTTCAGTGTTTGGTAATGTTAGAAAAAATGAGTCAAACGAAAACTATTTTGTACAACATAAAAAGTATAGCTTATTTTTTGAAATTGTTTCACTAATTGTTTTTTAAAAACAACTCTATCTTACAACAAACTAAATAAAAGAAGTTAGGAGATTTTTTTCAACTCATTTAAGATTATTACCAAACATAAGATAGTTGTATAGAAAACACTTTTTGAAAAATGACTCATTTTCTAGAAAATATTATTGCCAAAACAAACAAAGCGTAGGGTAACAACACTTAGAAAAATTATTAAATACTTTGAGAGTAACATATATTCGTGCTCTCACCTCTTACATGAATTATGAGTCTCATCATAAATTTAATTAATAGGACCCACAATTATATAAGAAGATGGAACAGTCATTTATACTACTCTGAAAGTATTCAATAATTACCCTATCACTTAAAGGTATTTTGTACATGCAGAAGCACAATAGTGATCTCTATTTCTTTTATCATCTCCTTTGCTTTCCTCATTTTGCTGTATTTGACACTAACAAATATTGAAAGTATTGTATAATTTACTTTACCTCTAGTGAATTTATGTCATTGAGCCGTTTTTTTTGCTATGTACCATTAGCCTCAATTGGACGTTTCGAAGGAGTTTTGGACTTGAGTTCCTTTCTCTTTTGGGCTCACCCAAAATCAACACGCTACTAATAAATGATGGATGCATTTGGCATTGTAGTTCAAAATCACTTTTTTTTTTTTTTAATAAAAATTCTTTTTATCTATGTACAGTTTTTTTAAACAATTACAATTTCAGAGAGCTAAAATTAATTTGTTCCAAACTGATATACATAAAATACTTTTGTTTTCGTAAGTATTTAATTTGACCATGGTGTGCATTTTAGATTCAACATCCTAACATTAATTGCTTCCCTCTCTTTGGATTTAGAGGAGCAGAAAAGTGTTTAGGTCATCCAACAAATTCAATGTGAACAAAGCCTGTCTTATGCCACCTAAGGCGGTTGAAATTTTCAAATCTATGGAGCATTGGGCTAAAAACAATGTCCTAACTCACCTAAAATCTGTTGAGGAATGTTGGCAACCACAAGATTATTTACCAGACCCTACCTCAGATGGATTTATTGAGCAAGTCAATGAACTAAGGAAGAGAACAAGAGACATTCCCGACGAATACTTTGTTGCCTTAGTTGGTGATATGATCACAGAAAAAGCCCTTCGAACTTACCAAACTCGAATTAATTCCACAAAAAGTTTTCATGATGAAACGGGTGTAGATAACACACCTTGGGCAATTTGGGCTAGGGCATGGAGTGCAGAAGAAAACAGGCATGGTGATCTTCTCAATAAGTACCTCTTCCTTTCTGGAAAAGTGGACATGAAGCAAATTGAGAAGACAACTCAATACTTGATTGGGTTAGGAATGGTAAGATATGCAACATAAGAATTTCAAAACTTTTTTAACTTATAAGAAATGAAGATTTTAACAATTTTTCCCTTTTACATCTTAAATTATAAAAAATTTTAAAAAGTAAAAACCTAAAGAAATTTATGAGAGAAAAAAATTAACATGATTTAGTCTTTATCACCTATTGTTTGCAAGAAAAAAGCTCTAAATAGTTATATATTTTTGTGAAGACATGACACATGATGACACAATATTAATTCTTAAAAAAAAATTAGGATTCAATATGGTGAAGATACAACAATTAATTAATTAATATATTTACTTGTAAGCATTTTTTTTTAAAGTTTTCAAAAGGCAAAAATGCAAAACTAACCCTTTAACTTTCACTCTTTTTCATTTCAGTCCTCTAACTTTCAGTTTTGTCAATTCAGTCTTCTAACTTTCAATTTTTGCCAATGTAGGATTCTGTTAATCTTCACAGTTAACTTTCAGTTTTTTTTTTTTTTTTTTTTTTTTTTTTTTTAATTTCGGATTTAAAAGAAAAGAAATCTGAAAAAAAAAAAAAAAAAAAAAACTAAAAATTTAAGGGAAAAGTCAGGATCGTAATCAAACACATCGCGTGCATTGACATCAAGCGACTCGCCTTCAATTTCATAGACTCTTTTGATCACAATCTCATACTTCCCTTCCCTGAGCAACCCATCTTCAGACTGAGACGTCGTGGAACTGTCCCAGAAATGCTTCAGAAACCGATAAATCGCCTCGTTGACATCCTTGACGCTAATGTTCGTCCCCCAAATGAACGTCGGTAGAGCATCGTCGGCGTCGTAGCCCTCACCGCCCTCGGAGGAGGCCGGCGCGTCGTCGATGGAAGTGGGAGTGGCGGCGGCATTAATGGAGTAGTTGAAGTAGCTCTTCTCCCTCCACGCTGGCCGCCGTGGTGTGAAGACGAGGGGAGGCTAGGGCTGGGTTCGCATCCGAGGTGGCGAATCGGGATTGGTTCGGCGGCGGCGTTGCGAATGCCGAAGGAGTGGAGGATCGGCACCGGCTCCGCTCCCTCCAGATCACTCCAGATCAATCACGACAAACCCACGAACTAAATCAACACAAGATCAAACCCAAAGAAAACCCAAGAACCAAACCCAAAGGAAACCCACGGATCAAACCCAGCTGTTGCCGATGCAGCCTGCAAACCCACAACCCAAAACCACTACCAAGCCTAGAACAATGGATGGCAGTGAGTTTCGGCAATTGGATTAGGTGATTTTCGATCTTGAAAACGATGGCAATGGCAGTGAGAGGTTGAAGGTTTCTTGGAAATTTCTTTGTGAAATGGGAAAAGTGAGTTATTAGGGAACTTCTTGGAGAGTTTTGTGTAGTTTTCTTTTTCTTTTTTACAGATTTTTTTCTTTTAATTCCAAAAAAAAAAAAAAAAAAAAAAAAAACTGAAAGTTAACGGCAGCAGTTACGAGATTTAACGGAATCCTCTATTGACAAAAATTGAAAGATAGAGGACTGAATTGACAAAACTGAAAGTTAGAGGACTAAAATGAAAAAGAGTAAAAGTTAAAGGGTCAGTTTTGCATTTTTGCCTTTTCAAAATAAATAACAACTATCAAAATTTTAAAAAATATATCCAATTAATGAGGACAAGCTTGCAAAGTGTTCTTGGTGTGTCCGACATGGACACGTTAGAGGTTTTGTAGTGTCCATGCTTGTTAGGGGTTAATTTATTCTAATTATCAGATTTGGTTAACAGATAGGTGCAATTCCAATCAAAACAGTTCTGGGTTTTCAAAATTGCAGTCAGTTCTTTTTCTAAACTTCTAACATAATTCAAATAGAGTAACTACAACTCTCTTTTAACACAATGTCACATTGAGTTTGCATCTAAAACCTAACATTGACGATTTAAACCTTGCTATGTTATTCCCACATGAAATGCTCTTCAAATTTATAATGTTATTGGATGGAGATCTGCACTCTCAAAATTCATATAGTTCAACATGTTAATGTCTAATGCATTTTGGACCTAGGATATTGGCACCGGCGATAATCCATGCCTTTGGACCATTTACACATCATTCCAAGAACGAGCAGCATTTATCTCCCATGGGAACACAGCCAAGCTGGCCATGCAACATGGGGATATAAAGCTTGCCAAGATGTGGCATAATAGCCTCAGATGAGAAGCGCCATGAAACTGCTTATACAAAAATATCTGAAAAGCTTTTTGAGCTCGATCCAAATGACATGGTATAGAATAGCCTTTGCAGACATGATGAGGAGGAAAATCTCAATGCTAGCCCATTTGATGTATGATGGCCATGACCTTAATCTTTTTGATCACTTTGCTATCGTTGCATCAAGGATTGGGGTCTACACGGCTAGGGACTATAGAGAAATTGTGGAACTTTTGGTGGCTAAATGGAAGGTAGAGAAGCTTACTGGACTTACAAGTGAGGGTCGAGAAGCCCAGGACTACGTATGTAGGTTGGCTCAAAGGATGAGAAGGCTTGAGGAGAGAGCTATAGCAAAGGCCCAAAGAGCACCCAGTATTCCTTTCAGCTAGATTTCTGGTAGGGTGGTGTAGCTAGCTGATGATGCTCAAAATCTTCAGTAAGCTACACGGTCCACACGTGCTCCTAATGACGTACCTGCACAACACTAAAGATGAAGGCCTAGGAAAGGGCATCGGTATGGCACCGGCCAAGCACCCTCCGACAGTCAAGTTAGAAGAATCCTTTATTCGCAACTCTAAAGTGCTAGAGCTGAGGTGAGTTGTATGTACCTTGCTTTAGGAGGGCTTCGGGGTATTTATAGTAATGTCGGGTCGAAATTTATGCCTTGGTCAAGAAGTTCTTTTCCTATTAGGAAAGTGATTCTTGGATCTCACGTATCTCCTAGAATCCTTGTCCTCATAGGAGTCTCCTTAGTTAGACGTGTCGTTCAAGAATCATTTTTGTATACGTGTCGGTCAAGTAAGGTTGTGGACGGAGCCTAGACTAACTTCTTCAACCTGTTCCCGTCAGCTTGGCTATACATCTGAGGTTGGTTTGTTGGTGGAGGTCGTCGCCTTCAAGTTTCCCGTAGCTTTGAGGTCGTCGGCTTCAAGTCTCCCTAGATTTGAGGTCGTCAGCCTCAAGGTTGTCAGTCCTACACTCGTCAGCCTTGTATTGTCAGAATAACCCTTATCAGCTGCCCCTTACTCCATAGCCTCGTCAGTCTCTCCTGACGAGCTATGGAGTATATACTTAAAACTTCTTCGAGTGGCCTTCATTAAATGTTAGGACACGTGGTTTAAACTGATTCGCCTCGATCTGCGACGAGCGCGTCGCTTCGTCTTCCGTGCCTCCTTTTTCCTATATATATCTCCTATTCCCCTCATTTCAAACTTTCCAACATTTGTAATTTTTTGAGAGCCAAAGCGTCACGTTCACGACTCCTGTCCGTCTATTTGCCAGCCTCGTCTACTCTGAAGCCGTCAACCTTTCCGGACCGTCATCTTACGTCAGACAACATTTTACTTGTAAGTTTTTCTTCCTTCAATTCTTTTTATTTTTTCTACCCTGTATCTTTAGCGAGGTCGTCGGCCTAGGTTCTTAGAACAAAAACCGTCTTTTGTAGGTAGTCAGATGTCGAGTGAACAGTCGTCAGTCCGCGAGGGAGCGGGTTATGACGAGGTCTTCCCGTCAGGTCGTGAGCCCGAGGAGGGCTTGTCCTGGTCGTCAGAAAGGGACACGTCGGCCCACTCTTCTGACGAAGTGGAAGCAAGTGGTAGAGAAGGTGAGTTGAACGAGGATGGGGATAGTGGGGAGAAGGAGAGAACTGGTGACGGGAGTGAGGATGACGGTGACGAGGAGACTTTAGAGAGTACTTCGGGAGCTCCTGGTAATGACTGTCCTTTCATTTTACCCTTGGAATGGTCCGTCAACGGCTTCTTGCCGACGATGTTCGAGAATGTTTTTAACACATTACGGGCCCGTTACCAGATTCCAGACGACATCCTAATCTGTCCACCCGAGGAGGGTGAGCGGTGTTATTCAGGGAGAACAACAGATGTGGGTATATACGACGCCATGTTTGCTGCGGGTTTGAGATTTCCGCTGACGGGACTGTATCGTCAGTTAGCCAATTTTTTGGGTATCTCCGTCAGCCAAATTGCCCCTAACGCCTAGAGGACATTTATTGGTGCAGAGATTTTGTAAGGTCGTCTCAGCGGTGGGCACCGTCAGTTAACTCTGGACGAGTTCTTTTGGTGCTATCGTCCCCAACATATCTCTTCGTCTAAGGGGTTTTATCATTTTTCAGTGAGGACGAAAGAGCTGAAATTGGTGTCAGATATGCCTGATTCTAATAGAAAATGGAAAGGAAGATATTTCTTTGCAGAAGGGACCAACTGGGTATGCCGTCAAGAAGAGTGGGAATTAATGCCCCATGGCTTTTTCGACAATACTTGGGCATACGTTAGGGATTCAGGTTGACCCCGTCAGCCTCTCTTCTTTGCTTCACTTAACTGACCTCTAACCCCGTCTCTTTTTCTTTCAGCCAACGTTCGTCCATGTATAACCGCAGAGCAAGAAGAGTTTATCCGTCGGGTGACGTCAATTCCTTTGGACAAAAGGAGGTGCCGGGACCTAATCACTCTAGACACCCTGCATTTATATTGTGGTGGCCCAGAACCGACGGAGGAAGCTCAGAGGCTGAATGATTTTTCTCGTCGGCGTGAGTCTCTTAACCTCCTTCATTACTTTTCTTACATGGTTTTTTCCTCCCCTTACCTTTTATCCTTAATAGAAATTGAGACGGCTAAGTAAAGAATTCGTGCTGCCGTTGCTAGGAAGAAACAGGAGGAGAAAGCTAGGGGTGAGGCAACACCGTCGTCAGCTCCTAAGCCCGTCGGGAAGAAGGGTGTTAAAAGAAAGACTGACAAGATGGATGCTCGGTCCGGGAAGAAGGTGGTTCCTTCCTCTAGGGTTACACCCACTAGGAAGCTGTCGCCTCCAAAGGCTTCTCATGGGTCAGGTAAGGGTTTGATGACGGTGTCTAGGGCTGTCGCTCCTGATCCTGTTCGTCACCTTCTTACCCATAAGGACTATGTTGTGGAGGTGGCAGAGTCCATTCTAAAGGAAGAGGAGATGGAGCTATGTGACGAGCAGGTGACGGACGAAATAGGGTCGTTAGGGTTATTCAACCTTACTCGGGTATACTCTCTTTCTCACATTCCATCACTTGGACGAGCTTATAGATTACTGACGCCATTGTCATGTCTTGCAGGCCATGGTCCGGATGAAGTTCTGACGGGACAAGTGTGTTGCCAAGGAAGCGATGGTCTCCCGTCTGCATGTTCGCCTCAAGAACGCTGTTGACGCGCAGCAGCAGTACAAGGAGGCCAACGTCCATCTAGCCGGAGAGGTGAAAGGATTGACAGCCAAGCTGGAGGAAGAGATTCGTCAGCGGAGCTTAGCTGACGAGGCGAAGCTATCGGCAGAGAAGGACCTCAAAGGCCTTCTAAGCTAGGTGGAGACGGCCAGGGCAGACGTAGTCATAGAGTTCAAGGATTCTCAATCCCTTATTAATGCCTGCGCCGTCTACTATGCTGATGGGTTTGAGGATTGCCTGAAGCAAGTGAAGTCGGCTTATCCCGACCTGGATCTTTCCAAGATCAACATGGACGAGCCCCTTCCTTCAACTCCGGCGGGGGGTTCCATCTTTGAAGAAACCGACGAGACCACTCAGCTTAAGGTAGACTCACGAGATAGCAGCTTCGTCCTCGCCCAGCCTGCCGTAGATAAATCTGTCACCATAGCTCCGTCAGGGGGTCTCAACGCAGAAAAATCTAATGCTGACGATGCTTCTACTCCTATCATCGTTCTGTCTCTGTCAATTACTTATTCAGTTTTATAAACTTTGTTGTTGTAGTGAATAGTTTGTTAAGGGTACTTTTATCTTCAAGTTGTAAGGAACTTCAATGCTTGACGCCCGTGTTTTGGGCTTTTGTAAAGACAATTTTATTCCGTAGTATTTAATTTTTATTACTCCTAATTGTGTTGATTTATACTTGATGTTTTTGTGGCGTCAGCTTGATTCTTGTAAAGGCGTCATCCTTATGACATTTAAATAGTAGGTTTGCTAATCTTGACGAGGTCGTCTACTTTGTAGATAGTAATTGGCACTTGGTTCGTCACCCTTGTGGACTGACGAGGTCGTCCACTTAGTGGATTTATGTGGTATGGTCGTCCACTTTGTGGACTTTGTAGTATCTCCGTCCACTTTGTGGACTATGTAACAGGGTCGTCCATTTTGTGGACAGTAGTAGATCCGTCCACTTTGTGGACTTATGTAGTAGTTTATGGTCGTCCACTTTATGGACTTAAGGTCGTCCACTTTGTGGACTTAGTAGCTTTGTCCACTTTTGTGGACTTAAGGTTGTTCACTTTGTGAACTTAAGGTCGTCCACTTAGTGGATTTTGTAGTTCCATCAACCTAACAGATGCAACATTCGTTTCTGAGTAAACTCCTCTTATTGTGTTGAATGCATACATAAGTAGAAAATTGTTCAAAAATGAATAAACTTCAGCCCTTTGGGCTTTAAATGTATTGCAGTAAACTAAAATAAATGACTGAAAGAAATAGACTGAAAATGAGGATTAGCGTTCTTTTTTTCTACTGGTAGTACTTTTTGAGGTGCTCGGCGCTCCATGGATGGCGTAGTTTTAGTCCGTCTAGAGTCTTCAGGTGGTAGGTGCCCTTCCTTAGCCATAATGCTATTTTATAGGGCCCTTCCCAGTTTGGGCCGAGTTTTCCTTGTGTAGGATCTTTGGAAGTGCCCATTACTTTCCTTAAAACGAGGTCTCCAATTTCGAAGTCCCTATACTTGACTCGGGAATTGTAGTGTTTAGCCATGAGGTTCTGGTATCACGCGAGCCTCTGTTCAGCTGTCGCCCTAACTTCGTCAGCTAGGTCAAGTTCTAGACGCATGGCTTCGTCATTTCTTCCTTTGTCGTGATTTTCCACTATGTAGCTCGTGAGTCCGACCTCTGCTGGTATGACAGCTTCACTTCCGTATGTTAGCCGGAATGGAGTTTCTCCTGTGGGGGTCCTGACGGTTCTCCTGTACGCCCATAGTACGTTGGGTAGTTCCTTCGGCCATATGCTTTTTGCCCCCTCAAGCCTAGTTTTGATTATTCGAAGCAAGGATCGGTTCGTGACTTCAACCTGTCCGTTGGCTTGGGGATGGGCAGGGGAAGAGTAGTGGTTTTGGATTCCTAATTGTGAGCAGAAGTCTCGGAAGGAGTTATTATCGAACTGTTTACCGTTGTTCGAGATTAGGACCCTTGGAATTCTAAACCTGCAAATGATGTTCTTCCAGACAAAACTACGTACGTTTTTCTCGGTGATAGTGGCCAAGGCTTCAGCTTCTACCCATTTGGTGAAGTAGTCGATTCCGACTATTAGGAACTTCAGCTGCCTTGCTGCCGTTGGGAATGGGCCCATGATATCTAACCCCCATTGGGCGAACGGCCATGGAGCAGTTATTGGGGTCATTTCTTCAGCTGGCTGCCTAATGATGTTACTGAACCGTTGGCACTTATTGCACGACTTGACATATGTCTGGGCATCCTTCTGCATGGTCGGCCAATAGTATCTAGCCCGAACTAATTTGTGGACCAACGATCGTGATCCTGAATGATTGCCACAGATTCCTTCATGTACTTCTCTCATGACGTAATCCGCTTCTTCGGGCCCTAAACACCTTAGGTATGGTCGGGAGAAACTTCTTTTGTATAGGATTTCCTTCATCAGGACAAATCGGGCCGCCCGGACCTTCAGCTTCTTGGCGGCTTCCTTTTCTTCAGGCAGTATGCCATTTTTGAGATAAGCGACCAGAGGGGTCGTCCAATCATTCTCGGATCTTACCTCCTGCACACTGATAACATCTATTAGTGGTGCAAATTGAGTAAAAGATAGTACCTTGCTGGGGATGATTACGTGTTCCACGGATGCAGCTTTGGCGAGGCGGTCAGCTTGCTCATTATCTCTCCTTGAAATCTGAACAACTCTTACTTGAAGCTCATCCACCTTCTTTTTTGCTTGTTCCAAGTACATCTTCATTCTTTCTCCCTTACATTCAAAGTCACCGTATATCTGATTAGCGATGACCTGAGAGTCGCAATGGACCGTCGCGTCTATGGCTCCTACAGCCTTGGCTAGATCTAAGCCTGCTATGAGGGCTTCATACTCTGCTTCGTTGTTAGTTGTAGGAAAATCAATTCGAATCATGCATTCGATCTCGTCGCCCTCTGGAGAACGAAGTACGACTCCTGCTCCGCCAGCCCTTTTGTTTGATGATCCATCGGTGAACACGTTCCACTGGGAATTTTTCGCCCCCTGGCCCTCCCTATATGTGGACTCTGTGATAAAGTCAGTGAGCACTTACCCTTTGATGGCTGTGCGGGGGCGATATTTTATGTCGAATTCACTCAATTCTATTGCCCATAATGCCATACGTCCTGCGGCTTCTGGACTACTCATTGCTCATCGGATGGGCTTGTCAGTCAGTACAACCACCGTATGGACTTGGAAGTACAGCTTAAGCTTGCGGGCTGCCGTTACTAGAGCGAAGACAAGTTTCTCCATTGGCGAGTATCTTTCTTCTGCTCCGTGGAGTGCCCGGCTAGCGTAGTACACTGGCCTTTGCACCTTGTTGTCTTCCTTCATTAGGGCTGTGCTGACGACTGCTGGAGAAACGGCTAAATAGAGGAACAGTTCTTCACCTAGTTGGGAGGGGGTTAATAGTGGCGGCAAAGATAGGTAGGTTTTCAAGTCTTCAAATGCTTGCTGGCATTCGTTTGTCCATTCAGAGGACTTTTTTAGTGTTCGGAAGAATGGGAGACACTTATCCATTGCCCTGGATATGAATCTGCTAAGCGCGGCGACCTTGCCGTTAAGGCTCTGTACTTCCTTCACGCCTTTGGGAGGCGTCATCTCCATTATAGCTCAAATTTTGTCTGGGTTGGCTCGATACCTCATTGGGACACCATGTATCCTAGGAATTTTCCGGCTGTCACTCCGTAGGCACACTTGGCTGGATTTAGCTTCATGTTATAGGAGCGAAGGGTATCGAAGCTTTCCTTTAGGTCTCCCAAATGATCTTCTTCTCTTCGGCTTTTTACTAGCATGTCGTCGACATACACCTGGACATTTCTCCCAATTTGCTGTACGAACATCTTGTTCATAAGCCTCTGGTATGTTGCACCTGCATTCTTCAAGCCGAACGGCATGACCTTGTAGCAAAAAAGGCCTTGACTTGTCACGAACGAAGTCTTTTCTTGATCAGCTTCATCCATTAGGATCTGGTTGTATCCCGAAAACGCGTCCATAAAGCTTAACAGTTGGTGTTAGGCCGTAGAATCCACCAGGAGGTCGACCCTTGGTAGAGGATAATTGTCCTTGGGGCACGCTTTGTTTAGGTCTATAAAATCTATGCACATCCTCTACTTTTCGCTGCTCTTTTTTACCATGACAACGTTCGCCAGCCACTTGGGATAGTAAACCTCCTGAATGAAGTCTGCCTCTTGTAATTTGCGAACTTCATCTGCTACTGCCCGATCTCTCTCTGGGGCGAAGACTCTTTTCTTTTGGCGTACCGGCGGAAAGGATGGTGATACATTCAGTTTGTGTACTATAACCAATGGGTCAATGCCTGGCATATCCTCGTGACTCCAAGCGAACACGTCTCGGTTTTCTTTGAGGAAGGCTGCGAGTTCCTAACGTATCGTCGTGTCTGCAAGAGTGCCGATCCTGGTTGTCCACTCTAGATGGGAGTCGTCGAGGGATATGTCCTCGAGCTTTTCTATAGGCTCCGTCGTTGTACGCTGTTCTTCTATGCTCATGGACTGGTGGTGGTCATCCATCTCAATCATTGCTACATAACATTCGCGTGCGGCCACTTGGTCTCCTCTTAGCTCCCCCACTCCATAGTCCGTCGGGAACTTTATCATTAAGTGGTAGGTTGAGGTCACAGCCTTCCATGAGTTAAGAGTGGAACGTCCTATGATGGCATTGTAAGCTGATGAGCAGTCGACCACAAGGAATGCTACATTCTTGGTGACTTGCTGAGGGTAGTCTCCAATGGTTACTGCCAGGGTGACGACGCCAAGGGGAAATACCTTTGATCCTCCGAAGCCGACTAGCGGGGCGTTAGTCGGAACTAGCCGTTCCCTATCAATTCCCATCTGTTGGAATGCAGGATAGTAGAGGATGTCTATCGAGCTCCCATTGTCGACATGAACCCGATGCATGTTGTAGTCTCCTGCTTGTATGGTGACGACGAGCGCGTCATTATGGGGATGGTGGAGGCGTCGTGCATCTTTTTCTGAGAATCCAATGAGGGGGTTATCAGTCCGCGGCATTTTGGGTACGGACCCTGTCAACTGGATGTTTTGGATCATTCTGAGATAAGTCTTTCGAGCTTTCTTTGATGACCCAGCCGTCGCGGCGCCCCCTACAATCATCTTGATATCGCCTAAGGGCTGTCTAGGGTGTTCGTTTTCCCGTCGGGGAGCTTGGTCTTATGGTGGATCTATCCGCTTTTTGCTAACAAACCTCTGCAGCCTCCCTTACCTGATTAGAGCTTCTATTTACTGCTTTAGGTCGTAGCAATCAGCCGTATCGTGTCCATGGTCTCGATGGAAGCGGCAATATTTATCCCTTGGTCTTTTATTGGGGTCTCCCTTCATCTTGCCGGGAAAGGTCAAAGCCCCTTCGTCCTTGATTTGCATTAGGACCTGATTGATAGGGGCGGTTAGCGGGGTGAAGCTCGTGAATCTCCCTAGGGGCAGCTTGGAATGGCGATCGTCCCATCGCTTTTCGGTCCTAGCCTTCTTTTGCCCCCTATCCGTTCGTGTGTCTTCTTGCCTTTCCCTCTTCTTAGGCTTTTCTTCCCTTGCAATCAGTGCATCCTCCGCGTTCATATACTTCGTTGCCCTGTAAAGAACTTCGGACATGGTTTTCGGATTGTTCTTGTACAGGGAGAAGAGGAACTTACCCTTTCGTTGCCCGTTGGTGAAGGCTGCTACTTGTATCTTATCGTCCGCTTCATCTATTGAAAGAGCTTCTTTGTTGAACCGCATTATGTAGGATCTTAGAGTCTCGTCTTCCCTCTGTCTGATGCTCATCAAGCATGCCATGGACTTCTTGTACTAGTGGCCTCCGATAAAGTGTGACACAAACTGAGCACCTAGCTCTTTAAAGGTGCTAATCGAGTTTGGCGTCAGCCTGCTATACCAGACTCTTGCAGACCCTTTCAGTGTGGTTAGGAAAGCCCTGCACATAATCTCGTCTGGCACTCCTTGAAGGTGCATTATAATTTTGAAGGACTCCAAGTGGTCTAGGGGGTCCTTGGTTCCATTGTAGCTCTCCACCTGCGGCATACGAAACTTTGGGGGAAGAGGGCACGAAGTGATACGTGCCGTGAAAGGTGAATCAGTCCGCTGGACCAGATCGTCGAGGTCGTTAGATATTCGTCCTTTGAAGGCATTCATCATCACGTCCATTCGTTCCCGCATCTCCTGCATCTCTGCGGTGATGTGGGGTGGTAAGGCTTCAGAAGGGGTAGTCAAATTGGTATCTCGCCTCTCCGGCCTGCTCGGAGTGTTGCTGCCTTCGGGTGCTTAGGGGTCCCTTCTTTCAACGCTTGTTCCCTCCTGATTTTCCTCTTGCATTCCAGGATGCGCGTTCTTCTAACGTAGCTGCTCCTCTAAGTCGTGATTCTGTTTGGTCAGGCGTTCGACCGCTGCTGCGAGCGTTTGCACTTGTCTTTCCAGAACGGTAGCGCGCAGTTCGTCCGCCTGAACGTTATTGGTGGTAGCCATTGAGCGGGTGAGTACCATGCAACTTTTTGTCCGGGAAGCAACAGTGCTACGTTACTACTCGTCTTCCCACAGACAGCGCCAACTGATGATGCTCAAAATCTTCAGTAAGCTACACGATCCGCACGTGCTCCTGATGACGTACCTGCACAACACTAAAGATGAAGGCCTAGGAAAGAGCACCAGTGTGGCACCGGCCAAGCACCCTCCAACGGTCAAGTTAGAAGAATCCTTTATTCGCAACTCTAAAGTGCTAGAGCTGAGGTAAGTTGTATGTACCTTGCTTTAGGAGGGCTTCGGGGTATTTATAGTAATGTCGGGTCGAAATTCATGCCTTAGTCAAGAAGTTCTTTTCCTATTAGGAAAGTGATTCTTGGATCTCACGTATCTCCTAGAATCCTTGTCCTCATAGGAGTCTCCTTAGTTAGACGTGTCGTTCAAGAATCATTTTTGTATGCGTGTCGGTCAAGTAAGGTTGTGGACGGAGCCCAGACTAACTTCTTCAACCTGTTCCCGTCAGCTTGGCTATACATCTGAGGTTGGTTTGTTGATTGAGGTTGTCGCCTTCAAGTTTCCCGTAGCTTTGAGGTTGTCGCCTTCAAGTCTCCCTAGATTTGAGGTCGTTAGCCTTAGGGTCGTCAGTCCTACACTCGTCAGCCTTGTATTGTCAGAATAACCCTTATCACTAGCTTATTAAATGGGTTCTATTTTACTTGCTTTTTGTGTGTGGGTATTTAAATATTAAAATAATTGGGGAGAGTGGTTTGAAGCTTAGTTCTCTTTATAAGAATTCCACACAATGTCACTTTGCTACTAATGAAATGTATGAGGAAAATAAAGTACAAATCATATGTTAATCATAAAGGATTAGATGGTGTTGTTCTTAGTCCTATCTAGCTGTTACCAAAGAATTTACTTAAGAAAAATGTTGAATTACTCTCCACAGTTTATCAGCTTTAGGTTGACGTGGCAGCTTATCTTACATAACCACATTGGTTGTTTTGGTAAAATTTATATATATATACACTTAATTGCACCACCACTATATATCCCATTGTAAAAGTTCTTGAGTAGTCTGAGGCTGAGTGGCATGTGAGTGGGGTGGTCTCAATAGATATCACCTCCCCGACAATTCTCTATATAATCTTCATCTTGCATATATTTGATTACTTGCTATAGTTTGGGGCTGTATTTTTTTTTTTTTTTAATGTTTTTTTTAATGGTCTTCATTTGAAATTTAGTGGAAAAGAAGTTTTGGAGCTTCGGTAACGACTTAAATATTGTTAATTACTACATATTTAAATACCAATGGTGTGTAAAAGTTCTAAATGAAAAACTTTTATATATATACTAGCCTCTTCACACATGTGTTGCACATGTTTTAAGGCTCTTTTTTTTTTTTTTTTTTTAAGAACAAACTTTTCATGTGTACAAATTCAGGGTTGTTATATTTTTCAATCACTAAAATTCTTAGGGGAATGATGAGATGTAGCTCCAAAAATTTATTTCAATGACAAACGCATAAATCTCATCACTATCATTGGATGTATGCACATAAGGTGTATTGTTAAAGTGATAATATAGAATATTATAATATAAAAAAATTTAAATAGATAGGCAAGAAAATAGTGTAAGAAAAATAATGTGCATTGTAAAAGTAGTGATGTAAAATAGATAAAATAGGTTTTTGTTGATGCAAAGTGCACTTTTTGACGGAATTTTTGAATAGGAAAGCTCTAAGTAACGTATATGTCTACCATACCATGTATTGTGCAAGTAATGGTTGTTGACGCATTTTTAAATTATTTAATTATTATTTTAGGTAGGTATTTGGAAAATAAATTTTAGTTTTTAAGTTATGAAATAATAATAGATATGGGCTGGCTTTTAGCAATTACACAGGTTAAATTTTTTATTTTTTTTAATTGGGATAAAAAAAATTTATATTCAAATCATTATATATGTACAAAAACTATATATGAAAGATAAGTAGGAACATATTATGTAAAACTTGTTGCTTAAGAGAATATGAATAGTACATGTATTGATCGATAGATATGTAAATAATTAGGGTCTTTCTTCTATAGAGCTAATTTTTAAAAACAACCACTCCAAATTATCCTTGAAGTCATACAGTCAAGAAATAGTGTCTCTCACCCATACTCATCCAATTTGGCCTTTATACAATCCAATAGATTTGTGAATAAGTCAACCTAAAAAAGAGAGAAAAAAAAAATTACAACCATTCTTGTGCAATGAAATAATAGATCCTAGTTATTCTCAAAATAAAAAATAAAAAAATAATAGATCTTAGTTCCTTATATTTCGCTCACACAAAAACCCAAAATTTTGGGTTTAAGACTTTCATGAGTGAACAAAAAGCTCATACTAAAAATCTCAGAATTTTTACTTGTCAATGAAACTCTCTGTCACGCTCTCAAAATATATGCATGTTTATGAGAGTGCAAGATTTAGAAGCAGGGTACCTGACAACAATCTCTCTCTCTCTCTCTCTCTCTCTCTCTCTCTCTCTCTATATATATATTCAAGACGTTTGACTATTAATTGACTTTTTAATATTTTTTTCAAGTAAGTTTTTGCTAGTCCTATAATTTACACCATTTTTATATTTATTTATTTATTATATTAAAATGAGAGTCTTAAACCAATTACTATTTAGTAAACTGAAGAGTTTTAAACCAAGTATTACTCAGCAACATGGAGAGTTTTAAACCGACTACTACTGAGTAACATGGAGAGCATTTAACCAATTGCTACTCAATAACGTAAAGAGTTTTAAATCAAACCGAAGACATTTGACTATTAGTTAAAATTATAATACTTTTCCGCATAAACTTTGATAGTCTCACAATTTTGCACATCATTTTTTATTAATTTAATTATTATGTAGAAATGAGAGTATTTAAATCGACTACTATAAGGGCAAGTTTTAAATTCAAAGCCAAAAGTAAAAAGGACTCAGGCCCAAAAGTCCAAAGTAATAAATTTGTAGAGAGGGGGCTAGAAACTAAACCCCAATGAGTTGGACAGTAATCTCAGTAAACCAAATGATACTTGAAAGCATGAATAAATAGTTTTGTGTAAAGAAAATCCTCCTTGGCAAAGTCTGAGGATAGTAATTCTTATATATTTCTCTTAAACTTAAACAAAATTACAATTCTTGAGTGTACAATAGTTTTTCCCCAGATTATCTCATGATCTCCTTGTAATGGGGATTTCCTTCTTTATATTTTCCTTCATCACTTCATCTCAACCCACCATGTGCAAATCAAATTGCTGTCTTTGATACTTGTCCCATTAGCACATTCTTGAAATCTTCACGAGTAGCTATAATAGAGATTAGTATTAAGGTATCACCTCCACATTAATACAGCTAGAGAGTTAGCTGCAAAGCATTCAATGTGGTGGTCGCAGCTTTCTTCTTAAATATTTCTCATTGTTCCTTTGTCTTATCCTTATCTGATGCTTATCCTTACCAATATGATTGTCTGGTGCCTTGTTCTTGACAAAAGGTCAAACTTTTGACCTCTACCCTACTTAACCAAAGAGGTGTTTCTTCTCAGACTTCATTCCCAATCACTTATGACCAGATTTCTTCCACGGACTCTTGACTTGTATGCTCTTATTAGTTTCTACTTGTTCTCAAATAACTTGATGTTCTCGGACATGGTCTACGGCCCAATATCCACTTCTGGGCCATTTATCCTTACAACTACTATTCAACAAACTGAAAAATTTTAAACTAACTACTACTTAACAACGTGGAGAGTTTTAAACCAAACCTACCTAATATATATATATATATATGTGTGTGTGTGTGTGTGTGTGTGTGTGTGTGTGTGTACACACACACACACACGCGCGCACACACACACACCAAAACCTTCTATGTGGTTTACCCTCTCTTTGTCCTTTTTGCTCTTTTATTTCTACAAACCCTTCATGCTTGAGCCTCAAGGTATCTTTTAGATGAATTTCTATTTTGTAGTTTTTTTTTTCAATATTCTATGTTTGTGTATCTTTTTATTATATTTTTACTTCCATAATTCCATTTTATGTGTGTTTGCGTAATATTTTATTAAGAACCAAACTACTAAATGTTATGTTTGATTCTAAGGTTTTTACAAATGGAGTAAATTCTAAAGGAAAGCTAAAGGTAATAAATGCCACCAAAATATCTTGGTTTTTTTTTATTCTCATGTTTGTTGGATGAATACTTTGTGCTATAGAATATATTTGTATCACTCTATTTGTTTTTCCCCCCTAAAAGCTTCGGTGGAATTTAGAAAATTTTCTTTTGGTTATTAAGTTGTTGTATTTTGTTGTTCCATGTTTCATAAAAGTTTAAACATGATAGAAACATAAATAATGTGCATATGTTTCATTTTATAAAAAAGATACAATGTGGTTACTTTTTTTAAATATGTATTTTTTTTTTGTTTCATATTATAAATATTGATCTTCATTCATTTTTAACTGATTGTAGCATTAAAGATATTAATAATAGTTAACTATCTGGTACATCGCACAGGTGTATGACTAATTTACTAATAAAATGGTTAGTATTTTAAAAACTTTATGGTATAAAAATCCTAAGAATTTTAGGGGATTTCAATCTAAATAAGCAAAAAGTTAAATAATGTTGGGCTACCTAGAAGGAATGGGGTTTCCAAAATAAATAATAGAACGTAACTTTTTGTTTTATGAAAGTTTTATAGTTAACTTTTTAAAGTAACTTATCTTAATTGGACTAATAATAATAAAAAAAATATATCTTATTTGGATAACATACTATGTAAATTGTAGGCTAGCCTCTACCACACTTATTAAGATGGTAGACTTGCATCTGTCTGGAAAACATCTTATTTAGGTTTTTTTTTTTTTTTTTTTTTTTTTTTTGCTAATTTTTTTTTTTTTTAAAGTGTGCTAAAATACACTTATACGTTGAAAAAGTTAAAAAAAAATTGCAAGAAAAAGAGAAATTTTAAAAACTGTACATAAAAATAAAAAAATAAAAAACTTGTTTATAAGCAAGAAAGGAAACCACAATAATATGAGAGATTCTATGTCTATTTGGTTTGAGCTAATAAGCTTAGCTTTTAGCTTTAGTTTTATCTTTTAATTTTTATGTATAACTCTTTAAAACCTCATTTTTTTCTTACTTTTTCAAAGTACAAGTATATTTTAATATATTTTCAACACCCAAAAAAAAAAAAAAAAAAACTAAAAACTAAAATCAACTTTTTTACTAATTCTCATCAATGTCTACTACTAACATCAACATTTTACTTATCTCTATCAATATGCCACATTAACATGGGTAAAAACTAAAAAATTTTGACATTTTTTTTTTCTTGGTATTTAAGGACTTTCTCAATATATATATACACATGGTTTATGTTAATTAGTAATAATGTATTCAAAACAAAGTAATAGAATTTCAATAATATTTAATTTTTTAAAAAGATAAATTATTTTTATAAATAAAAAATATGATTTTTGCTCTTAGGACCAAATGCATCAACCACCTACCAACCGACACGTTATGCTTTCCGCCGGAGCTAGATATTAAACCCAAAAACAAAACCCACAAATCTCTTTCAAATAATTGAGGTCGAATAGTCTCACTGGCCACTTCTTAGACGACACGGAACTGTTGCTTTAATTGCACCGTGGTGATGTTTTGTCCCCAGCCAACTGAACTGACTGTTCTCAAAGCCCTGCTGGTTTTAGATCTCAATGAAGAGGGATAGAAGTTGGTGGGGGAATTTAATTTTGAATGACTTGACATGAAAAATTATAATTACATATTAATTGATTCATGATGTGAAAAGTACTTTTTTACTAACCACTAGAATTAACAAGAAACAATGGTTTAAAATGGGTGAAATTTAGTTAAATTACATTTACATAGCTGAGTTTAAGTTAACTTAATTGATAAAGATTAGTAATGTTGAATAAGAGATTTTGGTTTGAATTTTCTATACACCAAAACTTGAATGGTGAAAAAAAACAATCAGCATCTAACAAATGTCATAGATTGAAATTCTATCATATTTATCAACAAAAAAAAATTATTGTAGAGAAGCCTTTTAAGATAAATCCAAATGAAATGCAGACATGATGAGGAGGAAAATCTCAATGCCATCCCATTTGATGTATGATGGCCATGACCATAATCTTTTTGATTGCTTTGGTTGCAGCTAGATAGGACTAAGAACTCCACCTTATCCTTTATGATTAACATATGATTTATACTTTCCTAGAGGTTTTTAATGGAGATGGGTATGAATTGTAGGGAGATTAATGAGAATTGTAGGAAAATTGACTTAATTTGAGGTAGTCACCCTCCATAGAAAAAGAGAGAGAGAGAGAGAGAGAGAGAGAGAGAAAGATACTCTAATGCACTAAGAAGTTGGTCTATTCTTCAATTGATATCTTATATTGGATTACAATCATGTGTTTGTAGGAGACTAGCTTTAATCTCATTGGCACACATGGCCTCATCCTATTCTATTATTCTCCATGTGCATTAATAATTCTAACATGTGCTAAATGTGATTAACATGCTTGGAATTGTAACTAACTAATTAATTAAATCCCAATATAACAATTATTATCTATATACTTATAGCATTCCTAACATTTCCCTCCCCTTGAAAACACCTTGCCCACAGGGTGTTGTGAAATAGCATCTTCATCAAAGGAGATCTTCCAATGGACTAATATCGTAGTGATATTTTGATCACCATATTCATGCATTTCTCCTTGACAAGCGGTCTTGTGCACATGAAGGTTTCTTCTTCATAGATCTTCAAACTTTGCTCAAATTCTTGAATCTTCAATGGTTCTTCAATCTTCAAGATCTCATTGGTTCTTAGAATCTTGAAATGTTCTCGTATCCTCAAGACCTCATTTGATTCTAGAACCAATAAAATTATTGACGTTTGTATCTTGGATTCTTAGATCATCGATGTGAGGTTCTAAGACCTTAGGGACAAATGTATTAGAACTTCACTATGTAATTTGTTGGCAAACCACGATCAAAACATAGAATTTAGGTTTAGGCTTGCTCAAAGTATGTTTAATTGTAAAATTAGAATTGAATGATTGCCGAAATTATTGGGCAAATTCTACAAGACTCAATCGATCGAAAATTAGATTCGATCGATTGAGAATCGTACAGAATTAATTTTCTGTAGAATTTTTAATTCAGCCTAAGCCTGTTTGACGTGAAGGATTTTATGTTTTACTTCACATATAAAAAGAAAAACTCTAACTATGTTTTAGAAGCTTTTTGATGTGCTATGTGTTAAATCTCTTGTGAGATCTAGAGATGTTTACCTTTATACACACTTAGGGTTATCAAGATCAAGATTCATGTCAAGAACTTGGTGATCACTTCAGTTGCTGCATAAAAATTTTAAAGAAGATCTGAAATCTTTGAGTGGAGTCTCAAAGTCACAAGTACAAGAACTTGTGGTTGCAGTAGATTAAAGGAAAGAAATAGTCTGTGGACTCGGAGCTGTCATGTGGTTGTAGTAGTAAGTTTTTTACTCGAGGTAGCAATAGAATGTTCATGGTCTAAGTTTTATTGTACAAACTTTAATTTTTTCATAGTAGATATGTTTTACCTTAAGGATAGTTAGGTTAAATCCTCCATAGATTTTTTACCAGTTTGGTTTTCCTGGATCATCAGATCTTTGTGTTCTTTACTTTCTGCATTATATTTGTTTTACACATATGTGTTTAACCTAGTTTTAATTAACAAACTTGTTAATCAATTTGGCTTAATAATAGGTTAAACATATTGTTTTAAGGGGACTAAAACTTAACAACCGACACTTGGATTGTCAATTCTTGAATCGTAGACTCTTGAATGGAAGTCTCTATTGGTGTATCAATAATTGGTTCATGGAAAATCATCATCACCTTCTTTGTTGGTTCTTTCAACTGAATTTCAAGGGTGGCATGTACATGTACATCATTATCCACTTTGACACAAAAATCAACATCTCGGCTTGCAACAACAGTTGTAGATTCTTGGAACTTAATTTGTTTTTCGAGTTTCATTGATTCAAGAGATTGTAACTCATCTTCCGTCATGTTCTCAAGATCCTCTTGTAATTTTGAGAGCTCTTCCTTCATGGTCATGTTAGATTCATCCAAGGCCTTGAACTTCTCTAAAATGGCATTATGAGATTCATACAAAGCCTTGAAATTCTTTGAAACTTTATTCACCATTTTTAAAATTTCTTGCCAGTCATATTCACCCGTATCAAGATCGACGGCTCTAATACCAAATGTTAGGAAGAGGTTCCTAATGGGGATGTGTATTAATTATAGGGGGATTGATGGGAATTGTAGGGAAATTGACTTAATTCGAGGTAGTCACCCTCCATAAAGAGAGAGAGAGAGAGAGAGAGAGAGAGAGAGAGAGAGAGAGAGAGATGCACTAATGCACTAAGAATTTGGTTTATTCTTCAATTGATATGCCATATTGGATTAAAATCATATATTTATAGGAGACTAGCTCTAATCTCATTGTCCCACGTAGCCTCATCCTATTAGTTCTATTATTCCCCATATGCATTAATTATTTCAACATGTGTTAAATGTGATTAACATGCTTAGAATTGTAACTAGCTAACTAACTAAATCTCAATACAACAATTATTATTCATATACTTATAGCATTCCTAACATTTTTCCTTCCTTTTATTTTTAAATCTCATCATCTCTACTCTTATTTGGATTTAAAAAATAAAAATTATAGGTAATTCATTAATTTATATCATTTAGGTATAATAAGAACAAGTAATAATATTTTATTTGAAAGTTTGCTTCAATTTTTAAAGATATTTTAGTCAAATTTGCTAATATTACAAATTTAATATCTTTATATTTATTTTATTTAATTATTAAATTAATTATGAAATCATCACGGTTTAACCTGGATTGAACCTTGAAAACCTTGAACCTCTTCCTTTAACAGTTTTTTGAACGGTCCGAGTCTGAAAACCATAGTAATTAGTGTAGGTTCAGTAGCATCGGATGTTTGTAGGAAAACATTGTCCCATCAATGTTTTTATTTAAATACACCTAAGATCTGTTTGAGATCTGCTAATTTTGCTGAAACTGAAAATTTTTTGCTAAAAGTACAGTTAGCTGAAATAGTACAATGAGAATCAACCCTCTAAAATGGGTGTAACATTAATCAAATAATACTAAATATGGAGCAGTTGAGGTGACCTCAATTAGTAGAGTTTTTTGACCTAGAATATGAAATCTAGGTTCAAATCCTATTTATTTCAAAAAATTATTTATATTTTGTCATGATAATAAAAAGTAATTATCATAAAGCAAATATTATAAGTTGAAATTTCATTATATCTATAATAATAAATAAATAAAAATATACACTTAGTGTAATCATTGATTTCTAATAAATCCAACATTTGAAAAGACACTGGTACCCATTTCATCGTCCTTTTAGAAATCAATCATGAAATTCCATTAAGTCATTCAACTCCCTTAAAAAACCAAAAACAGAAACAAACAAATAGACATTAAACTCTTTCCACTATCCACCACGTCTTCTTCTACCTCTTTCCCTCACTGCTTTATATATATATATATATATATATATATATATATTGTACATTTTTAGACCCCTTTAAACAATCAGTTTAACCTAATTATTTAACCAAGTTATTAACTTAGGTAAATTATACAGATCTAAGATAACATAAAACAATCATATCATGCAAAGTAGCAGAAATATAAAGAACACAATGATATAATAACCTAGAAAAACCAAACCGGTAAAAACCTAGAGAGGATTTAACCTAACTATCTTCAAGGTAAAACTGAATCCACTATGAAAGAATTGAAATTTACGCAATAGCGACTTAGACCACTAATATCCTATTGCTACCTCAAGCAAGAAACTTATTACTACGACTACATGACAGCCCCGAGTCCACGGACTACTTCTTTCTTAGATTCCTAGCAAGCACAAGCACTCCCACTTGTATATCTTTAAGTTCTTGAATCTGCAACTGAAACGATCATCAAGTTCTTGACATAGTCTTGATCCTTGATAACCCTAAGTATGTGTGAAGGCAAACACCTCTAGATCTCACAAAAGATTCACACACACCGCATCAACAACTTTTAAAAACATGGTTAGGGTTTTCCCTTTTATACCCAGGGCAAAATATAAAACCCTACATGTAAAACAGGTTTGGGCTGAGTTGGAAAATTCTGCAGAAAAACAATCTGCACGACTTTCGATTGGTCGAGTCTAATTCTCGATCGATCGAGCTAGGCAGAGTTGCACAATAAATTCTGTAGCAACTCGATTCCAACTTTACATAAAAAACACATACTTTGAGTAGTTTAAATAAGACTAAAACATTTTGATTATGGTTTGCCAACATTACAAATTAGTGTTCTAATACATCTAAACCTAAAGGTCTTAGAATCTAACAAACTCTCACTTTGGCAATCCGTGACAAAACACAAACACAACACAAAAAGCTCAAAGTTTAGATATAAACAGCCCATTACAAATACAAAGCCCAACATAACAAATTCAACCTAACTACTATCCATCAATTGTAAGTGTAGACAGCAGCATGACTAAATTAACTTGTATATTCCTATAACACTTTAACAAACACATAAACGCATGTGTGAAAAATACAAGTAAAACAACATAACTTCTTGATTTCACAAAAACATAAACTAAAAGTCATATATCATGAATAACCTCATGTATAAAGATTAATAAACAATCTAGCATAATGTGAAACAAGAAACAGATAAATAAAACAAAATATCTCCCCCTATCATGGACAACCCGAACACAATATCATGAGCCAAAAAGATACATACAGAGTGAAGCACCTAGATACAATCTAAAAACTCCATAGCTCCACACAAAAAAAAAAAAACTCCCTCTAACAACAAAAAACTCCTTTCCACGTATATGCACTCCTCATTTTTGTGACGAATTGCCAAAGGGCACTCACTCATCATTAAAAGGAGGTTGCAGTCTAAAACTCTCCAAATTTGCTCGCAAAGCATGAATCTTATCAAACATGTCCACCAAAAGTTAACCATGAGTTGCTTGAACGATTATGACAGTCTCCAACATATGTCGAATGTCTGAATTATCCGAAGTAGAAGGCGGAGGAACATCAGCAGCAGGATCGACAGACGCCTCAGCAGAAGTATTACCTGTAGAGGAGAAAGGAGGAGGAGGAGAAGGAGGTACGACACCCGAAGTCTCAATCTTAGGACATTTAGAGCTCACTCTTAACTGAACAGCCCTTTGCCTCAGAAAGGTGGCACATATAAGAGCGATAATATGAACAGGCTTAGACGCGGGAAACTCCTCTAAACCAAGATGTAAGAGAATCTGATGAATAAAGACAGGGAAGAAAAGAGTGTGAGCAATAGAACTACTCCGATGAACCTCGTTCAAAGAATGAATGAATAGATGAGGAAAACTAATAGGAGTATTAGTAATGAGGGCATACAGAAACACACATCTCTCAATAGGAATGGTGTGAAGATGAGAGATAGGCCACAAGGAATGACAAGCAATCCGAAAGAAAAGATAGTGAACCTCGGTGAGCTCAGCAGTAGTGATCTGAGGATCAGAGCTCTACTGGATAGAAGATCTAGTGATGTAAGATATGATGTCGTCTAGGGGAAGAGACTCATTATAAGAGTAAACAGGATGCTGAACAAGAGGCACCCAAAGAGCAGCAGCCACTACCGAAGGGGTAATAGTGTACTCATCACCACGAATCTAACTCCTCACAAGAGTGGTGGCATCATAGGAGTGGATAGAGAGGTTCGAGTAGAACTCTCTAATCAAGGTAGCCGGAGAGGAGGTGAGAAATATCTAACAAAGGTAACTAATCCAGACGCTCAAAGTTTCTCCTAATCTCGGGATCTAGCTCATCTAAAAGAACCTTTCTCTCAGCCCAAATATTCCTCTTAAGTTTAAGTGTCTCATAGGCCGCTTGGTGTTTCTCACTCAAGAATCTCTTACTCTCAAAAGATGGAGCAGAAGAAGAGGAGGGTTGCTTGTTGGCTCTAGTTTTCCTAGGCATGATATTTAGGAAAGAACAGACAGACAAGAATAAAAAAAGCAAGAAAAACCAAGGGCAGACTGCAAGTTAGCATAAAACAAATATAGAAATAACAATTCAAAATGATGCATGAACAAAATCAACACATGATGCATGCTCTAATGCAGTGAGAAAAAGTGCAATTTAACTTTAAAATCACAAAGTTGGCTTAAGTATAAAGTTTACATATAAAACCCCAAAATTTTGAAAAACCACATGTAAAATTTTCAAGAAATTGACCAATTGATCATTATACAAGATAGATAACACATTAAAATGACCAAATTAATCAATCCAACAAGCCAATTTCATCAAATTAAACTTAATTGAACAAAATCCCCAATTTAGGTAATTTCAAGCCCTAGAATTTCCAATTTTTCACAAAGCATCAAATTGATCAAATTAATTCGCAAGAATCATGTTTATAACATCCCACAATAAAAACCCTGTGATCAATTTCTTAAGAAAAAGCTTGAATCCACACAAAACCCAAAAAATCTTAGGTTCGAAATACTCCTTTAAATGCATGATTTAATACATGAAAAATGAAAATAAATGAAAGGAAGGGTAGAATGGTCTTACCAGTCTTAGAGGACAAAAACCTTGCATAAGAATCAGAGGAAAACGATAAAAATCTTGAGTTGGAGCTTGGACAGATCGGATAGAGAGAGAAAGAGTTTGAAAACGTTTGAAAAGTGCAAGAGCACATGAAAAACTCATGATTTCAAAAACTCTCTATACAATTTTCGATCGGTCAAAAGATAGGTTCAATCAATCAAAAATGCCTTCGATTGATCCAGAACCAATCGAGCATTGATCGAAACAGGCAGTAGTTGACCAAAAATTTAATCGCAATTTCGACCAGTCAAGAAACAACTTCGATCAATCAAAATTCTGGAAAAATCAAATTTTTGAAAAACAAAGCACTTTTATGTAGAAACTCTTCAAAGTAAAGAATATTATGAATAAAATGCATAAGTATGAAATGAAATGCTTTTCAAAAACACATGATTTAAACCCAGATTTCCCAAAAATTAAAGTTTCCATCAGTTATCCTTTAAAACCCAAACATCAAACATGTTTTGCATAAAACTCAAGGAATTTTCAAACTTGGTAGGCCAAACCAAGATCACACACAATAACATGTACAAAGTTTAGCAAAGAGTAACTTGTATAGTGTGTGCAACTAGCAAAATCTTGAGAGACATGTGAGGTGATATGTGAATAGTAATTAAGCACAATTTCTACAAAATCCATCGCATACATTTAAAAGAGACTATACCTCAAAGAATTACATTATATAACTCTCACATCTCCTAAAATAAAAGCTTGCAATCATGTAAGTTTCTTAATTTGCCTCACAATGTACACACCAATTTTATTTGATCAGAAACTTATTAAGAATTAGCCGGGATAATGTACACACCAATTTCTTTGATTGATTTAAATTATAGTTCAATAGTGTACACACCAATTTTATCATTAAAATCGAGGCTACACTTTATGTTCTTTTTGTGCATGTGCTACACTTTCTTGAGCACAAAATCTTACGATATGCACTAAGGTGTTCATAATTGGCTAATAAACAGTAGTGATATAGTTATTTATGTCTTTCTCATTAAGATCAAGTCCGACAATCAAAGACATGTGACTTCTAGATCAAGATAAAATTATTAAAAACTATAAACATTTTCCCATACAATATGCATTACAAAGCTCAAACTAGTAAAGCGCAATAAAATAAGCTCATCCAAGCTAAACAAAGTACATAAACATGTTATGTAAATATAATATGGCCAACCTTGATTTCAAATCCAAGAAAAAAAAAAGCAAAACACATTATGCTTCCTCCCTTTTTTTTTTTTTTTTTTTTTTTTTTTTTTTTTAATTATGGATGACATTAACAAAACAACCTAGAATGAAATGTATGAGTGTTATGTAATGCAAATCCTAGAAAAAGCAAAGAAAATAACAACAAAAACATCCAAACAAAGAGTAGAGCAATGAAGCACAAGAACCATGAAGCCAAAATAGACTAGGGACATAGAATCACACAAATTACTTGACAAAGTGTCTCAAACTTACTTCTATCAAGAGGTTTGGTGAAAATATCAGCATTCTGACGTTCAGTATGGATATACTCAAGAGTAACAATCTTTCTTTCAACCAGATCCCTAATAAAATGGTATCTAATCTATATGTGCTTAGTCTTAGAGTGTTGAACAGGGTTCTTAGAAATATCGATAGCACTAGAATTATCACAATAAACTACCATGGTGTCTTGTGATATCCCATAATCACTTAAAAGCTTTTTCATCCAAAGAAGTTATGAACAACAGCTTTCAGCAGTAATATATTCTGCCTCTGCAGTAGACAAAGAGACATAATTTTTCTTATTACTCATCCAAGCAACAAGATTGGCTTCTATATAAAAACACCCACTAGTGGTGCTCTTTCTATCATCGACATTGCCAACCCAATCAGAATCAGAAAATCCAGCAAGAGAACGATTTGACTCTTTACTATAAAACAATCCATAATCACAAGTTCCATCAACATATTTGATGATTCTTTTAATAGCATTCAAATGTGAAACTTTAGGATTAGACTGAAATTTAGAACAGATACCAACACTAAAAAAAATATCAGGCCGACTAGCAGTTAAATACAAAAAACACTCAATCATGCTTCTATAATATAACATCAACAGACTCACCTGATGGATCATTTGTTAATTTGTCATTTGCAGCCATAGGTTTTCTAGCATGTGCAGCCTTGTCAAGTCCAAATCTCTTGACTAGATTTCTTGCGTATTTTGTTTGGTTGGATTAAATTCCAGATTTTGTTTGCTTCACCTCCAATCCTAAGAAATAAGTTAGTTTACCAACCATACTCATTTCAAACATTGCTTTCATTTCATTTGCAAAAGATTGAGCAAGAGAATCATTAGTAGCACCAAAAACAATATCATCAACATAAATTTGAGCTACAACAAAGTAATCCTTATCCTTTCGTATGAAGAAAGTAATGTCTGCAAAACCTCTTTTGAAGCCATGTTCAGTGAGATATGCAGTTAACCTATCATACCAAGCCCTTGAAGCTTGTTTCAAACCATAGATGGCTCTCTTCAACTTGTACAAATCATCCGGTCTGTAAGGATCAATAAAACCCTTTGGTTGTTCAATAAAAACCTCTTCTTGTAACATGCTATTCAAGAAAGCACTCTTAACATCCATTTGATACAACTTGAAATTCAAATGACTTGCTATGGCCAAAAGTATCCTAATGGATTCCAATCTAGCTACTGGTGCAAAGGTCTCATCAAAATCAATTCCTTCCACTTGTGTATACCCTTGAGCAACAAACCTTGATTTATTTATGATAACAGTTCCATGCTCATTAGACTTGTTCTTAAATATCCATTTAGTTTCAATCACATTGACTCCCTTTGGTCTAGGAACTAACTCCTATACATCATTTCGAACAAATCGATGAAGTTCTTCATGCATAAAGTTCACCCAATCAGCATCTTGAAGAGCTTCATCCACCCTTTTTGGTTCAAATTGGGATAGATAGCATGAATGAGTAATTACATTCAAAGCTTTGGATCTCAATCTCATGTTATCATTCAGACTGCCCAATATGTTAGTGATAGGATGATTTAACTTTACTCTTAAAGAGGGGCCTTTGACCAGAGATGTGGAAGTACCTTTTTGTTCTGATGAAGGACTAGGCTCCTTTTGTCTTAGTTGAGTTTCATGAACCGATGTAGATGGTTCTGAATTTGATGGTACTGAAACAACATTGTTCAACACTAACAACTCTTCATCACTATGCTTCCCAATATAATTATCAAGAATAGTCTCATCAACTTCCATGGTCTTTTCTTGAACAGGAGGCATGTTTTCTGACTGAGTTTTAGAACTCAATTCATCATTGATCACCACATTTGAAGACTCTATGACTGTTTTAGTTCTTAAGTTGTAAATTTTGTAAACTCTACTGGTAGAAAAGTATCTAAAAAATATTCCTTGTCACTCTTTGCATCAAACTTTTCTAGGTTCTCTCTATCACGTAGAATGTAATAGTCACTGCTAAATATATGGAAATATTTGACAATAGGCTTCTCTCCTCTCTAGAGTTCATAGGGAGTTTTCTTGGAACTAGGTCTAAAATACACCCGGTTGAGTGTATGACAAGCAGTGTTAACTGCTTCTCCCCAGAAAGACCTTGGCAACTTCTTATTGTGTAGCATGGCACGTGCCATCTCTTGAACAACCTTATTCTTTCATTCCACTATTCCATTCTATTGTGGTGTCTTGGGTGAAGAGAACTCTTGATATGTCTTGATCATTGCAGAAGGTAGCCAACTTGGTGTTTTCAAATTCTCTCTCATAACCACTTCTGATTCTAGCTATCACAGTACCTTTCTCAACTTGCAATTTCTTGCACAAATGTATCATCTTTTTAGGAGCCTCAGATTATCTTTCAAAAGTACAACCCAAGTATATCTAGTAAAATCATCCACAATAATTAGAATATACTTCTTCCCACCTAAGCTCTAAACTCTGGCAGGACCCATGAGATCTATGTGTAACAACTTAAGAGGTTTGGAAGTTTGAACTTCAGTTACAGACGGATGCTTGGACTTCACTTGTTTTCCCATCGGATCACACTTCGAAATCTTCTCTAATTGCTTATGACTAGCATGTGCTAACCGTTGATGCCATAAGTCAATTTGATTGATCTTTGCAATAAAACACTTATTGCTTATACTTGGTGTTATACCATAGCAATTGTCGGCTGTCCTCACACAAATACACATACAGTCACCTCCTCCATCAAGTATCTCACATTCATACTTGGTGAATAGAACATTCAGTCCATTGTCACAAATCTGACTGATGCCGAGTAAGTTAGCTTTCAACCCATTAACATACCAGACGTCTTCAAACACTGGCAACCCTGGAATGTCCACAGTACCAACGCCTCTGATCACATATTTGCTTCCATCTCCAAACGTGACTGTTCTAATCTTTCCTTCAAAGAGTGTCTTGAATAAAGTTTTATTTCCTGTCATGTACCTAGAACAACCACTATCCAAATACCAAAGACAAGAATCATATGCCTTTAAGGCGGTTAAAGCTGTATAACACAAATAATTCTTATCACATGTAATTATACCAAGATGTCCAAGGAAAGATTTAACAAAGATAACAAAAGACAAAAACAACAAGTAGACAAGATGACATATCTGCAAAAAGATTTTCCAAGAATCCATGAAGCAAGGGTCAAGGATCAGCTCAGAGATCAAAATATCTATAGCAAAAAAGCTACCTGCTCTGATACCACTTGTATGTTTTTAGACCCCTTAAAACAACCAATTTAACATAGTTATTTAGCCAAGTTATTAACTTAGGTAAATTATGTAGATCTAGGTTAACACAAAACAATCATATCATGCAAAGCAGTGGAAATATAAAGAACACAATGATATAATGATCTAGGAAAACCAAACCGGTAAAAAATTTAGGGAAGATTTAATTTAGCTATCCTCAAGGTAAAACTGAATTCATTATGAAAGAATTGAACTTTACACAATAGCGAATTAAACCACTAACATCCTATTACTATCTCGAGTAGGAAACTTACTACCACGACCACATGACAGCTCCGAGTCCACAGACTACTTCTTTCTTGGATTCCCAGCAAGCACAAGCACTCCTGCTTGTATATCTTTAAGCTCTTGAATCTGCAAGTGAAACGATCATCAAGTTCTTGACATATTCTTGATCCTTGATAACTCTAAGTATGTGTGAAGGCAAACACCTCTAGATCTCACAAAAGATTCACACACACCGCATCAACAACTTCTAAAAACGTGGCTAGGGTTTTCCCTTTTATACCTAGGGCAAAACATAAAATCCTGTACGCAAAACGGGCTTGAGCTAAGTTGGAAAATTCTGCAGAAAAACAATTTGTACGACTTTCGATCTGTCGAGTCTAATTCTCGATCGATCGAGCTAAGTAGAATTGCACAATAAATTTTGCAGCAACTCGATTCCAACTTTACATAAAAGACACATACTTTGAGCAGTCCAAACAAGACTTAAATGTTTTGATCATGGTTTGCTAATATTACAAATTAGTGTTCTAATACATTTAAACCTAAAGGTCTCAGAACCTAACATATATATATATATATATATATATATTCCTAATTTCATAACAACTAAGTACTAACTAATCTCCTTTATCTTAGTGTTTAGTGTTCAGGAGCTTAAAGAGAGGTTAAAGAGAAGACATGGCTTTAATGCTCAACTCCTTCAACTTTTACTTTTTTCCTTCAACACATGCTCTCTCATTGATGAGAACTCAGAGATCCCTTAAGTTTTCTATGACTTCCCCACTCTTCTCCAACAAGAAGTAATATTAAACTTCAAATTCTCTCATCTTTTCACATGAACTAACATTTTCATAATTAGAATGAAAGATAGATCAATAACTCATTTGAATTGTTGATTTTCATATCATGTATTATAATATCTTGATATATTTTATTTGCTCTTTAAACATGTTATATATGCGCACACAAAGTCACAATGATACGTTCACTTTTTTTTTTCTTTTTTTCTTTTTTTAAAAAATATTAGTATGATCACTTAATTCTTTAGAAATTATAAAAGATATGTTGATTACTAAAGACCTGCTAGGCCCATGCAAAGCAAATCCCAGGCCATTGGGACCAATTATCTTTGCTCTAAAATATCTTATTTTGTGGTATGCATGGTTCAAGTCCATGCACTTTAATGGGGAAAGTAAATGAAATAGGTCTGGAGGGTAAAGATTGGGGCTATCTTGGGTTTAACATGGTCCTAAGATATAAGATTTAACACTCGCAAAGTGGGCTGGTGACACTTACAAAATATGAAGGCCTATGAATATACCCATATGCTAGCCACTTGCACACAAAAGGATACCTTCAAGAGTTGCTCGGTGACTAGAAATTCGGTCTGACTGCACTTAGTTATGAGAAGCATGCCAACTTCATTTAATGCTTTATGACAAGCTTTGGCAAATTTAACACGATCTCCAGGTGTCATTTTGGCATAGAAGAGTTCAACAAATTAAGGTTAGTAAAAAAATTACCCAAACTATGATTAAACCAACCCACCATAAAACCTAAGCAAAAACAAAATTGAAGCTTTCCATCCTATCATGGATCTTAAGAGCATCTCAAATTTAATTCAAAGCCTTGCATTATTAACCCAATAATACCCATCTTACCTAAGACACTTACTCAACTCAAACACTTAAGAACATCTGAGAGAGCAGTATTGTGCAGCCACATGCACAATATACCCTCTCTCTCTCTCTCTCTCTCTCTCTCTCTCTTACAGTTTTACCATCTCATTTGCTTTCCTCATCTTGTTGTATTTGACGCCGATAGATATTGAAAGTATTTTCATCTATTTTGGCTATTGCGAGTTCATGTTTTTTTGTTGTTTTCTTGGCCGTGTCATAACCCTCTATTGGACATCTATAATGAGTTTTGGACTTGACTAGTTGACTCCCTTCTCTTTTGAGCCGAGGTTAGTTGGGTCAATTCCCATTTTGCTTGGGCTCACCTAAAATCAACCCCTGCAAGCGGTTTAAACTATATACCTTATTAGTAAATGATGCATGCATTTGCTCATGCTATTTGGCATAGTAGATCGAATCACTTTATTTTATTTTTAGTTTTTTTGTTATACAATTTTAATAAAAAAAAAAATTTAATATAGGTAAAAAAAATAAATAAATAAACAACTTCATTCTCATAAACCTAAAAAATAATGTGTACCAAACAAATATATATAGGCAAACAATTGTTTTCATATTGCATTTTAGCCTCAACATACTGACATTAATTACTTCTCTCATTTTTTGTTGAAATTTAGAGGAGCAGAAGGGGGTTTAGACCATCTTGGTGAATTCAATGTGAACCTAGCTTGCCCCATGCCACCTAAGAAGGTTGAAATTTTCAAATCTATGGAGAAATGGGCTAAAAACAATGTCCTAACTCTCCTAAAACCTGTTAAGGAATGTTGGCAACCACACAGGGGCAGAGCTACCTTATTGCTTGGCCCCTCCAAAATTTTAATTTTCTTCTACTGTTATGGTAATTTTAGGCCATAGATCTGGTCCAATAAGGAAGTAATAGGCAATGGATCCCCTTAAAAAATATGACATCTCCCCCCCCCCCCCCCCTCCCAATTATTCCTAAGATCTCAACATAGTCCAATAAATATATGACTCAAAGTTTACAAATCCTCAAATAATATACTTGCTAGCCCTCCAATTGTCCAAATGATTCGTTGGATACCCAATGGATAATAACAACTGTTTCAAAAGAGTATCATTTAGCCACTTCTTCAAACAAACACTTACATTTTTTTTCCATTTTTCTCAATCTCAAGAAGCTACCTTTAGTACTTCTCCCTATTGCTGCCAGCCTACACTGTTCTCTCTCAAGTCAATACGTTAACTCGATCACTTCTCAACACAACCAAATAAACTCAAGCATAAGGGCATTTAGATTTAAGTTTTGTTATACATATGATAATGGTCATGTGGTTTTTTATTTATTTATTTATTTATTTTTATTATGATATGAATCTGATCATATGAATTTTAGCCTTTCTAATTAGTTTAATGAATATGTTTTGTTTATCAAGATTTTTTTCAATTTTTGTATTGCTATATTATAATATATTTTATCTCTCTATGTCATCATTTTTTTAAGTTGATTTTTTTTGGTTTGAAATTAGGTGCTAAATAATTCATTAAAAAGAATTAAAATATAAGAAATTTTCAATATTACAAATAATGATGGGTTGATAGTTTTTAAAATAATAGTGAAAATTTTTGTATATGTCTCTAGTGAACTAAATAATTGTTGAGAATGATAATATATCAAAATTGATAATTCTGAATTCAATAAATTTTTGAATTGTGATTATTGTATTAATACAACAATTTTTGTTGTGGAGATTCTAAAAAAAATTATAACAAACCAGCCCCCCCAAGTATAAATTCCAAACTACGCCCCTGCAACCACAAGAGTTTTTGCCGGATCCTACCTCAGATGGATTTATTGAGCAAGTCCATAAACTAAGAAAGGGAACAAGAGACATTCCAAATGAGTACTTTGTTGCCTTAGTTGGTGATATGAGCAAAAAAGAAGACCTTCCAACTTACCAAGCTCGAATTAATTTCACAGAATGTTTTCATGATGAAACGGGTGTAGATAACACTCCTTGCGGGCAATTTGGGCTAGGGCATGGAGTGCAGAAGAAAAAGGCATGGTGATCTTCTCAATAAATACCTTTTCCTTTATGGAGGAGTGGACATGAAGCAACTTGAGAAGACAACTCAATACTTGATTTGGTCAGGAATGGTAAGATATGCAACATAATTATTTTAAAACCTCTTAAATTTTAATAAATTGAGATTTTAATAATTTAACTGCTATTTTAACAATTTTTTTTTCTTTTACACCATCTTATATAAAAATATATATTTGTGTGTGTGTGTGATGTATTAATTAATTAATTATATTAACAGGCATATTTCATTTTTATGTATAAGTTTTCAAAATAAATAACAACTATTTAAATCTTTAAAAACAAATCTAATTAAAACAAACAAGTATGATGAAGAGTCTCTAGTCTCTAGCCTATCCAACATGGACATGTTGGAGGTTTTGAAGTGTTCATGCGTCTTTGCCCATAATTGTTCTAATTTTCACTTTCGAATACCACATAGATGCGATTCCTATCAAACCAGTTATTGGTTTTCAAATGATTTAGGTTACCTCCAATACTTTTTAAAAAGGAATCTCCTTTTGTTTTAATGAGAAACTACTGCATCACCCACTAATTAAATAACATATGAAGATTAAAACCTACTATCACCTGCCATTATATACTTTAAAAAAAAAAAAAAAAAGATATTTAGTTGAAAAAGTACTGAAGGTAAGCCAAATTCATTTTCAAAAATGCAATCAGTTCTTTGACTAAGGGCAGAGCCAAGTGTAATTCAGGGTGGTCACAGGACCACCCTACTTGAAATGATATATATATATATATATATACACACACACACCTTAAAAAATAAGAATTTTAAATTAAAATGGGCTGTTGACCACCCTATAAAAAAATTAAAAAAAAAAAACATGAACATCCTAAATAAAAATTTGAGCCCATTAAAAATAAAATTTGACCTTTCAAAAATTGTGGTCTATTAAAGATCGAACCAAAAAATTTCAAGAAATATTATGTTCACAACATTTCCACAGCACTTTCACCATAAATCCTAAGTGTTTGGTTATTACTAGCAGTTACTAATTGACAAAAAAAAAAAAAGTAATTTAAGTGGTATATATATTATAACCAGTAAACAATTGCCACATAGTATTTGTTATGAAAATTTTGTAGACGTAGCATTTTTCAAAAGTTTTCCCAAACAAAAAAATTAGTTTGTGATGTTTTAAATTTTTTTTTCTCACAATGAATATTTTAAAAATCGGTATTTTTTAATAAAAAATGCATATTTTTAAATTTATAATCACTTAGTACTTGTTTTGTCTTTAGCTTGAATTTGTTGGATTTATGTGATACATCTTGTATATACACATGCACTAAAATAATGCATCAATACTCTATTAAATAGGATTAATGTAATGGTTTAATGTTAAATTGAATATATTGAATTGACTTATAGTTTACCTTTTATTCTTTTTCTATCACTTCTATTGCAAGATTTCTCTTCTAATGAAATTTGTATTAACTTGAATAATATTTTTTTCGGATCTTAGGCTATGAGAAAATGTCTCAGCTTTTTATTCTAATGATCAAGATGAAATAATTATAAAGTGTGTATTGACAAAGAAGTTCTTGCCAACCTCTTGGTCATGATTTCTCTTTTAAAATAATGGTGGAACTTTGCATCAATTTAATCATAATTAGTTTAAATAATACAAAAAATGTATGGTAAATATCATAAAATAGTATGACATATTTTGTTTATATTGTTACCTATTTAGGCAAGATGTTGGTAATTGAATAAGAAATCAGTAATTTAATGATTATTTGATTGTGTACATTGAATAGATGTAGCTGATAATATTAATAATGAAGTTATCATACAATAATTTCAAAATAAGGAAAACTTATAAAATGAAAATTTTAAACTTTATGCATTTGCGCTTATTTATTTATTTTTGTATAATATTGTTATATTCAAGTTTTATTTTTATTATATTTTATTTAATTTAAGTTTCTTAACGACCACATAACAAAAATTCCTTCAGTGGGCACTACCTTTGACCAAACTGTTAACCTAATTCAAATACAATAGTTGTAACTCTCTTTAACATTACGTCACATGGAGTTTGCATTAAGCCTAATATTGCCATTGAGAAGTTAAGCCTTGCTATCATACTACATTTAAAGAACCTTGCTTAAGATGTTCCTTATACGATTACCACATGTAATGCCCTTAAAAGTTATAATGTTGGGAGGCAATATATAGTCTTAAAATTCATATAATTCTTGTTAATGTCTAGTTGCATTTTGCACCTAGGATATTGGCACCGGGGAAGATCCATTCCTTTGGACCATTTACACATCATTTCAAGAACGAGCAGCATTTATCTCCCATGGGAACACAGCCAAGCTGGCCATGCAACATGGGGACGTAAAACTTGCCCAAGTATGTGGTATAATTGCCTCGGATGAGAAGCGCCATTTAATTGCTTATACAAAAATAGCTGAGAAGCTTTTTGAACTCGATCCAAATGAAATGGTAATAGCCTTTGCAGACGTGATGAAGAGGAAAATCTCAATGCCAGCCCATTTAATGTATGATGGCCATGAGCATAATCTTTTCGATCACTTAGCTATTGTTTCGCCAAGGATTGGGGTCTACACGGCTAGGAACCATAGAGAAACTGTGGAACTTTTGGTGGCTAAATGGAAGGTAGAGAAGCTGACTGGACTTACAAGTGAGGGACGAGAAGCCAAGGATTATTTATGTAGGTTGGCTCAAAGGATGAGATTGCTAGAGGAGAGTGCTATAGCAAAGGCCCAAAAAGCACCCACCATTCCTTTCAGCTGGATTTCTGGTAGAGTGGTGTAGCTAGCTTATTGGATGGGTTCTATTTTACTTGCTTTATTTTGTGAGGATAATTTAAATATTAAAATAATTGGGGAGGGTGGTTTAAATCTTAGTTCCCTCTATAAGAATTCTCGATTCACTCAATGTTGTATCCTAAAAATGAAATAAACTACCAAAATCAAATCCTTATGCAGATTATATGAGCAAAATAAAGTAAAAAACATACGTTAATCATAAAGGATTAGGTGTCGTTGTTCTTAGTCCTATCAAGCTATAACCAAACAATTAATTTACTTATATAAGAAAAATGTTAGAATTATTCTCTAAAGTTTATCATCTTTAGGTTTACATGGCACCGTATCTTACATTACCACATTTTTTGTTTTGGTAAACGTTTTACATACACTTAATTGCACCACCACTATAATCTTATTGTTAAAGTCTCTTGAGTAGTCTGAGGTTGTGAGTATTTCATCCCCACAGCATGTGATTGGGTGGGCTCACTAGATATCACCTCGACAATTCTTTATATAATCTTCACCTAACATATATTTGATTAATTGATTCCTTGTTATAGTCTGAGGCTGTATTTTTTTTGCTTTTAATATTTTTTTTTTAATGATTTTGATCTGAAATTTAGTGGAAAAAAAGTTTTGGAGATTTGGTAATGACCTAGTTTTTTTTCTTCCCACTATTTTTTTTTATATTTATATTTTGATAATTTAAATATCATAATAATTAGGGAGGGAGGTTTGAAAGTTAGTTATCTTTCACTTTGCTACAATTGAAATAATAAATTATATATGCAAAATAAAGAGCAAATCATATGTTAAATCATAATAAATAAAATGATGTGGTTCTAAGCCCTATCTAATTGTAAGCAAAGAATTTACTTCAGACAAATGTTGGAATTATAAAAATTATTCTTCAAAGTTCGTATCATCTTATAGATTGACATAGCAGCTTATATTACATTATCACATTGTTTGTTTTGCTAAAAGTTTTACACACATGCACCCAAGGATGGACCCAGGTTGGTCCCCCCCACCCAGGCCCAATTTATTTATTTTTTTTTTTTTAAGTAGCTCAATTTTCAGGAAAAAAATTAGACTTTGGCTCCCTCTAAAATTTTGAATCATTAACCCAATCCATGTAAATCTTAAAAAAAAAGTGCAAATCCAAAAAAATTTAAACCCAATAGTGTTTTGTGTATTAAGAAATAATAGTATTTTGTGTCTTTTGTTTTTATTGATAGATGATTGCATTTTAATATATTAAGAAACAATGATTTTGTGTATTTGTTTTGGTTAAAAGTTTCTTAATACCATATAAATGTGTATTTGAATTTCTTTCAATTTTTTATTTTTCCCTATCTCCAGCCTCCCTTAACTTGAAATCCTGAGTCCGTTCCTGCATGATGCACCACCACTATATTCCCAAAGTGAAAGTCTTTAGATTAGTAAATATGTTATGAGTATGTTTTGTGGAGTGAGCCACTCATAGATTGTGGGAATCATACAAGAGTGAGATCTATAGTGTGTAATCTTGATTTGAACACCAAATATCCTTCAATTTGATTGGAAATAGATCAAAGATCTTTGAAATTTAATTACAATGAATCTCCAGCTAAAAGCTTGTTAGAAATTCTTCGTTCTTCGTATTCTTCTTCTATTATTCAAATGTTCTTAGTTTTAAAAGATCTGTAGTGAATGTATTTCAAGGCTTTAGAGGCTTGAATGCATAGAGCTTCACTGATTTGTAGTCTCTTGGAATTTCCAGAGGCATTTGAGCTTGATTCTAGTGAACTTTGAGATTTAAGAAGATAATTTAAATTATTTCTCTTTGAATGTTCATCGTATTCAAAAGTTGAATTTCTTGGAAGCTTTGATTCCAGTAGAGTTTCTATACTTCTAAATGTTATTGAATCCTCTGGGTGTCTTACGAGAGCTTCTATTTATAGGAGTTTGGGGAGGTTAAACGACATGTGGCTGAATTTGATTGGTGACATGTGTCATGATTTGATTGTTGAGATTTTAAGACTTTTTCTCCTAGAGACACAACCTCGTTTGATTAGCTCAAGTGTCTTAATTTGGCATTCTCTGCTTCCCATTATGCCCCTAATAACTTTTTATACTTATTTCTCCCTCTTTCATTGTTCGCATTCCCCATTTCACATATTATGTGACATCTTAAGGCCATGTTTCTCATCCCATTCCATCCAAGCAACCCACAACATGTGATTGGGTGGGCTTAGTAGATATCACCTCATTGACAATTCTATATATAATCTTCATCTGACATATAATCCCATCCCATCTCCGCCATCCCAACCACCCACAACTCACCATCCCAACTACCATAACCGAAACCCACAAGATCAACCAAAACCCAACCAAAACCAAAAATCATCAGATCATTAGAGCATTCGATCTAGAGAGAGAACAACAGAGAGAAAGAGAGAAAACTCACAACCAAAACCAACCCCCACCACTACCACAACCTTCTAACCCACAGCCAAAACCAACCATCACAACAACCAAACCCACAACCACCAAACACATGAACATACACACAAACAAAAACTTATGGCATGTTTGGAAGTTTAGAGAAAGAGGGGAGTAGAGAGGAGGAGAGTAGTAAAGAGTAGAGTAGAGGGGGATAACCATCCTCCACCTTGTGTTGGATGTTTTTAAAATTAGTAAGGAGGAAAAGAGTAATTAGTCATTTCTCTTATTTGAATGTTTTAAAAATTAGGATGAAAAAGAGAGGAAATGATTAAATAGACAAATTTACACATTTAATCAACATTCTCTTTTTTGATCCAAAAAAGTTTAAATATATTAACTCAGAAATCTAATATATATCAAATTTATTTTAACAGATCCATTATTACTCAGCCTAACACATTAATAGTAAAAAAATAAGTTTAAAAAAATTAAAAATTTATATATATAAAAAAAATAAAGTACCAGTGAAACACTTCCACAGACAGGTCAAGCACCAAAAATTCAATATTTAGCAACTCTATAATCTAAAAATATAATAAAATTTAAATACAAAAATAAATTTTTTATAAAAAGGTGTTGGAAAAAAAATCTGGTTTTGTATCTCATACAAAACACACAGCGGAAGCAACAAATAAGGATCTATTTCATTCATGATTGACAACATGCCCTCTATAAATTTCAGAATTTAAGAACAAGATAGCGTACCTTGGTATGGAGAATTTCAAAACAAAGATTAGAAGCACTTGGGAAAACTTTTAATCTTCACTCCAATTCCACTTTACGCCCAAGATGTGTGGTCTCTCAATCAGTTTCCAAAGGGAGAATGAAAGTGTGTCTCACACTCTTTCTTTTCTTTTCGAAAAATCATATTAAAAAATTCTGTATGTTTCTCCCTTTATAATTAACTGATTATCTAATTGGGCCAGCCTATTGGGCCTTTCCAATTGGGCTTTAGTGTGTGGCTTGGAATGGGACCAAAAGGGACCAATAAGACACTAGCTCCAATGGGCCTTGGGCTTTTCCGTCAACTCTTGACAAGTCCAAAGTTACCATTAATTATATTTAATACCACTATATAAATATAATTGCACTCTAGGCCTTATTAATAAATTATATCCCAAGACTTTATTTTACACGTAACCCCTTCATAAAATATTCGTAGTAATACAAAGTCATAAATATAGACTGCCACTTTGTAAATTACTACATCTTATCCTTGAGTACCCGGTTTAATCCTTTAAAATTATTCATCATATATTTATGAAATCCAATTTCATAAATATATACTTTAGTAATTTCTTACCAAAGTGGTTAGGCCTAACTCTCTGAATAACTGAACCCATTAAACTTATCTCAAGGGAATATTTTGTATCTCCATTAAGAGACTATGAATTCCATCTTGAGAATATATGTTCCATCAACACTAAATGTGGTTGCCCAACATACTGGGGTTTTGACCGTCACATTAGATCTCACTCCTGATATATCAAAGCAACCTACACCTCATGATCAAGTCCATTATTCTCTCAGGATTAAGAGTTCATGCAAATAGAAGTCGTGAGATTTATTATTCAATTGACAGTCGTTAGAAGAATAATAAATCTCACAGCGGTCCAGTTCAATATGTTTTAACTCTTAAAACATATCAACATATCAACTAGAAGTCACCACTTCCATGATCAAGACAAATCATCTTAGTTGATACGTTATAGTCTTCGCAGATGAAATGCCCAATTTCATCACCGACTACGAACTATAAATTTTGAGTTTACAAAGAACTTGTGATTTATATCTTCTGTGACTAAATCACATAAATCACATACTATGCATCTCATGGACTATATGATAATGTCCAAATATTCATGTTACCATTATTTTAGATAAAAATAAACAACTTTATTAAACACAACATTAAGTCATACATAATGTCATACATAGCATCATACAATAGGATTTAAGGGCATATATCCTAACAATCTCCCACTTGCCCTAAAGACTATTGTGCACTAATCTAACTCCCATTCCCTCCAAATGTGACTCGAAAGTCCTTTGAGGCAAGGTTTTGGTAAAAGGATCTGCTAGATTATTTGCACTTTCAATCTTTGCTACCACAACATCTCCACGAGCAACAATGTCTCGAATGATATGGTACTTCCTCTCAATGTGCTTTCCTTTCTTGTGATTTCTTGGATCTTTGGATTGGGCAACCGCTCCACTATTATCACAAAACAATGTGATGGGAACTTGCTCCATTCTTATAACACCAAGATCAGAAAGGAATTTCTTGAGCCAAACAGCCTCTTTTGCTGCTTCACAAGCAGCAACGTACTCGGCTTCCATGGTGGAGTCCGCAATGCAAGATTGCTTAACACTCCTCCAATTTATGGCTCCACCTCCCAAGGTGAAAACACATCCTGAAGTGGATTTTCTGAAATCTAGATCCGATTGAAAATCTGAATCTGTATAGCCAATGGGAATCAAATCCTCACTATGGTAAACAAGCATATAATTTCTCGTTCTCCTAAGATACTTGAGAATATGCTTTACAGCTTGCCAATGTTTTGGTCCTGGATTTGATTGATATCGGCTGACCATGCCAACTGAATAACAAATGTCTGGTCTAGTATAAAGCATGGCATACATGAGACTTCCCACTGCAGAAGCATAAGGAATTTGTCTCATCAAATTTTCTTCCTCTTGAGTCTTAGGCCTTTGGTCATCAGACAGAGGAACTCCATGTCTAAAAGGAAGCAATCCTTTCTTGGAGTTTTGCATGCTAAACCGTTCTAGAACCTTATCTATATATCCAGCTTGTGATAAGCCTAACATCTTATTCTTGCGATCTCGCCAAAGCTTGATCCCTAGAATAAAGTTAGCCTCACCCAAGTCCTTCATATCAAATTGGCTAGACAACCAAACTTTAACCGATGACATTACCCCTACATCATTTCCAATGAGTAGAATATCATCAACATAAAGCACTAGGAACATTACTACTTTGTCTCGATGTCTTTTGTACACACATGGCTCATCAAGATTTTGTTCAAAACCAAATGACTTGATTGCTTGATCAAATCTGATGTTCCATGACCTAGATGCTTGTTTAAGTCCATAAATGGACCTATTCAACTTGCATACCATATGCTCTTGGTTCTTTGCTATGAATCCTTCTGGTTGCATCATGTATATTTCCTCTTCAAGATTGCCATTAAGAAATGCAGTCTTGACATCCATTTGCCAAATCTCATAATCATAATGAGCAGCAATGGATAAGAGAATTCTAATAGACTTAAGCATGGCTACTGGCGAAAAAGTTTCATCATAATCAATACCTTCTTTTTGTGTGTACCCTTTCGCCACTAGTCTTGCTTTAAAGGTTTCAACCTTTCCATCTATCCCTCTCTTCCTCTTGTAAACCCATTTACAACCAACAGGTTTAATGCCGTTAGGCGCTTTTACAAGATCCCATACATGATTGGAATACATAGAATCCAATTCAGATTTCATAGCTAAGACCCAATGATGTGCATCTATATCATTCATTGCCTCTTCATAAGTGTAGGGATCCGATTCAGCCTCTTCTGAGATAGCTATATAAGTTTCTCCCAAACCTCTAAATCTCATAGGAGGTCGAATAATTCTCCCACTACGACGAGGCACCTGTGTACTAGACATCTCATGAGTAATATCTTGTGGTGTATCTAATACAACCACATCATCCTTAGTTTCATCCATTGGTTGTTCAACTACAGGTTCATTCATTTCAGCCAAGACAACTTTACTTCTAGGATTAAAATTATTCATATAATCATCTTCCAAAAATTTGGCCTGGGTGCTAACAAACACTTTGTTATCCTTATGATTATAGAATAAATAACCCTTGGTTTCTTTTGAATACCCTAAAAACATGCATACTTCAGTTTTAGTTTCCAACTTATCAGACTTCCCTTTCAACACATGTGCTAGACATCCCCAAATGTGGAGATATTTCATACTAGGCTTGCGCCCACTCCACAATTCCTTAGGTGTGTTGGGAACAGATTTTGATGGAACTAAATTCAAAACATGCATAGCAGTTTTTAGTGCATATCCCCAAAAAGAAACTGGTAAAGTTGAGTAACTCATCATGGACCTAACCATTTCCAAAAGAGTCCTATTCCTTCTTTCCGCTACACCATTTTGTTGGGGAGATCCAGGTGCAGTCAATTGGGAGACAATCCCATTTTGAATTAGGTAATCCTTGAAATCCCCAAGAAGGTATTCGCCACCTCGATCAGATCGAATGACCTTTATGCGTTTACCCAATTGATTTTCAACTTCAGCCCTAAACTCTTTGAACTTGTCAAAGGCTTCGGACTTCCGTCTCATTAGGTACACATAACCATATCTTGAGTAATCATCCGTGAACGTGATGAAGTACTCATAACCTCCTTTTGCTTGGGTTGACATAGGACCACATACATCTGTATGAACTAATTCAAGCAACTCTTGGGCTCTTCTACCTTTCGCATTAAAAGGTCGTTTGGTCATTTTACCTTCCAAACAAGATTCGCAAACTGGAAATCCATCAAAGTCCATGGGCTGTAAAAGTCCATCTTTGATTAGTCTTTGAATCCTATTTGAATTAATATGACCCAAACGCAAGTGCCATAGATATGCATCACTAGTAGAAGGAAACTTTCTCTTTAATGATTTTACATGAGAGCTACTATCTATTTCAGAATTGTATAATTCATGCATGTCAGGAGTTAAAATATAAAGACCATCCACAATATTGCCAGAACAGATAAACATTTTATCCTTCTTTATTACAACATTGTCTTTCAAGATAACACAATATCCATGTTTACCTAAGTAAGTTGCAGAAATTAAATTCCTACGAACATTAGGTACATACAAATAGTCTTCCAATATTAACACTCTAAACTTAAAACACAAATTATACACTCCAACAGCTACAACTGGAATCCTGCTCCCATCAGCCAAAGTAAGAAATAGTTCTCCCTCATTCAACTTTCTGGTCTCCTGGAACCCCTGCAAAGAATTGCAGATATGATTAGTACAACCTGAATCCAAACACCAGGAATCTGTTGGATTTTGTACCAAACATATTTCAAGAAGAAAGGAACTCTTATTACCCTTAGTTTTGGCAGCCTTGAATATTGGACAATTCCTCTTCCAATGTCCTTTCTCACCACAATGGAAACACTTTCCTTTGCTTTTCTTTCCTTTGTCGGCAACCCCTAAAGAAATTTGTTTACCATTTTTCTTAGTGAAGTCCTTCTTCTTCTTCTTACCCTTGCCTTTCGACTTAGGTTGAGAAGTAGAAGCTTCACCCACATTGGCTTCAACATTAGAAGTACCAAGGATGCCTTCCGCCGCCACTAACTCATTCATTAATTCAGACAAAGAGTAAATCTTTTTGTTCATATTATAATTGAGTCTGAATTCCTTGAATGAATCCGGCAGTGACTGGAGTATCATATCCACTTGGGATTCTCCATCAATGTCGGCACCTAAAACTTCTAATGTGTTCAGATTAGCAATCATCCTAAGACAATGCTCCCTTACTGAACTTCCTGCAGCCATTTTGGTATTATAAATTTGCCTCATGGTTTCTTGCCTTGCAGACCGGCCTTGCTCACCAAACATCTCCTTCAGACTTTGCATGATGTCCGAAGCATGTTCTACATCCTGCATTTGATGCTGTAGAACATTTGAAATAGATGCTAGGATGTAGCACTTGGCCATCTCATTAGATTTCTGCCAACGATCATATCGTTGTTTTTCCTCAAGAGGAGCATCTAATGAAGGAAAGCTAGGACATGGTTGAGTAAGCACATATTTATGCTCTTCAGCAGTAAGAACAATGTCCAAATTCCTTTTCCAGTCAACATAGTTGGATCCAGTCAGTTTGTTTTGATTAAGAATAGCAACAAGTGGGCAAAATGATGCCATGATTTAAATCTGAAAATAATAAACATGAATATAATAAGTAAACTGGACATTATCAATTTAGCATATAAGCATACAATATGGAACCTTAATAAAACCATAAAATAATATATGCAACGACAACCCAATCCATGTCTATAATTCCTTGGTAGCAAGTTTATTATAAACACATTAATTGGTTGAGAACTATTCTCATTATTAGTGCTATCATGATAACTATTATCAAACACTAATAATATGCCGTATTACCTTCAGCCTCTAAGTAATAATGACATAGCTCTTTTGGGAGGTTAACATTACACTTAGTCTAGTGTACACCATTATCTAGAATCATGTGTAGCCACATTTCATCTCCCTTTTATAGTGTTTAAACTTGTAGTACCATGAAACAAAACACCCTCCTTTGGGATCGCGAGGCATATGCGCCAAGACGAGGTGTTTGTCCACACTACTTTAAACGGGTAAGTTCAAACTTGTAGTACTATGAAGTAAACACCCTCCTTTGGGATCGCGAGGCATATACGCCAAGACGATGTGTTTACCCACACTACTTTGAACCGATAATGGAGGCTGTGAGATCCAACCCTTGTATCTCTCTCCCACTAGAAATTTTAAAATAAAGGTTTTTAATGTCAAGAGCCATAAAAATGCTAGACACGTGAAAAACACAATCCTAATCTCATTAGGAATAAATTTCATTAAACTAGCATTAATATATATAAATATATATAACGTAATAAAAATTTATATAACGTAATATATATAAATATATATAACGTAACGTAAAAATATATATTACGTTATAAAAAATATATCATATTATATATATTTATATAATATAATATATAATATGTATAGATTGTTAGAATCCTACGGATTCATCTTTCATCAGGACAATCACCAATTGTCTTAATATATATATATATATATATATATATATATATGACCGTGGGCCATAATGATTCATGCCATGCAAATCCATACTCCAGGAAGTTGCAACAATAACCAATCCGTATCAACCATGGGCCATTACATATACAAGACAAAAAAGTACTTGAATGACAAAGCCATAAACCATGTGTTACAAACCATTCATGCAAAAAGTTCAATCCGTAAAAATGGGTCAAGCGGTACATTGAATGGATTCAAGCAGTGGTTGTTGCAAACGGTTATTCAATGAATAACCATATTAATGCAATCCGTGCAGACTGAATTTCCCATTCGCAACACTATTCAATCCCACTTGCAAAATATATATACTCGGATTCCATGGAATTAAAAATCATGACACAACACCACAATTTGATGCAGAAAATTGTAACACAAAGATAACGGTTTTCTTAAATTCTAAAATTCAATCACACATTATACAATCATGATATGAAAACCTGGCTCTGATACCAATTGTTGGTTTAAAATCTGGTTTTGTATCTCATACAAAACACACAGCGGAAGCAACAAATAAGGATCTATTTCATTCATGATTGACAACATGCCCTCTATAAATTTCAGAATTTAAGAACAAGATAGCGTACCTTGGTATGGAGAATTTCAAAACAAAGATTAGAAGCACTTGGGAAAACTTTTAATCTTCACTCCAATTCCACTTTACGCCCAAGATGTGTGGTCTCTCAATCAGTTTCCAAAGGGAGAATGAAAGTGTGTCTCACACTCTTTCTTTTCTTTTCGAAAAATCATATTAAAAAATTCTGTATGTTTCTCCCTTTATAATTAACTGATTATCTAATTGGGCCAGCCTATTGGGCCTTTCCAATTGGGCTTTAGTGTGTGGCTTGGAATGGGACCAAAAGGGACCAATAAGACACTAGCTCCAATGGGCCTTGGGCTTTTCCGTCAACTCTTGACAAGTCCAAAGTTACCATTAATTATATTTAATACCACTATATAAATATAATTGCACTAGGCCTTATTAATAAATTATATCCCAAGACTTTATTTTACACGTAACCCCTTCATAAAATATTCGTAGTAATACAAAGTCATAAATATAGACTGCCACTTTGTAAATTACTACATCTTATCCTTGAGTACCCGGTTTAATCCTTTAAAATTATTCATCATATATTTATGAAATCCAATTTCATAAATATATACTTTAGTAATTTCTTACCAAAGTGGTTAGGCCTAACTCTCTGAATAACTGAACCCATTAAACTTATCTCAAGGGAATATTTTGTATCTCCATTAAGAGACTATGAATTCCATCTTGAGAATATATGTTCCATCAACACTAAATGTGGTTGCCCAACATACTGAGGTTTTGACCGTCACATTAGATCTCACTCCTGATATATCAAAGCAACCTACACCTCATGATCAAGTCCATTATTCTCTCAGGATTAAGAGTTCATGCAAATAGAAGTCGTGAGATTTATTATTCAATTGACAGTCGTTAGGAGAATAATAAATCTCACAGCGGTCCAGTTCAATATGTTTTAACTCTTAAAAAATATCAACATATCAACTAGAAGTCACCACTTCCATGATCAAGACAAATCATCTTAGTTGATACGTTATAGTCTTCGCAGATGAAATGCCCAATTTCATCACCGACTACGAACTATAAATTTTGAGTTTACAAAGAACTTGTGATTTATATCTTCTGTGACTAAATCACATAAATCACATACTATGCATCTCATGGACTATATGATAATGTCCAAATATTCATGTTACCATTATTTTAGATAAAAATAAACAACTTTATTAAACACAACATTAAGTCATACATAATGTCATACATAGCATCATACAATAGGATTTAAGGGCATATATCCTAACAAAAGGTACTTGATTTTTGACAGCTCCGTGATATCTCCAAACAAAATCTTCGAGGAGACCTTCAATGGGAAGAATCGGAGCGGTGTTGGCATCGATGGGGAGTCTGAGCCTCCGGTTACCTCTCAATCTCAAGACGGTCCTCTTGAACTCGGAGTGAGTCAGATCGGAGAACTGAGTCACGTCGTGGATCGCTGACGGATCGAACCTCCAGTGTCGGCGTGCTCTCTTCAGATTCCTTTGGAAAACCTTGAACCTGAACGCGTGCTCCTCTTTGTTCACGTACGACTTGCTGTACTTCTTCTTGAACAGCGCGAAGTGGTGCTCCGCCCCGAGTAGAGGATTGTCGCTCAGAGTCTCGCTAACGTTGGCATCGACGTCGACGTCTTGTTAGATCAACGCGTCGTTGGAGTTTTCCGGCAATGACGTCGTTAATTACCGATTGTTTTCAGGTAATATGTTACTATCTTGAGAAAATATTCTGTTTGAAGAATTTCTTTTTAAATAATCAAAGATTATTTATATAATCGGTTTGTAATTTTGTTAATTTAGATAGGGTAAATTGGAAAATTTATTTAGTTAATAACTTATCTACTCTACTTTCCCTCCAAATCTCTCTAATTTGGGAGAATTAAAAATGAGGGGTTAGAGGTAATTGAAACCCCTCCAAATCTCTCCAAACCCCTCTCCCTCCGTCCTTAAAAAACTTCCAAACAAGGAAATTGAGTTACTCTCCCTCCCTTTACTCTACTCCCCTTCCTTTTTTTAACTTCCAAACAGGCCATTAATCACAACCAACATATACCCAAATTTCGATCTCAACCCACCATTGGTATGATCTCAATCCCAATCATCACAGCAAGGAGAGAAGAGAAATGGACTCCATGCCATGACGACCTTGGTAGTCCGCAGTTGCGAAGAGAGAGAGAGAGAGAGAGAGAGAAGAGACCGAGAGAGAGCAACGAAGAAGTTTATGGCATTGGTGAGAGGAGGAATTGTAAGAGTTAAAGGTGAGGTATTAATAGATGCAGAGATAATCAAAGAGAAGAGAGGAGAGAAGAGACTGAAAAAGAGAGAGATCCATGAGAGAGGTTAAGAATGAAATTAATAAAAAAAATAATTGCAACTTGCTACATTAATCCGCTATTAGTAGCAGATTACTGTAACAAGTTGCTAAAATTTTTAGCTTTGGCATCATTGCTAAAGAGAGTTTTTTTTTTTTTTTTTTTTTTTTTTTTTTTGAGGTGTTAAAAATAGATTTTTAGGTATTTAACACCTCTATTATAAATGCAGTTAGTGTGGGTGTGTTGAAACTGATAGTGAAAGACAAGCTCAAAACGATGTCATCTGCAAATTCAATAAAAAGAACTAAGGACATTTATATCATTTTTTTTTAATAAAGAGTTGACAACACTTATAGATATAACACCAATTTGCAATCTCTTCAGAAATTGTTTTATTGAAACGATGGTGTACCACTTAGACACATTAGCTCCCTATTTTAGTAGTGAATTGCTTCCACGTGTTAGCTTCTTATTCGTAGTTAGCATAAATTGTTGACCTAGGTCTAATCCATAAAAACAACCTCAAAGGATTTAAGACCTAATTGGTTTGGAGAAAATTCAAAACTCAGTTCTCATTTCTAATTCTTATGACTCAAACCTCTCATCCATAACTCATATCCCTACTTCTATATTCCTCTTAAATTAACTCTATCAAATTTAGAGCAATCACACCAGCTCGTAAATAGTTTTCTAAAATACAAATAGTGTTCAATTTTGCACATTTTAACCCTAAAATCCCCCACATCAGTCTTTGTAAAAATTTCTAAATATACGTAATAGTCTTGTAAATGAACAGTAACCATGCATATATACATGGTTATTGTTCATCATGTAAATAAATTTTTTATTCTTTTTTTTCTCTCTCCTCGCTCTTTTTTTCTCATTTCCTTTCTCACCTTGATCACTCTCAGGATTGCTGTTTACAGTGTTAAATAAATAAATATTTTATTTAAATAAATGTGTATAATAAACAAACTAATATGAATATTTATAAAAATAAAAATAAAAATAAAAAATAAAAAAAAGTAAATTTTAAATTTGTAGAATAAATTTTTTTTTTTGCATATACGGATACTCTCACGTGTGACTGTGTTTCTCGGGTGTAGTTCTCACCCATAAAACTCATATTTTAGAGCACATGGTGGAGCCCACACACTGTTCCAATCAGTGACCATATATCACTCCCACGGCCTTTTTCTCTCTCCTCCATTTATTTAATTTCTCTTCATCTTTCTCTGCCTCTCCACCCTCCTCTTCAGTTCTCTTTTTCTCTTCCTCATTATTTGCCTATATCACTCTCCTCTTTCTCTTCCTTTTTCTAGCTCTCACTGTCTTCCTTCTCATTAGATCGATAGTCTCCAGGCAGCGGTGTTCTCCTTGGCGGAATCAGAAGACACCCATTTTTGTAATATCCCCCAAACTCTCTCTCTCTCTCTCTCTCTCTCTCTCTTCATTTGCACTTAGATCTTGTTTTGATACCTTCTGTAATTTTTTTGGGTGACTCTTTAGATTTTGAATGGCCACTTCTGTAATTTTTTTGGGTTTGTTGGGTTTCTCATAGATTTTGTTTGACTGCATCTGTGATTTTTATGGGTTCACTGATTATTGGTTTGCTAATTTTGGGACTCCATTTGTTTCCTATTTTGTCGAATGAATCAAGCTTGTAATCAGGGGCGGCCTGACATAATTTGGGCTAAGGCTAAAAATTTATGCGAAAATTTTAATATGTAAATATTAATTAAATAAAATTATTTAATACTAATCAAATCAAGGTTAATTATTTAATACTAATTAAATTAGGGCTAATTTAATACATTAAATATATAATTTGATGAATAATGCCAACTAAATTAATGTTAATTTTATACAGAGAATTGAATATTATAGTTGAATCATAAATATTAATAAAAAGAAATATAAATATATTACAATTAAAAAAGATACTTTATTTTGGATATACAACGATGCATAGTTAAGTAAAACATACTTTATTTTGGATATACAATGATACATAGTTAAGTCAAACTGTAATTTAATTTTTAACTTTATATTTAGTTTTTTAGAGAGAGATGGATATTATTTGGTGTGTGGCTTTGTAGGATATGAGTTTACAAAAGTTAAAGTTTCAAATTGTTAGGAGAGATTAATCTATAATTGAAGATTTAACATATTTGCAACATTTTTTTTTTGAAACATTTTAGGGTGGAAAAATGTGCTAAAAGCACTATAAAATATTCACAATATGATTTGACATTAATTCTCGTTAATAAAATTCATCAATTTAACTAATGAATGTTTAAATGACTTTTTTGTGATTAGTAACATGGTAATTTGTAAGCTAATAATAAAATTTATAGTATCCTTAACATCACTAATAATAAAAAATACATAGCCTTTAAAAAATATATATATAATTTTATAAAAAATTGAGTTTTTAACCATAGGGACTGAGGCCTTTTTCTCTAAAGTGATTTTTTTAGTTGGGTGGGGCCTTAGGCCTAGGCTTAGCTTGCCTAGGCCTTGGGCCGGCCCTACTTGTAATATTAGGGATTGATGTATTCAATCTATTTCATAAATGTGATATGGGTATCTAATGTATACTTCGTCATTGAGTTGGTTCAAGATTGTGGGAACATTTTCAGTTTTAGATTTTGATAATTTAAATATCATAATAATTAGGAAGGGAGGTTTGAAAGTTAGTTATCTTTCACTTTGCTACAATTGAAATAATAAGTTATATATGCAAAATAAAGTACAAATCATATGTTAAATCATAATAAATAAAATGATGTGGTTCTTAGCCCTATCTAATTGTAAGCAAAGAATTTACTTCAGACAAATGTTGGAATTATAAAAATTATTCGTCAAAGTTCGTATCATCTTATAGATTGACATAGCAGCTTATATTACATTATCACATTGGTCGTTTTGCTAAAAGTTTTACACACATGCATCCAAGGATGGACCTAGGTGGGTCCCCCCCCCCCCCCCCCCAACACTCAGGCCCAATTTATTTATTTTTAAGTAGCTTAATTTTCAGGAAAAAAAAATAGACTTTGGTCCCCTCCAAAAGTCATGAATCATTAACCCAATCCATGTAAATCTTAAAAAAAAAAATGCAAATCCAAAAAAATTTAAACCCAATAGTGTTTTGTGTCTTAAGAAATAATAGTATTTTGTGTATTTTGTTTTTATTGATAGATGATTGCATTTTAATATATTAAGAAACAATGATTTGTGTATTTGTTTTGGTTAAAAGTTTCTTAATACCATGTGAATGTGTATTTGAATTTCTTCTAATTTTTTATTTTTGCTTATCTCCAACCTCCCTTAACTTGAAATCCTGAGTCCATTCCTGCATGATGCACCACCACTATATTCCCAAAGTGAAAGTCTTTAGATTAGTAAATATGTTATGAGTATGTTTTGTGGAGTGAGTGAGATCTATAGTGTGTAATCTTGATTTGAACACCAAATATCCTTCAATTTGATTGGAAATAGATCAAAGATCTTTGAAATTTAATTACAATGAATCTCTAGCTAAAAGCTTGTTAGAAATTTTTTGTTCTTCATATTCTTCTTCTATTATTAAAATATTCTTAGTTTTAAAAGATCTGTAGTGAATGTATTTCAAGGCTTTAGAGGCTTGAATGCATGGAGCTTCACTGATTTGTAGTCTCTTGGAATTTCCAGAGGCATTTGAGCTTGATTCTAGTGAACTTTGAGGTTTAAGAAGATAATTTGAATTATTTCTCTTTGAATGTTCATCGTATTCAAAAGTTGAATTTCTTGGAAGCTTTGATTCCAGTAGAGTTTCTATACTTCTAAATATTATTGAATCCTTTGGGTGCCTTAGGAGAGCTTTTATTTATAGGAGTTTGGGGAGGTCAAACGACATGTGGTTGAATTTGATTGGTGACATGTGTCATGATTTGATTGTTGAGATTTTAAGACTTTTTCTCCTAGAGACACAACCTCATTTGATTAGCTAAAGTGTCTTAATTTGGCATTCTTTGCTTCCCATTATGTCCCTAATAGCTTTTTATACTCATTTCTCCCTCTTTCATTGTTCGCATTCCCCATTTCACATATTATGTGACATCTTAAGGCCATGTTTCTCATCCCATCCCATCTAAACAACCCACAACATGTGATTAGGTGGGCTTAGTAGATATCACCTCCTTGACAATTCTGTATATAATCTTCATCTGACATATAATCCCATCCCATCCCCGCCATCCCAACCACCCACAACTCACCATCCCAACTACCATAACCGAAACCCACTAGATCAACCAAAACCAAAAATCATCAGATCATTAGAGCATTCGATCTAGAGAGAGAACAACAGAGAGAAAGGGAGAAAACTCACAACCGAAACCAACCCCCACCACCACCACAACCTTCCCACCCATAGCCAAAACCAACCATCACAACAACCAAACCCACAACCACCAAACACATGAACACACACACAAACAAAAACTTAATCACAACCAACATATACCCAAATTTCGATCTCAACCCACCATTGGTATGATCTCAATCCCAATCATCATAGCAAGGAGAGAAGAGAAATGGACTACATGCCATGACGACCTTGGTAGTCTGCAATTGCGAAGAGGTTGAGAGAGAGAGAGAGAGAGAGAGAGAGAGAGAGAGAGAGAGAGAGAGAGCAACGAAGAAGTTTATGACGTTGGTGAGAGGAGGATTGGTAAGAGTGAAAGGTGAGGTATTAATAGATGCAGAGATAGTCAAAGAGGAGAGAGGAGAGAACAGACTAAAAAAGAGAGAGATCCGTGAAAGAGGTTAAGAATGAAATTAATATAAAAAATAATTGTAACTTGCTACATTAATCCGCTATTAGTAGCAGATTACTGTAACAAGTTGCTAAAATTTTTAGCTTTGGCATCATTGCTAAAGAGAGTTTTTTTTTTTTTTTTTTTTTTTTTTTTTTTTTTTTGAGGTGTTAAAAATAGCTTTTTAGGTATTTAACACCTCTATTATAAATGTTGTTAATGTGGGTGTGTTGAAAATGATAGTGAAAGACGAGCTCAAAACGATGTCATCTGCAAATTCAATAAAAAGAATTGAGGACATTTATATCATTTTGTTTTAATAAAGAGTTGATAGCACTTATAGATATAACACCATTTTGCAATCTCTTCAGAAATTGTTTTATTGAAATGGTAGTGTATGAGTGTATCACTTAGACACATTAGCTCCCTATTTTAGTAGTGAATTGCTTCCACGTGTTAGCTTCTTATTCATAGTTAGCATAAATTGTTGACCTAGGTCTAATTCATAATAACAACCTCGAAGGATTTAAGACCTGTTTGGTTTGGAAAAAATTCAAAACTCAGTTCTCATTTCTAATTCTCATGACTCAAACCTCTCATCCATAACTCATATCCCTACTTCTATGTTCCTATTAACTTAACTCTATCAAATTAGAGCAATCATACTAGCTCATGAATAGTTTTTTAAAATACAAAAAGTGTTCAACTTTGCACATTTTAACCCTAAAACCCCCCACATCAGTCTTTGTAAAAATTTCTAAATATACATAATGGTCTTGTAAATGAACAGTAACTGTGCATATATACACGGTTATTGTTCATCATGTAAATAATTTTTTTATTCTTTTTTTCTCTCTCCTTACTCTCTTTTTCTCATTTCCTTTCTCACCTCACTTTTAGGATTACTGTTCACAGTGTTAAATAAATAAATATTTTATTTGAATAAATGTGTATAATAAACAAACTAATATGGGTGTTTTATAAAAATAAAAATAAAAAATAAAAAAAGTAAATTTATAGATATGCAGAATAAAAAATAAAAAAAAATTGCATATACGGATGCTCTCATGTGTGGCTGTGTTTCTCTGGTGTAGTTCTCACCCATAAAACTCATCTTTTAGAGCACATGGTGGAGCCCACACACTGTTGCAGTCAGTGACCATATATCACTCCCGCAACCTTTTTCTCTCTCCTCCATTTATTTAATTTCTCTTCTTCTTTCTCTCTCCACCCTCCTCTTCAGTTCTCTTTTTCTCTTCCTCATTATTTGCCTACATCACTCTCCTCTTTCTCTTCCTTTTTTCTACCTTTCACTGTCTTCCTTCTCATTAGATCGATAGTCTCCAGGCAGCGGTGTTCTCCTCGGCGGAATCAGAAGACACCCATTTCTGTAATATCCCTCAAACTCTCTCTCTCTCTCTCTCTCTCTCTCTCTCTCTTCATTTGCACTTAGATCTTGTTTTGATACCTTCTGTAATTTTTTTGGGTGACTCTTTAGATTTTGAATGGCCACTTCTATAATTTTTTTGGGTTTGTTGGGTTTCTCTTAGATTTTGTTTTGCTGCATCTATGATTTTTATGGGTTCACTGATTATTGGTTTACTGATTTTGGGACTCCATTTGTTTCCTATTTTGTTGAATGAATCAAGCTTATAATCAGGGGCGGCCCAATAATTTGGGCTAAGGCTAAAAATTTATACGGAGTTTTTAATACGTAAGTATTAATTAAATAAAATTATTTAATACTAATTAAATCAAAGTTATTTATTTAATACTAATTAAATTAGGGCTAATTTAATACATTAAATATATAATTTGATGAATAATGCCAACTAAATTAATGTTAATTTCATATAGAAAATTGAATATTATAGTTAAACCATAAATATTAATAAAAAAAATATAAATATATTACAATTAAAAAAGATACTTTATTTTAGATATACAATGATGCATAGTTAAGTAAAATTGTAATTTAATTTTTAACTTTATATTTAGTTTTTAAGAGAGAGATAGATATTATTTAGTGTGTGGTTTTGTAGGATATGAGTTTACAAAAGTTAAAGTCTCAAATTGTTAGGAGAAATTAATCTATAATTGATGATTTAACATATTTGCAACATTTTTTTTAAAACATTTTAGGGTGGAAAAATGTGCTAAAAGCACTATAAAATATTCACAATATGATGTGACATTAACTTTTATTGATAAAATTTATCAATTTAACTAATAAATGTTTAAATGACTTTTTTGTGATTAGTAACATAGTAATTTGTAAGCTAATAGTAAAATTTATAATATCCTAATCATTACTAATAATAAAAAATGCACAATCTTTAAAAAATATATATGTAATTTTATAAAAATTTGAGTTTTTAACCATAAGATGTGGGGGTCTTTTTCTCTGAAGTGATTTTTTTAGTTGGGTGGGGCCTTAGGCCTAGGCCTAACTTGCCTAGCCCTTAGGCCGGCCCTGCTTGTAATATTAGGGATTGATGTATTCAATCTATTTCATAAATGTGATATTGGTATCTAATGTATACTTCGTCATTGAGTTGGTTCAAGATCGTGGGAACATTTTCATTTTCAGATTTTGATAGCACATGTATGACTATTCTTTTTTTTTTTTTTTCCTTTTTTTGTTTAGGTACTCCTCTTCGGATGCAAAGGAAGATTTTTTAGATGCTCTTCTTTGAAGTTATGGAGAGTAAATGATGAGTAATACATGTAAGGAAGAATGGTGGGTGTGGGTGTGGGTGTGGGTGTGGGTGTGGGTGTGGGTGTGTAGAGCTATGTAAGATTTGTTCTGAGTTACGCGTGTGGAGTAATGAAAAGGGGAAAAGAGTACTGAAGAGGAGAATAATGAAAAGGGAGTGGAGTAATGAAAAGGGGAAAAGAGTACTGAAGAGGAGAATAATGAAAAGGGAAAGGAGTTTTAGAAGGCATATAGTCGTTGGGGGGAGTGCCGCCACAGACTGACTTGATTGAGACCAGTCATTACTGCAGGTCCCACAAAGTGCAAAAATTTACAATAATGCCACCAAATCTCATTTCTCATACCTTAAAAACTCCAAAAAAAAAAAAAAATGTTTTCAATTTTCATAAATAACTTCAATTTTTTGAGTTTTGAATTATGAAAATTAGAAATAAAAATTGAACCAAACAAACCGAAATGGTGTGAGGCCAACAAAATTTGACAAGTGTGTTATAAAAAATGAAAATTGAGTGATGAAAACAGGCAAACCAAACACCCTCTTAAGATCCTTGTCTCTCAAAACTAGTTCAAGAGACCATGTCATTACAACAATGTTATGCATACTTTTATATATTGATGTTTGTTTTCTCTATGCCAACATTTGAGGAAAGCCACTCCTAAATCAACTAACACTCCTCTAGCTTATATCTGATCTGGTGGATTTCCGTGTTGGTGGAACTAGTTGGAACATCAGCAGCCTCCAGCAAATCCTCCGGAAGGCCAAGCCATGAAGGGTTTTCGAATTACAAACCCCCCCCCCCCCCCCCCCCCCAAAAAAACTTGTTTCAGAGATGAAGCCAAGCCCGTGGCCTTAATCAAGCAACCACACCAAACATTAGCTATATACCAGAACCCTTTTGGCCATGATATTATGTATACACCTACACCAAAATCGTCAGGATCAACTTTAGTCACATCAGCAAAACAGGCTTGAACCCCACCTCCACATAGAAACCCACTAGCCAACAGCTTAAGCTCTTGTCAAAGTATTCAAGACCAAGAGCTAGTGGAGCTAGTAATTCACCCTTTGATCTGCCACTTAAAGGATGATGACAGCCTCACAAGTTGCCCACCATTTTCACTTCCAAACTACTTGGTTCCAACAGTTTCAGCCAAAGCCAAAGCAAGAGCTTAGACTAACCCCAAGGAGTGGTTTCTAGGGACTCCGAGCAGTACTGAGTCAGAGAGGAGACTTTCATTCCCTTTGACACAAGGCATTGGGTCTTTCAAGTGGAACAAAGGCTCCTTTTTCTCTAACGACAATTCTAGCTCTCAAAGGATGTTGAACAAGAACCAATCACTTCAATCTATAGGGAATTTGAGTGTGGATTCAAGTGTTTCCTGACCTGCGGGGATTGGAAGGAATCCACACTCATCAAAATAGCTGAAGAGAGTCACTTACGGTTCCACATTCAGTCCAGTTTATTATTATAATTAGTATTAATTTTTTGAGTTATGTTTACCAATTACGGTTCCACATTCAGTCCAGTTTGATCCATTCGGTCCAATTGGTTTACTTTTTTCTTATTCAGTCCATTTCGGTCCTGTTCAATCTATTCAGTCCAATGGGGTCTACCTTTTTCTATTTCGGTCTAATTTGGTCTACTTTTGTCCATTTTAGTCCGATTTGGTCTAGTTCAATCCATCCCGTCCAATTTAGTCTACTTTTGTCCAATTCATTCCATTTCAGTCTATTTGATCTATTTGCTCTATTCACTTCATTTTGGTCTACTTTAGTGTAATTAATTATGAATGGGAAAAGAAATGTTTGGGTTAACAATACTATCAATTATATGAATAATATCAATTGTAATTATATGATTAGTTTTGATTATCATAATAATCTCCTGAAGAAAATGAGAAATTTGAATAATAAATTTGAAATTTAAAAATTTTAGTTGTGCTAAAATAAATTAGGAAAATATAATGCATAATAACAATAGTTAAAAGAATATGGATCACTTCAAAAAAACAAATAATATCAATCAAAAATGATAAATTGTATATTTGTAAAAATAAAGATATATAAATTAATTTTATAAATTACTTAATTTTTAGGAGTATTATATTATATCTCAAAATAATTATATATTTTCATACATCGCTTGAGTTTGTAATTAGTTTCTATAAATATAAAAAATGTCGTACCTAGCTTCGTACAAGGCTCGTGTGTATGTGGGTTATGGTGTCATCTTATACACAATGTTAGAGAAATTGAACCTGGTTTAAGTTAGATCGGATTCAACTTATCTAACTTGCTATGCCCCCGGTATGGGCTAGGGCCGTAGATTTTAATTTATGTCCTTGGGATCATTGGTTGGGTTGTACTTTAAACCTTACTTTTAACCCACCTTGGATTATTCGGGTCAGTTATTTTGATGTGAGCTAACATCAGCGCAGGTTTCTTTTTAAAACTTTTTTTCATTTGAATAGAGATGGGTAAATTAGTCTTTCAATACACTTTTGACAAAGGTTGGCAACAAACTTGGTTATAAATTAAAGTTACAACTCCACTATAAAATTATTCATAAAAAATAAGTTTATGGGTTGAATAGTAAATAATATTTTATTGGCATGAAATTTGACATGTGTGTTAAGAATATAAAAAATACGCAATTCAATAGTTAGATTTTTAAAATATGTAATCATTTAATTTATTTATTGAGAGATGTAATCTTAGGCTACTACTAAGTTTGTAGCCAAGCTTTGGTCCCCTTAACAATATATTAGGCCCTTACAAAATTTATATACCAAAAAAAAAAAAAAAAAAAAAAAAAAAAAAAAAAACTCAAGAATATTTTTGCTGACCTAAAATTTTAAAAGAAATGTAACTTGCAGCATTGATAATAAGATTTTTATTATGCAATGATTTCAAAATAAGAAAACTTGTAGAAGGAAATTGTACAATTTTATGTATTTGCATATGTTTTTTTTACTATATTTTGTATAATTTAAATTTTTTAAAGGCCATTCTGGAAAAAAAAAAAAAATTAGAGCCCTCGTTGGAGTTTTAGGCAATTGTCTATCTTACTTATACTGTTGAGCTACCCCTGCTTCAAGGACCTACTGAAAGAGTGGTGTATAAGAGAAAAGTGTGATTATAAGTATGGGCACACTGGTAAGTACAGAGGATGTTAAAAACAAAAAATGGTATGTCTACAACATTTTTACAACAAATCTTATGTGGTAGGTTGTTATTTGCTATAACTAATGGGTAAGAAAGTAATTTTAATGATAGATTTAAATTAAAAACCTGTAACAACCTACCAACTGGGATTTGTTGTGAAAATATTGTCAATGTAGCATTTCTCTTAAAAAAAATGGTTAGAAGACACATGCATCACGAGCTGTAGCTTCATGTAATTAGTGTGGATCAGTGGAGTTGGATGTAAAGCATTTCTCTCTCTCTCTCTCTCTCTCTCTCTCTCTCTCTCTCTCTCTCTCTCTCTCTCTAACCTTGCCCTATGCTTCCCTCATCTTGTGTTTGACACTAGAATTAGAATTATCTGTTGCTAGAGAACAAACAAGGTTTGCTAGTTCTAAACTTGACCACATGTTGAGTATTCAAAAGTTTCCCTTAGACAAACCAGGTTTAGGTATTGTTGATAGCATCTCTGTGTTTGAAACTCATTCCACAAACTTTGTTCCTTATTCTGAACCATCTAAAGTTGAAATTGTTAAGCCAAAAGAATAAGTTTCTGTTCCTAGGAAGATTAGGATAGATCTTAAAGAGTCTAAGCCTAAGAATCCTAACTTACCTAAGGGTAAAAAGCATGAAAGACCTTTATGGGTTTGTCATTGTTGTGGAAAAGCTAGGCATACTCGCCTAAACTGTTTCAACTTGCAAGCTGTTAAGAAAACAAATAAGCAAAAAGTACATGTGCTTGAAGCACAAGATCCTATTGTACTTATTGGTAAATTGGTAAAGACTTGAAACCTTTATTCCAATGCTGGAATTGCTCATCATTCTAATCTGAATAATAACTTTGAAGCCAAAGTTGTATTTAAAAAGTTTTGGATGCAAAAGGCTCAATTTAATTGAGTCTTTTTGACATGGTCTTTGTGTCTCATTTCAAAATCCTTTGTGACCACTTTAGTGATTCTTTTTTTTTTTTTTTTTTTTTTTTTTTTTTTTTTTTTGTTCCTAGGATTTGCATTGCATTACATTCATGCATTTTATAGTAGGTTTTTTTTGTTTGTTTTTCACAACAACCAAAAAAAAAAATAATTTAATAAAAAAGGAAAATAGGAATTTGGAAGAATGTGTTTTGTATTACATATCATGGATGTGTGCTTGAAGTTGGCCATTTTATCTTTGCATAACATGCCTATGTACCTTGGTTAGCTTGGATGAGCTTATTTTTTTGCACTTTACTAGTATTAGCTATGTAGTACATGAGTGTGTGAGTTGTTTAAAGTTTTTGATCACATATTTTTTTTTTTGAAGTCACATGTCTTTTCTTATAAGGACTAAAAAATTCAAAGAGAAAGGCATAAATAACATCTACCCCTATTTACTAATCAATCATGAACACCTTAGTGCATCTAAAAAGTTTTTGTGCTTGAGAAAATGTAGCACTTGCACATAAAAAATCATAAGATGTTGCCTTTAAAAGAAAAGAAAAAGTTGAAAAAGAAGATATGCGTAAAAAAATAAAACAAAATATGATAAGGCAAAATAGATATATAAAAATGCTTGGTTGCAAGCTTGTTTTCTAGGAGATGTGATAGTTATATGATATAACTCTTTAGGTGATAGTCACTTTCAAATTTATGTGATGAATAATATAAAAATTGTGATTGATTACTATCTACTTATCATGTCACATGTATCTCATACTGTTACTAGTTGCACACTCACAAGTTATTCTTTGCTAAACTTAGTACATGAAATTGTGTGTGAATTTAGTTTGGTCATCCAAGATTATATATTCTATGATTTTGATACAAAATATGTTCAATGTTTGAAAATTTGGGGTAAAAAGGATTGAAAACCTTGTTTTTGAAGTTCTGGGTTGAAAACAAATGCTTTTGAAAAACTTTTAAACTTATTCTCATGCATTTCATTCATGAAATTATTTGAATTGAGTGTTTTCTGCATAAACTTCTATTGGGTTTTCAAAATTCCCATTTTCTAGAATTTTGATTTTCGAATATGTTTTTCAACCGATTGAAAATCCCTTAATTTTTAAGCTCGGTCTCTACCTGGTTCGATTGATCCTCGATTGGTGCTCAATTAGTTGAATATGTTTTTCGATTGATCGAATCCATTTTTCAACCAATCAAAATTTTAAGAGTTTTTAAAGAAAACCCTCTGCCTAACTCGATTGGTACCCGATCAATGCTCGACCGATCAAGTTTCGAAAGAAAAGAACAAGAAGTTTTTTTCCCTTACATGTTCATCACTTTTCAAAAAGTTTTTCTAGCTTTTTCTCCTTTCTCTTTCTCGACCGATCCAATCCAAGCTCCCTTGTCGTTTTCTTCCTCAAATTTTTCAAAGGTTTTTGTCCTCAAGCACTGGTAAGATCTAAATACCCTTTCTTTTTCATTTTAATTACATTTTTCATGCATTTTCTTTAGAATTTTCGAACAAAATTTTTGGGGATTTTGATGTTTGGGTTGTTTTTGTTCATTTTTAATCAATGGGTTTTTGTTCCTAGTTCATATAAACATGATTCTCATGCATTAATTTGCACAATTTTGTGTTTTGGGAAATTTAAACTCTAGGTCTTGAAACTTAGTGAAATTGGGATTTTTGTGAAATTGGGCTAAAATTGAAGAAATTGACTTGTGTAATTGACAGATTAATTCATTATATGAAGTTTTCTAACCAGTGTGATGATTTGATCAATTTGATTTGGTTTTTAAAAGTGGATTTTTCAAAATTTTGGGTTTTTGATTAAAACTCTTTTATTCAGGTTAATTGCGGATAAATGTTGAAAAATTGAACAAGTTTTTTGTAAGGACATATGTAAATCATGTTAGGAACATATGTCAATATTTTATGTAATTGGCTAATCATTTGACAAAACAAACTTTACTTGTATTTGGATAGGTCTAGGATGTGTTTAATGCTTCAAGAAACAAAGTTTCAAGTTCAAGTGTTAAAACCATGCAAGTCTGTCGAAGAAACAAGTGAAGAAGTATTGGTCATTAAAGCTCAACAGCTAGTATCTATCGAGATTTAAAAAGTTGTTTCAGCCTGAGGCTCGATAGTTGCTCAATAGATAGGGCATCTGTCGAGATTTATGAAAAATAGATTTTCAGTTTTGATTTTCATTTAATCCGTGAGTAAGTGTTTAAGCTTTCTTTTCTCACAGCCCTAAACATATATAAAGATTATTTTAAGGGCCTTCATAGAGAGTACAATTACACAAGTGCAAAGCAAAGTGTTGTTCATGCAAATTGTGACCGGAAACCTAGTTTGCCCTAGTTCATCTTGAAGAAGATGTTGTGTTTATACACCTTAGGGTTTTGTGACCAAGCAACTTCGTGATCTTCATTGTGTGATGAACTAAAGAACTTTGTAGCAAATATCCTTCTCAAGTTAGTGATCAAGTCGCATACTAGGATCCGTTCATCTATTGATTAGTCACGTACTAGGAGCCATGCAATACAAGGAAAGATTGTCACCATAGAATAAGTCCAATTGAGTATTGGGGTAATGTTTTAACTGTAGGTTGGTATAAAGTATTGAGATTCCTTTACTTATAACCGCTTGTTGTGATAATAGTGAGTTTTCATAAATGGTGACCTTAAAATCATCCGGTGGAGTTTTTTACCTCGGAGGTTTTCCCCATTCGTAAACAAATCACCTTGTCAAATTTCTTTTCCGCTGCATTTTACTTTAGTTGGTAATTTGTTTGTGCTTCCTCTTACATTGCATGTTAATTTGATTAATTAATAAATTTGGCTAATTAATCAATTAATTAATCACAAAGGGTCAATACATTCTTGGCCTATCAAGTGGTATTAGAGCAGACACACTCTGATTAGGTTTTAATCTTTTCTGTATGGTCCATTGACCCCTGTTGTCATGGACAGAGGACAATCTCTTATCATACCTCCTTTATTTGATAGTACTAACTATGCATATTCAAAAGTACGCATAAGAGCTTTCTTGCAATCTTTAGATGAGAAAGTGTGACAAGCTGTGAAGATAAACTGGACCAAGCCAAACGAAGCATCGACCGACTAGAATGATGCTAAGATCAAGGCGGCAAACTTCAACTACAAGGAACTGAATTCTTTATTTAGTGCAGTTACAAATGAGGAGTTCAAGAAGATATCCTCCACTGAAACTATGAAGGAAGCATGAATTATCCTCCAGACAACCTATGAGGGAACCAAGGCTGTCAAGGATAGCAAACTCAACCTTTAATCTTAGAGAAACAATTCCCGAGCCCAAGATTGTTAGAAAGGTGCTCAAATCTCGACTCGAGAGATTTCATGCCAAGATCACCGCTATTGAGGACTCAAAGGTCATTGACAAGATTCCCTTGACAAAGCTAGTTGGTAATCTACAAACTTATGAATTAAGTTTGACAAGGATTGGGAAATCTAGTAAAGGAAAGAGCATGGCACTAAAGGCCAAGAGTAGTGACATGGATAAGTCTTCCGACGATGAAGATTCTAAAATGAAGTCCTACATCACCAAGCAATTCAAGAATTTCATGAAGAATGCCAATACAAAAGGCTTCGACAAGGACCGTAGACGATCAAGTTCTTCTCAGTTTAAAAGCCAAGACAAAAGGAAGAAGGATGCTAGGGATGGTAGTCAGTACACTATTCCTTCAAGACCCAAGTGTTTCGAGTGTCAAAGCTTCATTCACATGAAACAAGAGTGCCCTAATTATCTCAAGTCCATTGGGAAAGCCAATGCACTTGTTGCAACTTTGAGTGACAACGAACTTGAGGATGATTCTGAAAATGAAGATTATGAAATTCTAAATGCTTTCACCGCAACTGGCAATCCTACTGAAGGGATTGTAGAAGATATGGATGAAAAAGAAGACTTGGTGGAGTCAAAGTTTGAGAAGATGGATGAACAAGATGACATCCACACTGCCTATGCAAAGTTATACAAGGTCTCAGAAAAGCATGAGAAGTTGTATAGGCTGGCCACCAAGAAGCTTAGTGATATGGAGCTTGAATGAGAAGAACTTTGCACAAAGTTTGATGAAGCCAATCAGACTATAGGAGGGCTAGGGTTTAAAAATAATTTCTTGGCTGAGAAGGCCAAGAAGCTTGAAGCGAAGCTGTTTCAAGTTAGAGCTCAGTTGGAGAGGACTTCAAGTGCAAAGCTTAATGAGATGCTCAGCCTTCAAAAATCTACTTCAGACCGAACCGATTTAGGGTATGACTTCTCCTCTCCTAATATTGCTTCTTCCAATACTACTATTTTTGTTTCTCCTACTAATATTATTGAATCTAAGAACAATAATGTCAAAAATGTGATAGCTAATGAGAATATAGACAAGGGTAAACCTATCTTAGGAGCACCTCCTAAGCTTGCTAAGAAAGAAACCAAAAACCCTAAGGCTAAGAAGAGTAATGCTCAAAGTTTAAAGAGAAAAAGTAGCATCTTTGTTATCATAGTGGAGCAACTAGACATATTCGACTTAATTGCAACAAGTGGCAAGCCACTCAACAGGGCAACAGTATGGTCTCATCTAGAAACCTGAGTTAGTTTCCATCCTCTTTTGCTCCTCTTGGAGATCTCCTTAAGGCTCTCATGTTCCTTTCAAACTTGAAAGGTTGCAATTCTTCCCCCTTACCTCCGATTCAAGGATTCGCCAAAATGAAAGGTTCTTCCAAGGTGTGGAAAGAAAGAGGCTCTAAGTAATTCAGTCACTTTTCTCTCTCTCCACCCTTCTTGTTTTGTTTTTGCATTACTTGTGTGTTTTTCTTGCTTATTTTGAGTCAGTTTAGTTTTTATGCATTACTTAGTTTAACAAGTTTTTGTTTGTTTGTTTTTAGGTTTTGTTTTATTTGTTTTCCTTCATAAAAATAAAAAGAAATTGAAAAATCATAAAAATACAAAAACAATGTGCGTTTGTGTACATTGGTACTTATGTACCTTGAATAGCCAATGAAACAAAATTTTCTAAACTTTGTTTCTCTTGTAACTTAGATGAGCATCTCTATGCACAACTAAGCAAGTGAGCATTATGACTCATGTTTGTGATGAATAAGATTAAGTTATCTCTTGTACTTGACACTCGTATCACTCTTTTTGACGGGAAGGACTAGAAAAATCTAAGAGAAAGGTGTAAATAACCATCTCACCACTGTTGCCCTCTAATCATACAATGACATCTGTATGTTTCGGCATAGCAAAAATATAATATCAAAAAGTGCAATATCAAAAAGCTTAACATCATTGGGTATTTCTTTTCTCTCTTTCATATGCCCATGTATGATATGCTTAATAAACAAAAAATATGCAAAAGAAAATTAAAGCAAAAGAAACAAAAATGCTTTAAAATATGATCGCAAACGTGTATTATAGGAGATGTGAGAGTTATAGGATGTACCTCGAAGGTGATAGTCCCCATCAAGCAATTATGATCATGTGTGAGTTAAATTGATTTACTCATATCTCAAATCGTCATAACATGTAGACACTCATAAAATCTTGTGATGTTTTTCACACACAACACGCAATATTCTTTACTACTCTTAATACATGTGCAGGTACAATGTGATTTGGCCATCACAAGTTTTACATGTGTTAATGTATACCCACTAAGCTATCTTGACATGTTTTTGAAATATAAAATTGTTTAGACTTGTTTAGTGTGTGAATGTGTGTGTATTTTGGATCGAAATGCATGACATTTTTTCATGATGAGTGATGTTTTTGAGAGCTTAAAATGTTGGTTGGATCTTTGGTTGAGTAGCATGTTTGATTGCATTCATGTCTGTGTTTTTCTCTTCTTTGAAAAACTGTTTTTAAGTAATCTCAACAGCTTCTCGACACCTCTCGACAGCTAGGCTATCTATTGAGCTCTTCAACTTCTCATTATCGTAATATCGATAGCTCTTCGATCCATCAAGAAAGTTTCTGTCTCCTCGATAGATGCTTGATAGCTCCTTGATCCATTGAGCCCTTTTTGCTGTGGACACCTCTCAACAGATCCTTGATAGCTCTTCGACAGTTAATTCACGCATTTTTATTCTCGATAGGTCTCGACAACTCTCGATTTGTTGAGCTACTGAGATTTCTATTTAAAGGGTCTGCACAACATTTCTCTCATTTCTCCTCAATCTCTCTCAATAGAAGTTGTCTCTTCACCTCCAAAAACCTCTCTCGCTCATTCCAAACCTCATCCCTACTCATTTTTCAGTCTCAAGATCTTCTTTCTTCTTTGGTGTGATGCTTTCTCACTCATTAATCATGCAATTCATATATTTTAACCTAACTTTTGGGGTTTTTGAAATCTTTTGGGATTTTTTTCAAAATTGTTGAGGTTTTTGTTAAAGTTTTGGGATGGGTTTTGTTTAAACGATCTTGTATCATCATGCATTGCATCACATATGCATTATAACGATGATTCATGCATTTTAGATGCATTTTGAAATTTTGTGTACTGGTAGGTTTAGATTGGGCTGAGCTCCTGATGTTTTTACTATTGCATATCACATGCTCATGCATTTTCATGCATACGTACATTCAATTCTTTATATTCTTATATATTGACTGTGTTGGTGCTTTTCTATGTCTCTCTCTCTTCCTCTCTCCCTCTCTCCTTCTTTCGGTTAGTTGCTCTGCGGCACCTAAACAGAAATCTACTCCATCCTAAAACCCTCTTCGTTCTGGGGCATCTACTTTTGATTCCACCCTTTCTCACATTCGATTCCATGATGATAAACTTCGCAAAGACTTTTCGAAGAACTTTTCCAGACGAGGCATTCATTTGTAATGCCAAATCATTTTATCAGACTTCTCCGATACTGACCTTTGCACTGTCATTCATAGTAAGGGTTGGGAGACACTATATGGCGTCCCGGTCACTTGTCCTTCTGTGATCATACAGGAGTTCTACTCCAACATGCACGGATTTGATTATTCAGTACCTCTCTTTGTTACTCACGTTCAATGTATGTGCATTATGGTCACTCCAAATATCGTATCCGAAGTGCTCCACGTCCCGAGGGTAGCGCATCCTGACTACCCCTGCTATGATTGTCTTAAAATTGTGTCTAAAGACAAGCTTATGTCTTCTTTTTGTGAGCATCTTTCTGATTGGGGTGATCGTCAGTACACCCTTTGCTTGGCCTTTACTAAAGGTCCGAGGTATCTTAATATGGTGATGAATTTTGTTTTGCATCCTCTGTCTCACTATAACTCTATCACAGAGCCTCGTGCTCGATTTTTACTATCTCTCTTAGAGCATATCTCTATTGACTTCCCCTCTTACTTCATTCCATCCTTCACAGACATTTATAGGGATATGATGGCTAGTGATAAGCTCATTTTTTCCTTCAGCAATCACACGGATTATTAGCCATTTCTGTCTCCTATCCCAAGTTGGACCACTTTTTAGTTATGTGTGCCATAGACGCCGCTACCGTTAAATTAAGCGAGGCGCAGCTACGATCCAGGCGACTCGGGATGATGATTCTTCCAACTTCTACCACTTCATCCACCTCTACTCCTTCTTCTTCTACGGGTAGGGTGACTCTTGAGGACATCATGGCACAACTTGTGTGCATGGATGCTTGCCTTGACACTCTCAGTGATGAGTTGTATCAGGTGAACACCCATGTTGGTCGTATTGCACAATGACAGGCTGCCATGAGTGGTTTCGCTGCTTACCCTTCTCCATCTCCACCAACTTCAGAGGATGAGAGTGATGATGGCTCCGGCAGTGATGATGCTAATAAGGACGATGGTAAAGGCTCACCTAGTGATGATAAGATATCTACTTGATGTACTTACCCTTTGTCATTCATGACAAAAAGGGGAAGTATTTTTGGATATGAGAGTAGTCATATACATAGGGAAAGAGTTAGTACTTAGGAGATTTTTGTTAAGGAGAGTATCTATATTTTTGTAGGAATGTAGTAAGGACTTATGTATCTTTTTCTTTTCTTTCCATTTTAGATACATTGTTCATGAACCTTTGGTTTTGTGACCACTTTGTGATAGCATACCTTGTACTTGTTGATAATATATATATACATTTGAGGTTGTTATTACAGTTCTTTCACCTATCTCTTCATGGGTTGCTTCTTTTCACTCTTTATGCACATGCTTCTTATATTTTGTATGCAATCTTTTATTTTTGTTTTACACTAAGATGTCTTGATGAGTTTTGTTTAAAATGTTTCAGAAATACAAGTTGTCTAAGTTTTCCTTACCAAAGGTTTTCAAGAGTTTGTGTTAAGATAGAATTTATTGTATTCAACAAGTGAGTATGAGTTGAGTGATTTGTGACATCTTTCATATGTTCATTTGTTTGTTGTGGTTTTGTCACAGATTGCCAAAGGAAGAGATTGTTAGGACATATGTGAATCATGTTAGGAACATATGTCAATATTTTATGTAATTGGCTAAAATTTTGACAAAAATCACTTTACTTGTATTTGCATAGATCTAGGATGTGTTTAATGTTTCAAGAAACAATGCTTCAAGTTTAAGTTTTAAAGCCATGCAAGCCTGTCCAAGAAAAAAAATGAAGAAGTGCTGGTCATTAAAGTTGAACAACTAGTATCTATCGAGGTTTAAAAATTTGTTTCAACCCGAGGCTCGACAGCTGCTTGATAAATAGGGTATCTGTTGAGATTTATGAAAAACAAATTTTCAGTTCTGATTTTCATCCAATCTGTGAGTATGTGGTTGAGCTTTCTTTTCTCGCAACCCTATGTTAGGACATATGTGTTTCAAGGTGTTTTGAACATCTGTCATCATTTTATGTAATTAGCTTATCTTTTGACAAAACACACTTTACTTGTAATTGGGTAGATTTAGGATGTGTTTAACGCTTCAAAAAACTTTGTTTCAAGATCAAGTCTTAAAGTCATCAAGTCTGTCCAAGAAACAAACTGGAAAGTGCAAGTTCATTAAAGTTCGACACTTATCTCGATATATGAATCTATCGAGCTTTAAGAAGCTATTTAGCCCTGAGGCTCAACAGCACCTCGATACCTCTAGCTGTTGAGATTTAAGAAAAACATATTCTATGTTCTGTTTTGATTCCAATCCATACTTATGTCTTTGGGACTTCTTTTCTTCTAACCCTAGACATATGAAATGATTATTTTAAGGGCCGTCAAAAGATATGCAAATTGCATAAGCATTGAGAAATTGTTGTTCATGCAATTTGCAACCTGAGACAAAATTCGTGCCCTAGTTCATCTCTTGTGAAGAAGTTGTTGTATAATGTGCACCGTAGGGTTTTGTAACCAAGCATCTTCTTAATTTTCATCGTGTGGATGAATTGAAGAACTTTGTAGCCAATAACTCTCTCTCTCTAGTTGGTAATTGAAGTCGCGTACTGGGATCCGCACGATTGGTTAGTCACGTACTGAGAGCCGTACATCAAAAGGAGAAACTGTCACTGCAGAACATGTCCAATTGGGTATTGGGGTAATAGTTCAACTATTGGTTGGTAAGGTACTTGGATTCCTTTACTTATAACCGCTTGTTGTGATAATAGTAGAGTTTCAGAGTGGTGACCTTAAATCATCCGGTGAAGTTTTTGCCGTGTAGGTTTTCCACATTCGTAAACAAATCACCGTATCATTTAATTTCCGCTGCATACTTTAGTTTATTGGTGATTTGTTTGTGCTACCACGCACTTTGCATGTTAACTTGTTTAATTAAAAATTTGGCTAATTAATCAACTTAATTCATCACTAGAGGTCTACGTGTTTGTGGCCTATCAAGTGGTATCAGAGTAAGCACACTCTGATTAGGGTTTAATTCTTGTGTGTGATCCATTGACCCCTGTTGTTAGGTCATAAACCAGCTTGAAGAGATCTTTATTTTCAAATACATCTTGTGTTTCTAATCTCTACTTGTTTGAGTGTCTCAGAAAATACAAGTTAAAAGTTATTTGAATTCTCATATGATGACTATTGGAAAGGATCTCAGTTTAAACAAGCAGAAACTAGACTGTCTCAAAATGAAAATGTGCAAATGAGTCTGTCTGAGAAGAGTAAAAATTAGAGGCCTAGCACGAAAAAGGCAGATGAGAGAAAACACCATTCTCACTAGTTTGTCATCTAAGCACGAAGTGCGTTTTATGATGAAGTCCGCATTTAAAGTTATGGGCACGTGCTTGTGGTATCTTGACAGTGGTTGCTCAAGACACATGACTGGAGACCGATCCCTCTTCAAAGTCTTCTAGTCTAAGAAAGGGGGAAATGTCACTTTTGGTGATGGGAGCAAATCACAGATAAAGGGAAAAAGATTTATCTCTCTACCTGGACTACCGGACATTGCAAATGTTCTATATGTGGAAGGCCTGAAGGTGAACCTACTAAGTATAAGTCAAATATGTGATTAAGACTTCATGGTGTTATTCTCCAAAGGAAAGTGTCTTCTCATGGATGAGTCTGGAAAGAAACTCATTAGTGGTGTTCGTACTCTAGACAACTGTTATGGATTGGTTCCTAATGCTGATATTGTGTGCAATAGCATTTGGTTTCCAAATGAAGATCTGTGGCATCAATGGATGGGACATATTAGTTACAAACATTTCTCTATTGTATCTAAGCATGAATCAGTTTTAGGGATGCCAAAGTTTAGGAGACTGATCAATGTGGTGTGTGGACCACGTCAGCTTGGAAAATAGACGAAAGCTAAGCACCTAGGCACTCAGACATCAGCTACATCTAGACCACTAGAGCTACTGCATTTAGATCTCATGGGTCCAACTAGAACCGAGTCTCTTGGAGGTAAGAGATACATCATAATTGTGGTAGATGACTTCACTAGGTACACTTAAGTCATCCTTCTACGATCCAAGTCTAATGCTCATTGAAGCATTGTGCACAAGACTGCAGAATGAAAAGAGCCTGAAAATTGACCGAATTAAAAGCGATCATGGTAAAGAATTCGAGAACTCATATATGGAGTCCTTTTGCATAAGATCAGGTATATCTCAAGAATTCTCTGCTCTTATTACTCCTTAGCAGAATGGTGTAGTAGAGAGAAAAAACAAAGATATTCAGGAGATGACAAGAGCCATGTTGCACAGTAAGGATGTGGATAGAAACTTGTGGGGAGAAGCCATCAACACTGCTTGTCATATGGTGAATAGAGTGTATTTCATACCCGACACCAAAAAGACTCCATATGAGTTGTGGAAAGGAAGAAAGTTGAATGTAAAATATTTCGGAATCTTTGGAAGTACTTGCTTCATCCTAAAAGATAGACAGAATGTGGGAAAATTTGATTCCAGAAGTGATGAAAGGATATTTCTAGGATACTCCTCTACAAGCAAGGCTTATCGAGTATACAACAAAAGAACTATGGAGGTTATGGAAACCGTGAATTTTGTTATTGATGAGTCTTCAGACTCTTATTCTAAGAAAATTAATAAGGAACTCCCTAAAGAAATTCTTCCTCCTGAACCTAGGGAAGCTCAAGAAGCCCTTGAACAAGAGCCCACATCCCCAAGTACTCCAAGTGTTGTAGAAGAGCCAACAGATATGCCTACTTCACCAGATTTTGAATCTCATGAAGAAAAAGGACCTTCCTCTAGGATCAAATTAAATCATCCTCTAGAAGTTATTGTGGGAAACATGAATGAACCCACATTACGAAAACGTACAGTTGATAAATGCGTTGCTAACTTTGTGTCTTATTCTTGTTATTTGTCACAAGTTGAACCCACTAAAGTTGAGGAAGCTCTTTAGGACGAAAGTTAGGTTGAAGCAATGCATGATGAACTACTTCAGTTTCAGAGGAATGATGTTTGGACTTTAGTTCCTAGATTGGAGGGCGAGCACGTCATCGGCACAAAATGGATATTCCGTAATAAGACTGATGAGGAGGGCAATGTGATCCACATAAAGGCTCGACTTGTAGCTCAAGGATACACTCAAAAGGAGGGAATAGACTATGATGAAACATTTGCCCCAGTTGTTCGCATAGAGTCCATCAGAATTATTCTAGCCTTAGCCTGTCATTTGAGGTTCAAGTTTTATTAGATGGATGTAAAAACAACTTTCTTAAATGGACTACTTAAGGAAGATGTCCATGTGGCTCAACCAAAAGGATTCATTGATCCCCACTTTCTAGATCATGTGTTGTATCTCAAGAAGACACTTTATGGATTAAAGCAAGCACCTAGAGCTTGGTATGATCGGCTAACTCAATACTTGATATTACATAGGTTCACAAGAGAAAAGGCTGATCAGACTCTCTTCATTAAGAAAGAAGATGACGAGCTGGTGGTTACTCAAGTCTATGTTGATGACATCATCTTTGGATCAACTAAGGATAAACTTGCTCATGACTTCTCAAAACTCATGCAAGCAGAGTTCAAAATGAGCATGATTGGAGAGTTGTCTCACTTTCTTGGATTGCAGATTCGTGAACACGATTTAGGTATATTCATCTCTCAATCTAAATATGCTAAGAATCTTGTGAAAAAGTTTGGGTTAGAATCTGTTAGTCCCGTTAGAACTCCCATGAGCCCGAATGTTAAACTCACTTTTGACTTGTTAGGTAAAAGTGTAGACTCATCACTTTATAGAAGCATGATAGGTAGTCTTCTTTACCTTACTGTTAGTAGACTTGACATTAGCTACAGTGTGGGAGTGTGTGCTAGATATCAGGAAAATCTCAAAGAGTCACATATGATTGCCTTGAAAAGAATCATAAAGTATGTCAAGACTACTGCCAACTTTGGTGTGTGGTACAGCAAGGACACAAATGATGTCTTACCTGGATATTTTGACGCTGATTGGGTTGGGAATGCTGATGATAGAAAGAGTACTTCGGGGGGTTGTTTCTATGTGGGTAATAATCTTGTCTCCTAGATGAGCAAAAAGCAAAACTCCATCTCTTTATCCACTGTTGAATCTGAGTACATTGCTACTGGTAGTTGTTGCACCCAACTTTTGTAGATGCAAAAACTCTTCCATGATTATGGTATTTGTCAAGAACATCTCACCATCTACTGTGACAATACCAGTGCCATCAATATCTCTAAGAATCCAGTTCAGCATTCGCAAACTAAGTATATAGAGATTCGACATCACTTTATTAGGGATCTTGTCGAAGATGGTACTCTTACCCTTGAGTTCATTCACATTGATGACCAGAAGGCTGATTTGTTCACCAAACCTATGGATAGTAAATGTTTTGAATTCCTTTGTCAAAACATCGATGTCATCTCCATGAATTGATCTATTTCTATCTTCCTTCCTCCTCATGCATCTGCATCTAGTTTTATGCATTGCTTTGCCTTGTTTAACATGTTTTTGTCTGTTTGTCTTCAGTTTTGTGTTTTATTTTTGCTTTTCAGATAAAAATAAAAATAAAAAAAAATTGAAAAATACAAAAATAATGTGTGTTTGTGTACATTGGTTCTTGTAAACCTTAAAATGGCCATTGAAATAGAGTTTTCTAAACTTTGTATCTCATGTAACTTAGTATCTCTTGTAACTTAGATGAGCATCCTTATGCACAACTAAGCAAGTGAGCTTTGTGGCTTTTTGTTTGTGATGAGTAAGGTTAAGTGATCTCTTATACTTCACACTCGTATCACTCTTTTTGACGGGTAGAACTAGAAAATCCTAAAAGAAAGGCATAAATAACCATCTCACTACTGTTACTCGTCAATCATGAAATGACATTGTATGTTTCGGTATAACAAAAGTACAATGTCAAAAAGTTTAACATAATTAGGTAATTCTTTTCTCTCTTATATGCTCATGCATGATATACTTAATAAAAGAAAATATGCAAAGAAATAAAAGCAAAAAGAACAAAATGCTTGAAAATATGATTGTAAGCATGTTTTCTAGTAGATGTGAGAGTTATAGGATGTACCTCAAAGGTGATAGTCCCCATCAAATAGTTATAATTGTGTGTGAGTTAAAGTAATTTCTTATATCTTAAATCATCATAACTTTGAGACACTTATGCAATTTTGCGATATTTTTCACACACAACACGCAATATTCTTTGCTACGCAATATTCTTTGCTACGCAATATTCTTTGCTACTCTTGATACATGTGCAGATACAATGTGTTTTGGCCATCACAAGGTTTACATACATTAATGTATGCTCACTAAATTGTCTTAACTTATTTTTGAAATATAAAATTGGTTAGATTTGTTTAGTGTGTGTGTGTGTGTTTTGGGATTCATGTGCTTAAATTTGTTGTCAAGAGATGATTTTGAGAGCTTCATATGTTGATTGGATTATTGGTTGAGTTGCATGCGTGATTGCATTCATATCTGTGTTTTTCTTTTCTTGAAAAATTGCTTTTTAAGCTTGGCTCGACACCTCCTCGATACTTGGCTATCTGTCGAGCTTCTCAGCTTTTTCTTATCGAAATCTCGATAGCTTCTCGACACCTGGTGGTTCGATTGAGGAACTTTCTGTCCCCTCGATAGCTTCTTGATAGCTGGTGGATCGATCAAGTTTCTTTTTGTGTCAGATCTTTGATCCTCGACACCTCCTCGATAGCTATATCTGTTGAAGTTGGTTATCTCGATACCTACCTCAATAGATGGCTCAATACCTCTCGATACCTGCATTTGTCGAGATTTAATGAACCTCTATATATATGTTCAGTGCGAATTCTTATCTCATTTCTCTCGATCTCTCTCTCAATACCTTGAGTGTTCTCGCCTCCAAACCTCTCTCTCTCACTCCAACCCTCTTCCCAAGGCTTCTCCAAGTTTACTTCAAGTTTTCCTCTCTTAGTAAGCTTTTTATCTCATCAATCTTCATGCATTTCATGTATTAAAACCTAAATTTTGGGATTTTTTTTAAGAAAAATTTTGGAGTTTTTCAAAATTGATAAGTGTTTGCTGCAATTTTGGGATGGGTTTTATAGATTTGATCTTAAAAACTCCATGCATTGTATCACATTAGCATTCTAACAGTATTCTCATGCATTTAGTTGTGTGTTAACTAATTGTGTGCTGATAGGTTTGGATTGGGCTGAGCCCATGATGTTTTTCATGTTGCATGTCACATGTTCATGCATTTTCCATGCATACCTCCTTTCTTTTCAATATACTTGTTATATATTGAACTATTTTGGGACTTTTCTGAGTGTTTCTCTCTTTCTCCCTCTCCTTCTGTTTACGTTAGTAGTGTTTATGGCACCAAAACGTAAGTCCATTCCGTCCCAAAACCCTCTTCGTTCTAGGGGCTCTTCATCTTCTAATCCTACTCCTTCTTTTGTTCGATTATGTGATGAGAAATCCTAACACGACTTTTCGGAGAACTTTTCTAAACGAGGTGTTCATTCGGAACACCAAGTTATTCTGGCAGACTTTGCCAACACCGACCTACCCGATGTCATTCATAATCGGGGTTGGGGGTCACTGTGTGACGCCCCGGTCACTTGTCCTTCCATGCTGATATAGAAGTTTTACTCCAACATACATGAAATTGATTCTTCAGGACCTCTCTTTCACACTCACGTTCGAGGTACGCGCATTGTAGTCACTCTGGAGTTGGTTTCTGAAGTGCTTCATGTTCCGAGGGTGGCACATCCTGACTACCCCAGTTGTGAGTGTCTATGGACTATGTCTAAAGATAAGATGATGTCTGCTTTCTATGAGTGCCCCCTGATTGGGATGAGCGTCAATTCACACCATGTAGGCCTTTTGCTAGAGGTTCTCGTTTCTTGAACATGGTGATGACATTTTTTTTGCACCCTCTCTCTCACTATAACTCCATCACAGAGCCTTGTGATCGGTTTTTGTTGTCTCCTTTAGAGCACCTCACTATAGACTTTCCTTCACACTTTATCATCTCTATCATAGATGTCTATAGGGATACGGTTACCCATGATAAGCTCATCTTTCCTTCTGCTATCAAGAGAATTCTACGCCATTTCTCCATTGCCTTTCCTTCGTCCGACCCCTTCCATGTCATGGCTGCCATAGACGCCGCTACCAAAAAACGTAGTGAGGCGCAGTTTAGGTTGAGATAAACAGATTTAGCAGCTCCTTCCTCCCGTCCAACTCCATCCAGATCTACATGAGCCACATCTGCTCCCTCCTCTTCCTCGAGCGATGTGTCACTTGGAGACATCATGGCGCAGCTTCAATGCATGGATGCTCGCCTCGATACACTCTCTACAGAGTTGTATCAGGTGAACATTCGTGTTAGTTGCATTGCTCGGTGACAACGACCATGGGCAGTTTTGCTTTTGAGGCTTCTCCTCTACCACCTCCTGTGGCTTCTGAGTCTGAGGATGATGATGGTAATGACGATGATGCTTCGGATGATGATGATAGAGATGCTAGCTCTACCGATGAGATGTCTACTTGACACTCTAACCTTTGTCACTCGTGACAAAAAGGGGGAGTAGTTTTGGGTGGGTTTTGAGAATAGTCATTCTTAGGAGGAGAGCTTGTATAGGACATTTTTTATAAGGGGAGTGTTGTTATGAGAGATGTAGTGAGGATTACATGTATTTCTTTTCTTTTCTTCTTTTTGGAGATACATTGTTCTTGTACCTTAGGTCTTGTGACCATTATTTACATACATTGTGTTTATCCTTGATCTATATATATATATATATATATATATATATATATTGATGTATGTTTCTTTCACATACCTATACATGTGTTGTTTCTTTTTTATCTTTATACACATGCTTCTTATATCTGTATGCAATCTATTATTTTTGTTTCACACAAAGATGCCTTGATGTGTTTTGTTTAAAAGTGTTTCAGAAATACAGGTTGTCAAAGTCTACTTGCCATAAACTCTCTTCTTGCAAAGTTTTTCAAGAGTTTGTGTTAGGATAGATTTTATTATAATTAAAAAGTGAATATGAGTTGAGTGATTTATGACTTCTCTCATAAGTTTATTTGTTTGTTGTGGTGTCACAGATTGCCAAAATGGGAGATTGTTAGGACATATGTGTTTCAAGGTGTTTTGAACATATGTCATCATTTTATGTAATTGGCTTATCTTTTAACAAAACGCACTTTACTTGTAATTGGATAGATTTAGGATGTGTTTAACACTTCAAGAAACTGTGTTTTAAGATCAAGTGTTGAAGTCATTAAGTCTGTCTAAGAAACAAGCTGGAAAGTGAAAGTTCATTAAAGCTCGACACTTATCTCGAGACATGCATCTATCGAGTTTTAAGAAGCTGTTCAGCCCCGAGGCTCGAAAGCTGCTCTACAGCACCTCGACACCTCTAGCTGTCGAGATTTAAGAAAAACAGATTCTAAGTCTTTGGGACTTCTTTTCTTCAAACCCTAGACATATAAAAGGATTATTTTAAGGGCCGTCAAAAGATATGCAAGTTGCACAAGCATTGAGAAATCATTGTTCATGCAATTTGTGACCTGAGACAAAATTCATGTCCTAGTTCATCTCTTATGAAGAAGTTGCTGTGTAATGTGCACCGTAGGGTTTTGTAACCAAGCATCTTCTTGATCTTCATCGTGTGGATGAATTGAAGAACTTTGCAGCCACAACTCTCTCTCTAATTGGTGATTGAAGTCGTGTATTGGGATCCGCGCAATTGGTTAGTCACGTACTGGGAACCGTCCATCAAAAGGAGAAACTGTCACTACTAAACAAGTCCAATTGGGTATTGGGATAAGGGTTCAACTGTAGGTTGGTAAGGTACTTGGATTCCTTTACTTGTAATCGCTTGTTTTCCCCATTCGTAAACAAATTGCCGTGTCATTTAATTTCCACTGCATACTTTAGTTTATTGGCGATTTGTTTGTGCTACCATGTAATTTGCATGTTAACTTGATTAATTAAAAATTTGGCTAATTAATCAACTTAATTCATCACTAGAGGTTAACACGTTTATGGCCTATCACCCTAAACATATATAAGGATTATTTTAAGGGCCGTTATAGAGAGCACAATTATACAAGTGCGAAGTAAAGTGTTGTTCATGCAAATTGTGACCAAAAACCTAGTTTGCCCTAGTTCATCTTGAATAAGTTGTTGTGTTTGTACACCATAGGGTTTTATGACCTAGCAACTTTGTGATCTTTATTATGTGATGAACTGATGAACTTTGCAGCCAACATCCTTCTCAAGTTGGTAATCAAGTCACATACTGGGATCACGCATCTATTGGTTTGTTAGATACTAAGAGCCGTGCAATACAGGGAAAGATTGTCACTATAGAACAAGTCTAATTAGGTATTGGGGTAAGGGTTCAACTATAGGTTGGTATAAAATACTGAGATTCTTTTACTTATAACCGCTTGTTGTGATAATAATGAATTCTTCGGAGTGATGACCTTAAACAAATCACCTTGTCAAATTTATTTTCCGCTGCATTTTATTTTAGTTGGTGATTTGTTTATGCTGCCACGTAAATTGCATGTTAATTTGATTAATTAATAAACTTGGCTAATTAATCAGTTAATTAATCACAACAGGTCAATACAATCTTGGCTATCATTTTTTTTTTTGCATTAAAGCATGCATCATATGTGCATTCATTACATGCATCATATAGATTATCATTTGTTGATATATTTTATGCTCTAACCCTTTTTGATGCAATCTACCCTTAGTTTTGTGTTTTTTTGTCTTGTTTTTCCTTCTTATTCTTAGAAAAACACTGCCCCCTCTTACTCTTATGACTTTAAGGACTCTAGATTTCAGATTAAATCTAATCAAGAAACCTATGAGAATTTGAATATCTTTAAGTCTGTTTGGGCTGAAAGGAAAGTTATCCTAGATGAGGTTATTCTTGAGATTCGTAGGAAATTTAAGAGTCTAGGTTGGTTACCTATTCTGGATGTTGAGCATCCCCCTCTGATTACCTTGGTTAAAGAGTTTTTTTCAAACCTCTCGACCCACTCCGATGATTCCAATATTCACTATGTAAAAACTTGGATGTGGGGTAAAGAGTTTATCATTACCCATAAGGTAGTGACTTCTACTCTTGGTGTACCTTTGGTACGACAGCCTGTGTATTCTTACACAGAGTTTCCTCCTCTTGATGACATTATGTCTCTTCTTACTGGTACTACTATTAGTTGGGGTACTAATCCTAGGATTACCACACATGAGCTTACTGATCCCAAATTACATGTTCTTTAGGATTTCTTATCATAGCATCTAGCCTAATTCTCACATACGTACCATTCCCATTGATAGATGTGTGTTTTTGTACACTCTCATCACTGATGCTCTTATCAGTTTTCCTACTCTTTTCATTCGTTCTCTTTTTGAGGTGCATAGGAGTAATGCAAAATCTCATAGTTTGTTTTTCCCAGTTTTTATCCATAGTATTCTTTTGGATTTAGGTTTAAAGGTCTTCCCCTCTTCTAAGCTTGTTCATATCATCACTCCCAATGGTGCCACTATTCTTAGGCAAAGGGTTGCTTATTTAAAGACTAGCTCTAAATGCCCTCGAGTCGAGTTGTCTACAGGTGATGCATTTAGAGACCCTCCTTCTGGCGATCCTTCAGCAAAGAAGTTTGTTGATCCCGCTGCTGCTGTGGATCCTCCACCATCTACATCATTGTCTTCTTCTATGCGTACTAAGCTAGAGACATGTCTCACCATTTAGGCGGCACATGGTCAGCTTTTGTTGGATTTGCTCAATGAGGTTACGGACTTATGAGGAAATTTGGCTGCTGCTAGAGGTGATTCTTCACCGGCTCCACCCTTGGGTCAGTCTTGATTGCCTTTTGGCAATACGTCACAAAAAGGGGGAGTACATAGATAGGGGGAGATGTGATTCGTATATTTGGTTGATATATATATATATATATATTGTTGTAGATTGTATTTAGGGGCATATGATGTGGTTGTATTTGTTAGGGGGAGACATATTTGTGTTTTTATGTATTTATTTTTATTTTTGTTCTTGTTTCACAAACTATGGTACTTTGGTTATGATTTATATTATGAGGTTATTCATAGCATTTGCCTTTTATTTTAGTTTTTGTGAAATCAAGAAATTTATTTTGGTTTACTTGTATTTTCCACACATGCGTTTATGGTTTGTTTAGTGTTTCAGGAACTTACAGGTTAATTCATTCAAAGTTGTTGTCTACTTTTGCAACTGATAGATAATAGTTAGATTGAATTGTAATTTGAGCTTTATTGTGTAATTGGGTTGTTTTTACTTTGAGCATTTTATTTCATATAATGTGTTTTGTCATGGATTGCCAAAGGGGGAGATTGCTAGGTTCTAAGACTTCAATAACTAATGTTTTAGAACTTCACTTTGTATATATTGGCAAACCATGATCAAAACATTTAGTCTAGGTTTAGACTTGCTCAAAGGTTGGTTTAATGTAAGGTTTGAATCGAGTAATTGCAGGAATTTAATAGTCAAATTCTGCAAGGCTCGATTGATTGAAAATTAGATTCGATCGATCGAATCTCGCAGAACAAGAGAATTCTACAATATTATCAAACTAACCCAAGCCCAAATGACGTGTAGGGTTAAGTGTTTTACTTAAAGTATAAAAGGAAAAACTCTAGCTACATTTTAGAAGTCTTTGATGAGTTGTGTGTTGAATTTTTTGTGAGACCTAAAGCTGTTTACCTTCTTACACACACATCGAGCTATCAAGATCAAGATTCATATTAAGAACTTGATGGTTGTTTTAGTTATTGCATAAATAACTTTAAAGAAGATCTTATACCTTTGAATGGAGTCTCAATGTCACAAGTAAGTGAACTTATGGTTGCTGCAAATTAAAGAAAGAAGTAGTTCGTGGACTCTGAGTTGTCACGTGGTCGTGATAGTAAGTTTTCTACACGAGGTAGCAATAAGATGTTAGTGGACTAAGTCTTATTGTACAAACTTCAATTATTTCATAGTGGATTTGTTTTTACCTTGAGGATAGCTAGGTTTTTTACCGGTTAGGTTTTCTTGGGTTATCAAATCTTTGTGTTCTTTACTTTCCACATTATATTTGTTTTACACATATTTGTTTAACATAGACTTAATTAACAAACTTATTAATCAACTTGGCTTAATATTAGGTTAAACATATTGTGTTAAGGGGTCTAAAACTTAACATGATCAAAATATATATTATATTTTAACAAATTCTTTATCTAATTTGATATTTTTTTCAATCCACATGGCAACAAATTTGTCATTTGATGTGGTATAAAAATAATTTTTTATTTTGGCCTTTAGTCATATCAGCATTTTTCATTTATCACTTAACAACTGAGAGTATTTTAACACATTACCAGAAAGCCAACAATCAAACTGACACATTTGAAAAGTTAGAGACCAAATTGACACACTATATAAAAATTAATAACTAAACATATAATTTACCGTTTGTCTTTTAATTGATCCAACAGTGGCTACCTAGAATTCCAACTTATTGGGAATTTATTGTTATTTGTGAAATTACACTTTAGGTACTAAAATTAACATTTTGGTTTTCATTGCCTCCCACTATGTCCCTAATAAATATTTATTTTCGTTAATCCTCCCTCTCCCTCTTTTATAGTTTGCACTTCCCATTTCACATATATGTAACGGGTGGCAATTTGTGTTCATAGGTCAAGTTTGTGTTGTGTCAAGCTATGATTATTCGGCTATATGGGTTAACTTGAATCCAACCTGTTCAGTAAACATGTCAAGAATCTTCAACCCGAACACGACCTGTTTATTAAACAGGTTGACCAAACCCCACTAGACACGTTTAACTCATTTAATTAACAAGTCATGTAGAGATCAATACAAATAACCTGTTTAATAATCTATTTGATTTAAACGGCGAATATAATTTTCATATATCTAAAATTAAAATGCAATTACAACCACAAGTATAATAATAAATATATAAAAACAACTATAAATTAAGCAATAATATCAAAACAACTAATAACTTTATAAGCTAAACAGGTCAAGTAGGTTCGCTTGTTGAACACAACACGACCCGTTAATTAAAAACTAGTTAGCCATGTCAACTTGAATATAACCTGAACTCGTTTTGCCTTAAACCATAACCTGTTTATAAGCGAGTTAGTCGTGTCAGGGTCGCAGGTCATATCAGGTTCTCGGGTCGTGTTAGATTTTGCCACCCCTAAACATCTTAAGATCATGCTTCCCATATATCATTTAAATTCCAGAACATGTATCTTTTTGGCAATTAGGTCAGCTCAAGCATATAAGCAATTGGGGCAATAGTTTAAGACTGCCAAATAAAAGAAGGCCCTCAATACAAATTAATTATGGCTCATTCACCTAGGAAAAACTTTAAGGCACCACAGGTCCTTTTCCTAGACCTTCATATTTTTTAATATATTTTTCCTAAGTCCAAGTTGTACATTTATGGTTGAGAAGCATTCTAGTTTTATCTATATTAGAGTAACCGCATCAGTCAATGCAAATTTGTGCAAAATACAAAAACTGGTTAATTTTACACATTTTAATTAAAAAAACACCCACATTAGTGCTTGGAAAATTGTGCATATATACAAAAATGCTACAATAACCGTGCATATATGCACGATTACCGTAGCTTTGCATACTAATATTTTATTAATTTCACATTTCACTCCTTTTTTTCTCTCCTTCCTCCATCTGTAAAACCAACTCAAGCATCTTCTTTCCCTCATCATCTTCTTCTTCCTCTGATAGACACAAGTACACCCACACAAACGGACAGACCAATAGCTCCAACACCGCAAAATCAACACAGACCCACCATCCACACAGACCTAGCACCATAAAATCAACCACAAATCAAACACACCCACACACGAACACACCAACAAAAATAGAGAGAGCATTTTTGTGAGATTATGGCTATGGGTTGGTGCTTGGAGGAGATCGAAATGTTTGGGTCGGCTAGAACAAATCTCTGTGGATTAGTGCTTATGGATCAGTGAGTTTTAACCATGGTAGATTGATGCTTGGATCGTTGCTTGTGACCGTGAATGGAGAGAGAGTTTCAGATGGGGAATGGAGAGAGAGAGAGTTTCAAACCGTGAAGAGAGAGAGAGTTTCAGATGGGGAATAGAGAGAGAGAGAGAGAGTTTCAAACCGTGAAGAGAGAGAGAGTTGAGATAAATAATTTAAAAAGTGAGGAAAATGATTATTTAAATAAAATATATGGTAGAATAGACAGATTGATGCGGTAAAAATGGGCATTTAAAATAGAAAAAGTAGGGTTTTTTTTTTCCTTTTCAAAATAGACAGAAATTTTGCGTTGACTGATATTGTTGCTCTTATGAGTTATCATGTCAATCCTTAGGAGCATAGTTACACGTTTCTTACAATTAAGCAATTTTTGAAAATTACTTTCTATATATTTTTTTGTTTCAATTCAAGCTTTAATATTGAGTGGGCAATCACTTATTTTTATTTTAGTGCTTCTATTTATTCAACCCACACCTAGCGATTTATTTCTTTTTTTTTCTTTTTTCCCCATCCATTTTTAGAAAGTCAATTAATTTATTATATGTACAATGGTTATCTTAATTTAATAAAATTATAAAATAGCAAAATATATTTTGTATTAAAATTAATTTGTTAAGTTATGTGATAAATAATTTTTTATTTATGCAGATTTAAAGTGTAAAGTGAACATATTATTTTGTAAAGTTGCAATTGTGCTTTTTGAAAGCTCGGATTTACGTTAAAACACAAGAGCTTGTTTAGACCCCAATTAAAAGTTACGACTAGATTGCTTTTACTCAAACTTATCTAAGTGTGGAACAAGAGTAAATGAAGCGTAATAAACCGATAATTACTCAAGAGCATAAACATGAATAACAAACACTAAAAGTAAAGCACAAGAGTAAAGGTAGAGAAATGCAACCATAAGATAACACCAAGACGTGTTATCGAAGAGGAAACCGAAGAACTCGGCAAAAAATCTCTCTGCCACCCTCCAAGTGGTAAATTGATCCACTAGATAATAAGTTGGGATACACAAATAGCAAGAGACCCTCCAAGCCTAATCTACCTAATGCACCAAAGCCCTTTAAGCTCCTACTCCAACAAGGCTTCTCAAAATTGTGTCTTGTCTAGCTTTCTAGATCCTGCAATATGCCCGATTGCATCTGTCAAACCTCACCAATTTCTTTTGGCAAATCTCCAAAGTTTCCCAAGTTCCAAAACACTCTCTACACTCTAAAAAGGTGTGAGTTTTGTTTGGGTACAAATCTCCTCTCAAGGTATGACAATGAGAGAGAGAAGGAGAAGATGCTACAATGATTTTTCACTAAGGATGAGTAGCTCTCTCTCTCTAAAAGGATGGGCTTATGTGTTGTAGAAACCTATCTAGGGTTTTTTCTCTTTGAATGGACTCCCTGAAATTTCTGTGAATAATAAAGGTATATACAGTATGGGTGAAGGGTAAGAAAATCACACTTAAAAATCCTCCAAGCAAAAAGTTTCGTGGGTATCTACCAAGAAGGCCTTACCCGCAGACACTCGTTAAATCCTCCAGACTGGCATGACTCTTCAGCTTCTAGCATGTGCTCTTCATATGACTTTTAGCTATCTTGATCAAATCTCCACCACTAAATATTAAACCCATTACAAATAAATCCCATAAAGATACAAGGAAACAAATTAAAACAATTACAAGATTTTTTGTCATGGAATAAAGCTAATATAAAACATAGTTGTAAATCACAACTTTACATTTTTTTATAAATCAATTTCTACTGTTCTATACTTTAATTTTTGTTTTATTCTAAATAATTTATCATTTTTTTAATTATATATTAGGTTTTATTTTAAGGGTTTTACTAATGTATGCTCTAGTAAAACTATTTTATTAAAATTTTTATGGGAAAATAAAAAAAATGACTAACTTTCCTGATAGCTTTTTCAATTTTTCATAAAAAAGTTTTTAAAAATGGATGATTCATATATGCTCCAAGGTTACACATTAACCTAACCCTTATTTTAATTATAAATTTTTACTAAAAGGTTAAGTGATATTATCAATTAAAAGGAAAATGTTAATGAAACTTGAATGTAAAAACTTAATTAATAATTTTATATCTCAAAGAGAATGAAAAATAGATTCTAAATCTATAAAAAATTAAAAGTTAAATAAATATTGGAGGATGTAGTACCTATAGAAGTGTATTTGTGCTTGATATATATATATATATATATATATATATAAAAACAGAAGTGTATTTGTGCTATTGATTCTGGGAGGCCATGATAGTACTATCATGGTAGAGTTAACCCAAAATTCAGTGGAAGAACAATCTTAATCTTGTCTGGGAGTAGGCAAGTTTCTGCATCTCGCACAGTTGGACAGTTGTAAGTGCAAACATTATATCACTACTTGAAAATTCTTGTTCTTTTTTTTTTATAACCTGGAATACACAAGCAGCAAAAACTAAAGAGGAACCATAGCAGCAGGACAAAGCCAGCTATGATACAACCCAGAGCAGTCCGAGCTTATAAGCTCAAGCAAATCCAAAGGAGGATCAACATAAACAATAAAATCCCTATATTGAGTAACCCCTTGGCAAGAAAATCAGCACAACCATTTGCTTCTCGATAACAATGACCAAGCTTAACTTGGGGGATTTGACTAATCAATCGCCTACAATCATCAACAATAGGAGTGACCACATTATTAGAGTAGAGAGGGTTAGTAAGGATCTCAACTACAGCCTTGGCATCAATTTGAATATCAACAGCACACAAGTTAAGCTCTTTGCAGAGGGTGAAGCCATCTCTAAGGCACCAAAGCTCTGCGGTAAAGCTGGTTGCTCTTTCTATATTTCTTGAGAACCACTTGATCCATTCACCACGCTCATTCCTCAAAATACTTCCACACACAGCCAAGCTCAGGTTACCACTGGAAGCACCATCAGTGTTGAGGCGGGTCCATCCTTGTTGCGGCCTTTCCCACCGAATCTGCATCACCCTTTGTGCACCAGCTTGCTTAGGATTTAGAGCACAATATTGGAACTCCGAAGCACTAAAGAGGATATCCTTGTGGAGGTTAGCTTTGTAGGGACAATTATTAAAAACCATGCCATTCCTCTGCTTCCATATCATCCAAACAGCAAAAGAAAATATAATTCTCCAAGAAGTATGGCTTCCCATGCGCCACAAGGAATCCTTACAATTTCTGCTAAGCCACTGAAGCATATCTTCCTCAAAAAACCTGTCATTAGCTTTAATTCCCAGCTGAGTCCAAATGTTTTTTGCCGCCACACAATCACGAAGCCCATGCAGAATAGTCTCTGGCTCCCTTTGGCAAATTTGACAGGCTTCCAAGTCCCTAAAACCCCTTCTAGCTAGACACACTCCCACTCCAATGCTATCATGAAGGCACATCCAAACGAAAAACTTGATACGCAGCATTTCCAAACCTACTGGCCCGAAAAAAGAGTAGGAGAATCTTGATATTTCATGGCCAAGTCATAAGCTGATTTGAGGCTAAATTCCCCATGATTCGTGCCACTCCAAATCAACCTATATTCCATACTTGGGACCAAAATGGAATGAGGAAAGGACTTCAGCTCCATAAGAATAGAATCAGGAAGAGGGAGAGACAATTTAGACCAATCCCACCTACCAGGCCCATTAAAGTCCTTTACAAGCAAAATCTCTTCTTCCTCCAAAAGAGGACCTTGGATAGATGATCTCAAAGGGCCACTCATGGTCCAATTATCATGCCAAAAGCTAAGCTAACTACTTCCTCTCGGAATCCATCTCATGCCTTTTTTAAAAACTGCCGAACCCTTTTTCATTGCCTTCCACACCCTAGAATAAGGAAGTTTCTCCATGTTTCTAGAATTAAAACTTCGATTCGAGCAATACTTGCTTTTGAGCACTTTTGCCCAAATTGAGCCCTTTTCTATGTGGAAGCTCCAATTAAGTTTAGCAAGGAAAACTAAGTTCTTTCATTTAGCCGATTGGAGACCTAAGCCTCCCTCCTCCTTAGATCTAGTGACTTTGTGCCATCCCACCCAATGAGTCTTTTTGATTGTATCAGTGGAGCCCCAAAAAAAGTTTCGGTTAACTTTATCAATGTTTTCCAGCAATTTTCCTGGCAAGGCAGCACAATGCATAGTGTAAGCAGGAATCGTGGAGGTTGAGGCTTGGATAAGAAAAGCTCTTCCCGCCATTGAGAGAAGATTGGCCTTCCACCCAGCCAATTTTTTTTTTATCCTATCTTGCACAAAATTTAGTCTTGACTACCAGTGCCCTGATGCTTAATAGGGAAACCTAAATACTTGCCTAGGTTAGGCGTCAACTTAAATCCCAAAATGTCGTACAAAGATTCCCTAGTGTCAATGTCCACATTTGAGGAGAAAAACACCCTGGACTTACTATCACTGATGGTCTAACCGGATCGGATGCAAAACTCATCAAGTACATCTCTTATGGTAGAACAGTTTACATGATCCGCTTTGGCAAAGAGAACTAAATCATCAACGAAGAACAAATGAGAGATTTCTGTTGGGGACATATTTTGTAATTGGCATATCCTTTGACAAAACGCACTTTACTTGTATTTGGGTAAATCTAAGTAGGTTCAAGTTGATCATTACAAAGTGGTTAAATTGAAGACATGAAGATTACTCAAGAACTGCTCAAGAAAAGTGCAATCTGCAGGTCTCGATACCTCCTCGACAGAAGCTCGATCTGTCGAGATTCATTAAAGCTCGACAGATGTCCCGATCGATCGAGCTTACGGGTTTCAGATTATAGCCATCAACTTTTTATTCTAAAAGGCTAATTGTTTATGGGTTGTATAATTCTTATTGGACTAGGAAAACCCAAAGTTTGTGTAAACCTATTTGGAATAGGAGAGCCCATTAAGCTCCTATTTAAAGGAGGTGGAAAAAGAAAAACCTAACCCGAGAGAGCTTCATAAGGTTTTCTTTTTGAAACCCTAGCCTCCTCCTACAGAAGAAAGAGTTCTTGCTGCATTTTTTGTACGCCTTTGGGTTTTGTAACCAAGCAAAATCTCTTGCACCAACATTGAAGATCTTATTGGTATTTCTATGTGAAGCTACTGCAAATCAACTACAACAATCAAAGGGTTGCTGTGGAGTGAGTCACGTACTGGGATTCGTGCAAAGGAGTAAGCCGCGTACTGGGATCCGCGCATCAAATTGGTTAGTCACGTACTTGGGAGCCGTGCATTAAAAGGAGAAACTGTCACTACAGAACAAGTCCAATTGGGTATTGAGGTAAGAGTTCAACTGTAGGTTGGTGAGGTACTGGGATTCCTTACTTGTAACTGCTTGTTGTGATAATAATGGAGTTTCGGGAGTGGTGACCTTAAATCACCCGATGGGGTTTTTGCCGTAAGGGTTTTCCCCATTCATGAACAAATCACCGTGTTCTTTATTTTCCGCTGCATAACTTAGTTTGGTGATTTGTTTGTGCTGCCACGTGATATTGCATGTTAATTTGATTAATTAAAAACTGGGCTAATTAATTAATCTAAGTTATCACAAGGGGTCAACGCGTTTGTGGCCTGTCAAGTGGTATCAGAGCAGACACACTCTGATTAGGGTTTAATCTTTGATGTGTGATCCATTGACCCCTGTTGTCATGGAAACTCTTGATTGTTTTGATTTGCATGATCTTGTGTTGAATGATGATGATGATATTCATGATGCCTATTGCAAGCTTTATAATTTTTGTATGAAATCTCTTGAATGTTCTACAAAATTAAAAGCTAAATTTAAAAAGGTCAAACTTGAAAAAGATGATTTGATTGCAAAATTGGATGAAGCCACTAAGTTGAATGAGAATTTTAAAAATCAAATTTCATCTCAGGTGGACAAAATTAAGAGTTTGGAAGAGCAACTAGTTGAATTTAAAACTGATGTTGAAAAATTAACTAGTGTCAAACTTGTTGTTGAGCCTAACTCAAAAGAAAATGATTTTTATATTCCCCCATTCAAAAGGAATAATGAAGAGTTAAAGGCTAATATTGCTAGGATAGACAAAGGTAAACAATCTGATTTTAACGCTGAAGTTTCTAAACCTATGTCTAAAACTTCTCCTAGGTTGAATAAAAATTCTGAATTTGTCCCCACTTGTCATCATTGTCACATTGTTGGTCATATTAGGCCAAATTGTCCTAAGATGAGGACTCTGTCAACCTCTAAGGTTAGACCTCCTTCTAGGAAGCCGAGTAGCTCTAAAACTGCTCATGTTTGTCACCATTGTGGTGTTTCTGGACACACTCGTCCTAATTGCTTTAAGTTGTATCCTCATAAGCAATTGTCCAAACAGTCACAGGTTTCCTCTCAAGGACCTACACCTTTGTTTGGAGAGTTATTAAAAGCCTTGAGCTTTTTAACTCAATTTCAGGAGAATTTTAATTCTTTTATGTCCTTTAGTAGTCATACTAGGACACGTGCCTTTTCATCTTCACGGACAAAGACTCGTGCTGTGTGGGTGAGAAAGGAGCCTAAGACTTAATTGTCTTTTCTATTTGTCCTTTGCTTCAATTCTTTCTATCTAAAGCAGAACTCTCTTTGCTTGATTTCTTATCTTCTGTTGAAATCATGCTTTCATGCATATGCATTCTTCTATCATGCCTTCATGCATTTGCATCTTTCTTTCATGCATTCATGAGGTTTGTCTGTTTTTGTTTGGTTGTTTAGTTTTTATTTTGTTTTGTTTTCAAAATAAAAAAAAATATAAAAAAATTAAAAAATACAAAAACAGTGTGTGTTTGTGTGCATTAGTTCATGTGAACTTTTAAAATGGCCATTAAAACAGAGTTTTCTAAACTTTGTATCACCTGTAGCTTAGATGAGCATTCTTCTGCACAACTAAGCAAGTGAGCTTTGTAGCTCTTTGTTTGTGATGAGTAAGGTTAAGTGATCTCTTCTTCTTAACACTCGTATCACTCTTTTTGACGGGTTGAACTAGAAAATTCTAAGAGAAAGGCATAAATAACCATCTCACCACTGTTACTCGCCAATCATAATATGACATCTGTATGTTTCGGCATAGCAAAAGTGCAATGTCAAGGACACCTGTATGCTTCGGCATAGCAAAAGTGCAATGTCAAAAGCTTAACATAATTGGGTAGTTCTTTTCTTTCTCTTGTATGCCCATGCATGATATGCTTGTTTAAAAAGAAAATATGCAAAGAAATAAAAAGCAAAAAGATTAAAAATGCTTTAAAATATGGTTGCAAGCGTGTTTTCTAGGAGATGTGGGAGTTATAGGATGTACCTCGAAGGTGATAGTCCCCATCAAACAGTTATGATTGTGTGTGAGTTAAAGTGATTTTCTCATATCTTAAATCGTCATAACATTGAGACACATGCAATCTTGCGATGTTTTCACACACGACACGCAATACTCTTTGCTATTCTTGATACATGTGCAGGTACAATGTGATTTGGCTATCACAAAGTTTACATGCTTTAATGTATGCTCACTAAACTGTCTGGACTTGTTTTTGAAATATAAAATTGGTTAGACTTGTTTAGTGTGTGTGTGCGTGTTTTGAGATACATGTGCATCAAAATTCGTGTTGAGAGATGATTTTGAGAGCTTAATGTGTTGGTTGTATCTTTGGTTGAGTTGCATGCATGATTGCATTCATGTCTGTGTTTTTCTTGTTTTGAAAAACTGCTTTTAAAGGCATCTCGACACCTTCTCGATACCTCTCGATACATAGGCTATCTGTCGAGCTCCTTAGACCTTTTCTTATCGCAGTCTCGACAGATACCTCGACACCTGCTGGATCGATCGAGGAATTTTCTGTCTGCTCGATAGATCCTCGATACCTTCTCGATCCATCGAGGTATGCTCGATAGCTTCTCGACACCTCTCAATCCATCGAGATACCCTTGCATGCATTTCATCCTTCTTTGTTTTGCATGTTTTTCCCTTTGTGTCCATAGCATCTTGTTTTTCTTTCTCTTGTAGGTCTATGGTTCCTTGTTCTCCTCGGTCCCTCTATATGTGTTTTCTGTCTTTCTCCGATCAAGTCTTTTGGCTTTTTATACCCTTTGACAATCGTGTCAAAAAGGGGGAGAAATTTGAGTTTTGAATGTCATTCCTCAGGGGGAGTAATAGACTTAGGGGGAGAACTTCATGTTAAAGGGAAGAAAGTTTTTGATGTAGCTAACTTAGGGGGAGAGTTAGTTTGATACACATTAATATTGATATATTTTTTTTGTGTTGTGTATCTTTTGGTTTTGTAACCATTTTTACATACATGATGCTTATCCAGTGGTATATGTAATGATGTATGTGTTTCACTCTTTATCTCACATGTGTTGTTTCTTTTCTCTATTTATACACATGTTTCTTGTTTATTCAACTTGTCATTGTTCTCCACATGGTACCTTGATGTGTTTTGTTTAGTGCCTTTCAGGAAAGACAAGTTAAAGCCAAGTTAAGATTCCGAACCTTCTTCTTGCAGCAACTTCCAAGGTTCAAATCTTTTAGACTAGGCTTATTTGTTCTTGAGTAGAATGTATTCTAGGACATTCAATGTACTCTTGTGGTTTTGTCACGGATTGCCAAAGGGGGAGATTGTTGGGGACATATTTTGTAATTGGCATATCCTTTGACAAAACGCACTTTACTTGTATTTGGGTAAATCTAAGTAGGTTCAAGTTGATCATTACAAAGTGGCTAAATTGAAGACATGAAGATTACTCAAGAACTGCTCAAGAAAAGTGCAATCTGCAGGTCTCGATACCTCCTCGACAGAAGCTCGATCTGTCGAGATTCATTAAAGCTCGACAGATGTCCCGATCGATCGAGCTTACGGGTTTCAGATTATAGCCAGCAACTTTTTATTCTAAAAGGCTAATTGTTTATGGGTTTGTATAATTCTTATTGGACTAGGAAAACCCAAGGTTTGTGTAAACCTATTTGGAATAGGAGAGCCCATTAAGCTCCTATTTAAAGAAGGTGGAAAAAGAAAAACCTAACCCGAGAGAGCTTCATAAGGTTTTCTTTTTGAAACCCTAGCCTCCTCCTACAGAAGAAAGAGTTCTTGCTGCGTTTTTTGTACGCCTTTGGGTTTTGTAACCAAGCAAAGTCTCTTGCACCAACATTGAAGATCTTATTGGTGTTTCTATGTGAAGCTACTGCAAATCAACTACAACAATCAAAGGGTTGCTGTGGAGTGAGTCACGTACTGGGATTCGTGCAAAGGAGTAAGCCGCGTACTGGGATCCGCGCATCAAATTGGTTAGTCACGTACTTGGGAGCCGTGCATTAAAAGGAGAAACTGTCACTACAGAACAAGTCCAATTGGGTATTGGGGTAAGAGTTCAACTGTAGGTTGGTGAGGTACTGGGATTCCTTACTTGTAACTGCTTGTTGTGATAATAGTGGAGTTTCGGGAGTGGTGACCTTAAATCACCCGGTGGGGTTTTTGCCGTAAGGGTTTTCCCCATTCGTGAACAAATCACCGTGTTCTTTATTTTCCGCTGCATAACTTAGTTTGGTGATTTGTTTGTGCTGCCACGTGATATTGCATGTTAATTTGATTAATTAAAAACTGGGCTAATTAATTAATCTAAGTTATCACAAGGGGTCAACGCGTTTGTGGCCTGTCAATTTCTAAACCACTTTTGAAGCTTTTAACAGGAATCCAGCTTTTCTCACTACATTTTCCTTCAATAAGATGTCTAAGGACTTCCATACACAGAATGAAAAGGTAAGGGAAAAGCAGAACCCTTGCCTAATGTCTCTGGTCAGGAAAATAGGATTGACACTGCCACCATTAAAAAGAATAGAGGTATCCACTAAAGAGACACAACTCATAATAAGAGACACCAACTGATTAGGAAGGTTAGAATTGATCAAAACTTCCCGAATAAAACTCCATTCTAGCTTATCTAACGCATTCTCTAAATCTACCTTAATTGCCATATAACCCACCTGGCTTTTCTTGGAGCTGATAATATGAATGAATTCTTGCACAACGATGGCATTATCCACCCCCTTCCTACCCAGGACGAATGCTGAATGGAAAGGAGAAATAAGCTTGTCAAGAAACGGCCTCAATCTGCACACAATAATTTTTGTCACAAGCTTGTACACCGTATTACACAGGCTAATAGGACGGTAATTTCCTAGAGTTTCTGGACCCGAAATCTTAGGAATCAGGATAATGTTGGTCTTGTTTAGGTAGCTAGGAATTTTCCTCTCCTCAAAGGCTAGTTTAACTTCCTTTTTAACTAACTCGCCAACTGTAGACCAAAATCTCTAAAAGAAGTCGGCGTGTAAACCATCAAGACCCGAAGATTTCCAAGGTTTCATTGCCCAAAGACCATTTTTAATCTCAGCATCAGAGAGAGGTATGCTAAGGGAATTCTTCTCCTCCTCGGTGAGGGCAAATTGCCAACAAGAGGGTTGAGGAAATTCTTGTTCAAAAACAATAAAATCAAGAAACATACATGTATCTTTATTTATGACTAAACTTAAGGTCGTCATACTATTCTACATGTCAGTGTGTGTTTGGATACTGCTTATTTTGCTGAAAAATGAAAACTTATTGCTGAAAACAATAAAAAAAATAATTTTTGGGTTACCGTTCACTGCTGAAAACACTATAGCTTTGCCTTAATACACTGTTCATGTCCCATGAACAGTGCAAGAGGTGCTAGTCAAAAAAAAAAAAAAAAAAAAGGGCAAAAACGCAGAATGTGGACACTGAACGTGGGATCCAAATGGGCACTTAGCTATGGGCATGAATTATCTATTGATCTAGTCCTAATCCATAGTGCTTAATTTCATTTAGTGCCTTAACAATAGAGTTTCAACTTTCATATATATATATATATATATATATATATATATATATATATCAGGGTAAAGACAAACTATTACCCTAAAGTTTAGGGGGTTTTGAATTTTTTACATTTTTAAATTTTAGAATTTGGATTTTACCCTTAAAGTTATATTTTGTTTGCATTAGTAGCCCTTTCTTTCTTATTTTCCATTAAATGTCACATAAAATTGCCACATGTGTTTAGTTCGTCCAATAAAATAATGTCACATCATTGTCATTACGCCATGCCATAAACACACATAAACACCTATAGCAAGTTTATGTGGCATTTAACTGAAAATATGAACAAATTGGCTATTGATGTAAATAGAATATAACTTTGGCAAATATAATTCAAATTCTGAAACTTTATAGCGTAAAATCTATAGACATCTAAATTTCAAAGATGTAGTTTGCACTTTAACCTTTTTTATTATTATTATATAGTTTTACTTGATGATGCATTGACAACTGATTTAGAAGTAATCTCAAAATTGAAGAAAGTAACGTGCAATTTTTTTTAGAGATTAAATTGTATTTTATCTTAGAAAAAATGCGCATGAACTTGGAAATCTCCTCACAATATAGACTTGAAGATGGTTATTACTTGTAGCAGTGAATAAATAATAGGGTAATTGTTAGGCCTATTATTTTAGGTGCAGTGAGCTAGTTTCCTTGATTAGATTAAAACACATAATTGCTTGAAATTTAATTTAATTTAATTTTTTTTTACATGATACCATTGAATGTACTTTATTGGACTGCGTAACCAATTGTTTGAATCTAATTAAGTTAAACTACAAATTACATCCTTAAAGTTTAGAAGTATTTGAATTTTACATTATGAAATTTCAGAATTTAGATTTTACACCCTAGAGTTTAGGGAGTTTGGATTTTATATCCTAACAGTTTCAAAATTTAGCTTGTACTCTCTAAAGTTTAGGAGTGCTTAGATTTTACAGCCCTAAATTATGAAACTTTAAGGTGTAAAATCCAAACACTCCCAAACTTTAGAGAGTAAAATCTAAACACCATTAAAATAAAGGGGATAAATCCAAATTCTGAAACATCATGGTGTAAAATACAAACACTCTTAAATGTTAGAAAGTAAAATCTAAATTCTGAACTTCAAGATATAAAATCTAATCACCTCCAAAATTTAGGGGTGTAATTTGCAGTTTAGCTAGAGTTGTATTATGTTTGAATCTAACTAAGCGTGCGATCCTAAATAATATGGCTACATGTAATTAGTGTAGGTTCAGTAGCATCGGATGTTTGTAGGAAAACATGGATAATGTTTTTATCTAAATACACCTAATATTGGGCTACCTAGAATGGATGGGTTTCCCAAAATAAATAATGGAACTCTCTGATGTATTTTATTTTTTATTTTTTTGAGAAAGTAACGTCATTCATTCAAAGTAACATATTTTAATTGGACTAAAAAAACTTATCTTCGTTGGATGACTTTCTAAAAATGCCTAACTTCCACCCTATAATGATAGACACACTATAAATATTAATTGACCGTTTGGATCCAGCATTTAACGTGTACGCTTACGTGGACTGCGTAACCAATTGTTTGAATCTAATTAAGTTAAATTACAAATTACATCCCTAAAGTTTAGAGGTGTTTGAATTTTACACCATGAAATTTCAGAATTTAGATTTTACACCTTAGAGTTTAGGGTGTTTGGATTTTATACCCTAACAGTTTCAAAATTTAGCTTTTACTCTCTAAAGTTTAGGAGTGCTTAGATTTTACAGCCCTAAATTATGAAACTTTAGGGTGTAAAATCCAAACACTCCCAAACTTTTGAGAGTAAAATCCAAACACCATTAAAATATAGGGGATAAATCCAAATTCCGAAACATCATGGTGTAAAATCCAAACACTCTTAAATGTTAGAAAGTAAAATCTAAATTCTGAACTTCAAGATAAAAAATCTAATCACTCCCAAAATTTAAGGGTGTAATTTGCAGTTTAGCTGGAGTTGTATTATGTTTGAATCTAACTAACTGTGCGATCCTAAATAATATGGCTACATGTAATTAGTGTAGGTTCAGTAGCATCGGATGTTTGTAGGAAAACATGGATAATGTTTTTATCTAAATACACCTAATATTGGGCTACCTAGAATGGATGGGTTTTCCAAAATAAATAATGGAACTCTCTGATGTATTTTATTTTTTATTTTTTTGAGAAAGTAACGTCATTCATTCAAAGTAACATATTTTAATTGGACTAAAAAAACTTATCTTCATTGGATGACTTTCTAAAAATGCCTAACTTCCACCCTATAATGATGGACACACTATAAATATTAATTGACCGTTTGGATCCAGCATTTAACGTGTACGCTTACGTTTTCCACTTTTTTTTTTTTTTTAATTGATTCACGCACAACAGCTAGGAGACAGTGCACTGTTGATATATTATTTGTACATTATTTAATATATTTATTACTGTTTGTGCACTGTTCATCAGAAAAAATATTAAAAATAGGTCTCATGGCATTATTTATATATTTAAAAATTATTTTGCTACAATATTTTCTGTTTTCAATTTTCAACAATAAGTTCTATCTAAACGGACCCTAAATGTAAACTGTACACTAGCCGGCACTACTCTTTTTTATTTTTTTTACTAAAATGATAGGTGACACTACGCTTATTAAAATGGGAGACCTTATAAAGCAAGGAACCACAATCTTTGCCCAAGATCCAAGGAACCACCATCTTCGCCACAATCTTCGTAACCACTGAAATTAGAGGACTATATTAATAAATTAATATAAAAGTCAATTTAAAACCCAAACTTAAACCCAAAAACGCAAAAACAAACCCACTGGCTTCTTTCAAATAAAATAATAGAGATCGAACGTTCGCTCTTGCATCATGGTGATGTCGTCGTCTCCAATTGGCAATTGTCTAAGCGCCTGCTGTTATTATATCTCATTGCAGAGGGACAGAAGTTGGTGGGGAGTCGAATATGTTTATTGAAATGTTGATGGTTGGGGAAGCTAATTTTGAATGACTTGACAAGGCAAATTATAATCAAAAGTTAATGATCAATAATGTGAGAGAGACTTTTTGCGGTTGGGTACATTTAACAAGAATCAACCCTCTAAAATGGGTATAAGCTTAATCAAATAATACAAAATATATAGACGACTTTAGGTGAACTTAATCAGTAGAATTTTTTAACGTCGAATATGAAATTTAGGTTCGAATCCTACTAATTTCAAAAAATGATTTGTATCTTGTCATGGTAATAAAAAGTAATCATCATAAAACAGATACTATAAATTGAAATTCTATCATCTCTATATTAAAAAAATAAAAATAAAAAGATACACCTATTGTAATGATTGATTTCTAATAAGTCCAACATTTAAAAAACACTAGGAATCATTTCATCATCCTTCTAGACATCAATCATGTAATTCCATTTAGTCATTAAACTTCCTTAAAAAACAAAAACAAACAAATTGAAATTAAACTCTTTACACCATCCACCACGTCTTCTTCTACCTCTCTCCCTCACTGCTTTCACTATATATGTTCCTAATTTCATAACAACTAAGTACAAACCAATCCCCTTTATCTTAGTGTTTGGTGTCCAGGAGCTAAAAGAGAGGTCAAAGAGAAGAAATGGCTTTAATACTCAACTCCTTCAACTTTTACTTTTTTCCTTCAACGCTTGCTCCCTCACTGATGAGAACTCAGAGATCTCTTAAGTTTTCTATGACTTCCCCACTCTTCTCCAACAAGAAGTAAGATTAAACTTCAAATTCTCTTATCTTTTCTCATGAACTAACATTTTTCATAATTAGAATGAAAGATAGATCAATAACTCATTTGAATTGTTGATTTTCATATCATGTATTATAATATCTTGATATATTTTATTTGCTCTTTAAAATGGGATATATGCGCACACGCGAAGTCACAATGATACGTTCACTTCTTTTTTTTTCTTTAATTATTAGTATGATCACTTAACTTTTTAGAAATTATAAAAGATATGTTGATGCACATTTTTGCTAAAGACCTGATAGGCCCATGCAAAGCAAATCCAAGGCCCTTGGGACCAATTATCTTTGCTCTGAATTATCTTATTTTATAGTATGCATGGTTCAAGTCCATGTACTTTAATGGGGAAAGTAAATGAAATAGGTATAGAGCGTAATGATTGGGGCTATCTTGGGTTTAATATGGTCCTAAGATATAAGATATAACACTTGCAAAGTGGGCTGGTGACACTTACAAAATATGAAGGCCTATGAATATACCCATATGCTGGCCACTTAACACAAAAGGATACCTTCAAGAGTTGTTCTATGTGACTAAAAATTCGGTCTGACTGCATTTAGTTATGAGAAGCATGACAACTTCATTTAATGCTTTATGACAAGCTTTGGCAAATTTAACAGGTTCTCCAGGTGTCATTTTGGCCTAGAAGAGTTCAACAAATTAAGGTTAGTAAAAAAATAACCCAAACTATGATTAAACCAACACACCATAAAACCTAAGCAAAAACAAAATTGAAGCTTTCCATCCTATCATGGATCTTAAGAGCATCTCAAATTTAATTCAAAGCCTTGCATTAATAACCCAATAATACCCATCTCACGTAAGACACTTACTCAACTCAGACACTAAAGAACATCTGAGAGAGCAGTATGGTGCTGCCACTTGTACAATATACCCTCAAGATCTTAAGGGTATACAGTACATGTGGCTGCACAACAGTGCTCTCTCTCTCTCTCAGTTTTACCATCTTATTTGCTTTCCTCATCTTGCTGTATTTGACACTGATAGATATTGAAAGTATTTTCATCTATTTAGCTATTGTGAGTTCATGTTTTTGAGTTATTTTCTTTGCTATGTATCATTAGTCATTACCCTCTATTGGACATCTATAATGAGTTTTGGACTGACTCCCTTCTCTTTTGAGCCAAGGTTAGTTGGGCCAATTCACATTTTTCTTGAGCTCACCTAAAATCAACCCCTGCAAGCAGTTTAAATTATATACCTTATTAGTAAATGATGCATGCATTTGCTCATGCTATTTGGCATAGTAGATCGAAATCACTTTATTTTATTTTCAATTTTTTTATGATTCAATTTTAATAAACTCTTTTCTTAATATAGGTAAAAAAAATTAAACAACTCCATTCTCATAAAGCTAAAAAATAATGTGTACCAAACAGATATACATAGACAAACAATTTTTTTCATATTGCATCTTAGCTTCAACATCCTGACGTTAATTACTTCTCTCTCCTTTTTTGTTGGAATTTAGAGGAGCAGAAGGGGGTTTAGACCATATTGGTGAATTTAATGTGAACCTAGCTTGCCCCATGCCACCTAAGAAGGTTGAAATTTTCAAATCTATGGAGAATTGGGCTAAAGACAATGTCCTAACTCTCCTAAAACCTGTTAAGGAATGTTGGCAACCACAAGATTTTTTACCAGATCCTACCTCAGATGGATTTATTGAGCAAGTCCATGAACTAAGAAAGAGAACAAGAGACATTCCAGATGAGTACTTTGTTGCCTTAGTTGGTGATATGATCACAGAAGAAGCCCTTCCAACTTACCAAGCTCGAATTAATTTCACAGATTGTTTTCATGATGAAACGGGTGTAGATAACACTCCTTGGGCAATTTGGGCTAGGGCATGGAGTGCAGAAGAAAACAGGCATGGTGATCTTCTCAATAAATACCTTTTCCTTTCTGGAAGAGTGGACATGAAGCAAATTGAGAAGACAACTCAATACTTGATTCGATCAGGAATGGTAAGATATGCAACATAATTATTTCAAAACCTATTAAATTTTAATAAATTGAGATTTTAATAATTTAACTGCTATTTTAACATTTTTTTTTTCTTTTACACCATCTTATATAAAAATATATATTTATATGTGTGTGTGTGTGATGTATTAATTAATTAATTATATTAATAGGCATATTTCATTTTTATGTATAAATTTTCAAAATAAATAACAACTATTAAAATCTTTAAAAACATATCTAAATAAAACAGACAAGTATGAAGAAGAGTCGTTAGCCTGTCCAACATGGACATGTTGGAGGTTTTGAAATGTTCATGCTTCTTTGACCATAATTGTTCTAATTTTCACTTTTGATTATCACATAGATGCAATTCCTATCAAACCAATTATTGGTTTTCAAAGGATTTGGGTTACCTCCAATACTTTTTTAAATAGAATCTCCTTTTATTTTAGTGAAAAACTACCGCATCACCCACTGATGATGAACGAAAATCGTTAGTAAGCTATACAGTCCTCACTTGCCCTAGACAAGACCTACACAACACAAAGAGAAGAAGAAAACCTTACGAAGAGTATTGATGTAGTACCGGCCAAATACCCTCTGGAGGTTAAGTCAGAAGATTTTCACAACTCTAGAATGCCAAAGCTAGGGAGTGAATTATGCGAACTTTGGTTTTTGAGGGTTTTGGGCTTTTATAGTAGTGTGGAACCGACCATGGTTTCTTGGCAAAGAGGAATATTTTCATGCAGAGAATATCCTCATAAATGCACATATTTTATGGGACCTTTCCATATAGAGGTTCTGTTGATTAGGGTTAATCATGGAGTACAAGTCATTTCCATTTGAAGTTCCTTGAGGACCAATTAAACCATGTGGGTGTTACGTGGCATTGCCACCGTCCACTTCGTATCATTCTACCTCCCTGTCCATTCAACAAGGGTAATCCGTCCATTTACCACACGTGTTGTTGTGCTGCCTCCTCTTTTTGTCCGTCAATCCAGTGTAGTCGTCCATAGTCATTTCTGTAAAATTTGACCATCGATCTTAATTTTATCCTCTTCAGCTGACCTCTCACTCTATGGGTCCATCGCTATGTTTCTTGGACAACCTATAGAGTAACGGTTTAACACAACTTTTTAGGGAATGTGTCTTGATTAGACAGGCTAGCCTGGTGCATTTAATGCAGTAGGGGCACGTGATGTCTCTCTCTCTCTCTCTCTCTCTCTCTCTCTCTCTCTCTCTCTCTCTCTATATATATATATATATATATGTTGCCTCCTTCTTATTTCTACTTTTCATAAATTTTTAGAGTCAGAGCGATACCATCTGCTTCCTATTTCAGCCTTTACCTTTTCTGTTGCTTTTTTGTGTCCGTTCACCAGTTTTATCCGTTACCTGTGTCCGTTTCTTCTTCGAACTGTCAACCGGTAAGCATCTGTTGCCTCTTACTTGTTTTTAATTTCATCTTTTAGTTTAAATATTGTTAGCCCGTCATCTCCATAAACTCATAGAGAGTCTTATGGGCTTACCCATCACGTGTAGGTGATAGATGTCTAATGGGGCGTCGAGTGATTAATCACGGGTCTGTGAAGGAGTAGGCTACGATAAGGTGTAGCTGTCTGGTTATGATGACCTCGACACATCTTATGATGAAAGGGACACATCTTATGATGAAAGGGATCCATCTGTTAATTCTCCTCTGGAGGAGGATAATGATGTGGACGTGGTTGGATTAAAGGGAGGTTCAAGTGGGGATTCAAATAGTTCCAATGTCATCTACGTTGATCCTCTCGTTCAGTCTGTTATAGGTCCAGATGGCCTTAGGGAGTTCATCCTCCTTTCATTATGGATGGTGAATGAATTTAATACATCTGTCAAGCAAAGAAATTTTGAGACCCTTAAGGAGAGATACTAGATCCCCGCCAACATACCCATCCGTCTACCTCGCAAGTCTGAAAAATGTTACTACAACGAGGTCAAGGACGTCGGTGTTTATGAGCAAATGTTTAAAGCGGGACTTTGGTTTCCACTAAGTGCTCTTCACCGTTGCCTTCTTTAGTACCTCAAAGTTGTCGTCACCCAGATCTCTCCAAATGCTTGGAGGGTCATCCTTGGTGCTGAAGTCCTATATGGAGTCCTGAGCAACGGGGAGCAACAAAAGATAATGGTGGAGGAGTTCTTCCACTGTTACCGTCCGTCAGAAATCATCCAGTCTAAAGGTATGTATAGCTTCCTACCAAGGAAGCCTGTATTTAGGCTGGTGTATGACACTCTAGACACCAATAGGAATTGGAAGAGTCGTTACTTCTTTATGTAGGGTGACGATTGGATGTGTCATCCTAACGATCAAGAATTCAAGCTCGTAGACGAAACTTGGGGCAAAATCCCTTTCATGGTTTCATAGGACTTGGTAATGATGAAGGGTCTAATGGATCATTGTCTTTCCCATGAGATAACCTTGGACCGGGTCAGGGCTCGAGAAAAGTTGATGGCAGCAGAGCTAGAGAAGTTGCAGGCTTGGAAGGTAGTTCAAGAGAAGAAGCTTGCTACGTCAGAGCAATTAAGGGGTGAACTGGAGCAGTAGACAGAGGTGTTAAGGAAGGTCCTTAAAGATAAGGACAAGGAAATCAAAGAAACCAAAGACCAGCTCCGTCAGGCTAAGGAGGATGCGGTATAGGAGTATCGTGACTCCGACGGCCTCTTAACGAAGCTCGGTAGCTCGTTTGCCGACGGTTTTAATGACTGCGTCCATCAGGTAAAGGTGTCCTATCCCAATCTGGATCTTTCTCACATCTCCATTGACCCCTAGGCCCAGCATGTCTACTCTGAGAGCACCAACGAATTTTTTGCTAATGACATTGTTGCTGACCCTCATGGTGAAGAGGAGATAGCTCCTGCAGATCAAGCCACCTCCGTTGGAGATGACGCTCGTCCACTCAATGGGGACCTAACAGCCAAGGACGGAGAAAACCCTTCTGACCAAAACTAGATTTTTCTATCTCAATTGAGACTTTAATTTTCTTTCATTCTTTTTGTATGTAAAATCTCTTGGTAGAATAATGTTTTTATTTTACTGTCGCCTATTGTTTTTAAGAGCCAACATGTTGACATTTGCCATTTACTAGGCTTTTTATAATATATTGGTATTTTGATTATTGTTCTAAATAACTCCTCTTATTGTGGTAAATATGCAAGTAGAAATCGTCCTTTTGAAAATAATAAAATTACCTTTTGGGCCACAAAAATTATTGTAGATAGTAAAAACTAGAAAATAAATAAAATGGAAAATAAAAATAAACTGAAAAATGAGGAGTGTCATCATTTGTGATCTTTGTATACTGGTAGTACTTCTTTAGATGCTCCGCATTTCATGGGTGGTGCAGCTTTTGCCCATCCAATGTCTCGAGATGATGGGTGTCCTTCCTATGCCATGATGTAATCCTGTACGATCCTTCCTAATTGGGACTTAACTTCCCCTAAGAGGGGTCTTTTGTAGCACATGTTACTTTCCATAAGATGAGGTCCCCGACTTGGAAGTCCCTGTGTTTCACCCGGGAGTTGTAATGTTTGACCATAAGGTTTTGGTACCGTGCTAACCTTTGTAACTTCGTACTCGGCCTCATTGTTTGTTGTGTGGAGGTTGAGTTGAACCATGCACTCAACCTCATCTCCTTCTGGGATGTGGAGCACTACACCAGCTCCTCCTGCTTGTTTATTGGATGATCCGTCCATGTGGACCATTCATTGGGTATTCTCTCTTACCTCCTGCTCATCTATGTGGGTGAACTTTGTAATGAAATCAACAATAATCTGTTCTTTTATGGCAGTACGTGGGCGATATTGTATGTCAAACTCATTCAGCTCAATCGCCCATAGCGTCATCCGTCTAGCCGCCTCAGGACTACTCATTGCTCTCCGCAAGGGTTTGTCTGTCAAGACAACAATGGTATAGGCCTGGAAGCATGGTTTGAGCTTATGCACTGTAGTTACTAACGCGAAGGCGAGCTTCTCCATAGGGGGTACCTCTCTTCTACGCCTTGGAGCTCTTGGCTCATGAAGTATACAGGCATTTGTACCCTGTCTTCTTTCTTGAGTAAAGCTATGCTAACAGCGGTTAATGAGACGATTAAGTAGAGAAACAACTCCTCTCCTGGTTTGGATGGTCTTAGTAAAGGTGGGAAAGAAAGGTATGTCTTCAGATCCTTAAATGCACACTGACATTCGATCATCCATTCAAAGGCTTTTTCAAATGTACGGAAGAAGGGTAAGCACTTATCTGTTACTCTTGAAACGAGCTTGTTCAATGCAGCGATCTTATCGTTCAAACTCTATACCTCCTTGATGGTTGTTGGTGGAGCTAACTCCATGATAGCCCGTATCTTGTCCGAGTTAACCTCAATACCCCTTTAGGATACCATGAATTACAAGAACTTCCCTACCGTCACTCCGAATGCGCACTTATTCAGAGTCAGCTTCATGTTATAATGCCTAAGGGTTTCAAAAGTCTCCTTGAGGTCGGCCAAGTGGTCGCCCTCCTGCATGCTTTTTACCAGTATGTCGTCCACGTATACTTGGACTATCCTCCCAATCTAGTGCATAAACATTTTGTTCATAAGCCTCCGATACATCGCAATCGTGTTCTTAAGGCTAAACGACATCACTTTATAACAAAAGAGACCCTGGCTTGTGACGAAAGAAGTCTTCTCCTGGTCAACTTCATCCAACTTGATCTGGTTATACCTAGAAAATGCGTCCATTAAACTTAGCAGCTGGTGTCTTGCCGTTGAATCCACCAAGATGTCAATCTGGGGAAATGGGTAGCTATTCTTGGGGCATGCCCTGTTCAAGTCCGTGAAATCTATGCACATTTTCCACCTCCCGTTGGCCTTTTTGACCATCACCAAGTTAACTAACCAGTCGGGAAACTATACTTCTCGTATAAATTTTGCCTCCTGCAGCTTATGAACCTCTTCTACTATGGCCTGGACTCGTTCTTGAGTGAATCCCGCTTCTTCTAGCGTATGGGAGAGAAAAAGAGCGATACATTCAGTTTGTGGACTATGACCGAATGATCAATACCGGGCATGTCTTTGTGGCTCCAGGTGAAGACGTCATAGTTCTCTTTTAGAAATGATATTAGGGCTAGATGGACTAGCAACCTAGCAAGAGTACCTAATTTTGTCATACACTAGGGTTTAGAGTCGTCAAGGAACACCTCTTCCAACCCTTCTACTAGTTCTGCCATCGTTCACTATTCTTCTATGGACATTGTTGGTAAATGGTCGTCTATTTGTAGCATGGCGATGTAACATTCACGTGCCGCTACTTGATCTCCACGTACTTCTCCTACCCCGTACTTAGTAGGGAACTTGATCATCAGGTGGTAAGTGGATGTTACGACCTTCCATGAATTAAGGGTTAGGCGGCCTAGGATGGCGTTGTACACGGATGAATAGTCCACAACCAGGAATGTGACATTCCAAGTGATTTGTTGAGGATAATAACCGATGGTTACGGATAATGTGATCACACCAAGTGGATACACTCTTATTCCTCCGAATCCAACGTGAGGTGCATTAATTAGGATCAACTGTTCTCTCCCAATCCTCATCTGCTGAAAGGCTGGTTAGTATAGTATATCGGCAAAGCTCCTATTGTCTACTAGGACCCTATGAGTGTTGTAGTCTTCACTCCGCATGCTCACAACAAACGCATCGTCGTGTGGGTGATGGAGACTTTGTCGTCTTCTAAGAACCTGATTATAGGATTATCAATGTGTTCCATATTTGGGACCAAACCCATCAATTGGACGTTCTGAACCATCTGGAGGTAGGTCTTGCGCGCCTTCTTAGTCGAACAAGAAGTTGTAGTGCCCCCAACAATCATCCTTATGTCCCCTACAAGTGGTTTAGGGAGCTTGTTTTCCCGCCGAGGGCTCTGCTCTTATGGTTGGTCCATCTTCTCTTTGTTGACAAACCTCTGAAATTTTCCTTTTCTAATCAGGGTTTCTATCTGCTGTTTCAATTCGAACGTATCGTGGCCATGGTCTCGATGGAAGCGGCAGTACTTGTCTCTAGACCTCTTGTTGGAGTCACCTTTCAGCTTGCTAGGAAACGTTAGGAATCCTTTGTCTTTGATCTGCATAAGTACCTAATTGATGGGGATGTTTAGTGGGGTGAAATTTGTGAATCTTCAAGTGGGGGATCTGGAGCGTCTATCCTCTCATCCATCTCCTGTCCTCGTGGCCTTCCATCCTCTTTCTTGTCTTGTTTCTTCTTGTCTTTCTCTCTTCCTAGACTTCTCCTCTCGTGCAAGCAATGCGTCTTTCGCGTTCATATATTTGGTAGCCCTATAAAGTACATCCGACATGGTTTTCGGGTCGTTCTTGTATAAGGAAAACAAAAACTTTCCTTTTGGTAACTCGTTGGTGAATGCAGCTACAAGTATCTTGTCGTTAGCTTCATCAATCGAGAGGGCCTCCTTGTTGAAGCGGGTGATGTAAAACCTTAGCGTCTTATCCTTTCATTGCTTGATGTTCATCAGGAATGCGGTTGACTTTTTGTACCTGTGTCCCCTGATAAAGTGTGAGGCAAATTAGGCACTCAACTCCTTAAAGGTACTAATGGAGTTTGGCATCAACCTGCTAAACCATACTCTTACAGAACCTCTCAATGTAGTAGGAAAAACCCGACACATGATTTTGTCTACTACGCCTTGTAGGTGCATGAGGTTTTTGAATGTCTCCAAGTGGTCCAAAGGATCCCTTAACCCATCATAGGCTTCTATTTATGACATATGGAACTTCGGCGTGAGAAGGAACGAAGAAACGGGTTCAATGAAGGGTGAATCTGTCCAGTGCACCAATTCGTCGAGATCACTTGATACCCATCCCTTGAGGGCGTTCATCATCACGTCCATTTGTTCCTTCATCATCTGCATATCTGCGACCAGGTTCCCCGGGGGGGGGGGGGTGATATCTATGGCTGTCAGCCTACTCACGGCGTTACTGCGTTCTGGCCTTTCCTTATTTTTCCTACCGTTAGCGTGCTGAAAGCTGTCGCCCTTTTACTCTTCCTCTTAATTTTGAGGTTCGGCATCCCTTTGGCGCAGCTACTCTGCTAAGTCATGGTTCTGCAAGGTGAGGCGTTCAACGGCCGTGGTGAGAGTCTGGACCTATCTCTCAAGGGTCACGTTACAAGGCTCGTCTCCTTGGTTGTTGGTGGTGGTTGACATTAAGCGAGTACGCACCAAGCAACTTTTTGTCCAGGAAGCAGTAGTAGGGCTTACCTAGCTTCCCACAGACAGCGCCAACTAATGATGAACGAAATTGTCAGTAAGCTACACAGTCCTCACTTACCCTAGACAAGACCTGCATAACACAAAGAGAAGAATAAAACCTTACGAAGAGTACCGGTGTGGTACCAGCCATATACCCTCCAGTCAGGAGATTTTCACAACTCTAGAGTGCTAGAGCTGGGGGGGTGAATTATGCGTATCTTGATTTTTAAGGGTTTTAGGCTTTTATAGTAATGTGAAACCGACCTTGGTTTCTTGGCAAAGAGGAATATTTCTATGCAAAGGATATCCTCATAAATGCGCATATTTTATGGGATCGTTTCCATATAGAGATTCTGTTGACTAGGGTTAATCGTGGAGCACAAGTCGTTTCCATTAGAAGTTCCTTGGGGACCAATTAAACCATGTGGGCGTTAAGTGGCATTGCTACCGTCCACTTCGTATCCATCTACCTCCTTGTTTGTTCAACAAGGGTAATCCGTCCACTTAGCACGCGTGTCATCGTGCTGCCTCCTCTTTTTGTCCGTTAACCCAATGTAGTCATCCATGGTCGTTTCTGTATAATCTGACCGTCTATCTTAATTTTATCCTCTTCACCCACTAACTAAATAAAATGTGAAGATTAAAACCTACTATCACCTGCCATTGTATACTTAAAAAAAAAAAAAAAAAAAAAATCCAGTTGAAAAAGTACTGGAGGTTAGCCAAATCTATTTTCAAAAATGAAATCAGTTCTTTGACTAAGGGCAGAGCCTAGTGTAATTCAGGGTGGTCTCATGACCACCCTACTTGAAAAGAAGTGTGTGTGTGTGTGTGTGTGTGTGTGTGTGTGTGTGTGTGTGTGTGTGTGTGTGTGTGTGTGTGTGCCTTAAAAAATAAGAACTTAAATTAAAATGGGTTGTTGACCACCCTATATATATATATATATATAAAAAAAAAAAAAAAATTTGAACATCCTAAATAAAAATTTGAGCCCATTAAAAATAAAATTTGACCTTTCAAAAATTGTGGTCTATTGAAGATTGAACCAAAAAATTACAAAAACTATTATATTCACAACATTTCCACAACACTTTCACAATAAATCCAAATAGTTCGGTTGTTAGTTACTGTTACTAATGGACAAAAAAAGTAATTTCAGTGGTATATAGATTATAACTAGTAACAAATTGCCACATAGTATTTTTTATGAAAATTTTGTAGACGTAGAATTTTTCAAAAATTTCCCCAAAAAAAAAAATAGCTTGGGATGTTTTAAATTTTTTTTCAAAATGAATATTTTAAAATCGTTATTTTTTTATATATAAAAAATGCATATTTTAAAATTTATAGTCACTTAGTGCTTGTTTTAGTCTTTAGCTTGAATTTGTTGGATTTATGTGATACATCTTGTATATATGCATGCACTAAAATAATGCATCAATATTTTATTAAACATGATTAATGTAATGGTTTAATGCTAAGTTGAATATATTGAATGAAGTTCTAGTTTACCTTTTATTCTTTTGCTATCACTTCTATTGCAAGATTTATCTTCTAAGAAAATTTTTATTAACTTGAATTATATTTTTTCGGATCTTTGGCTATGACGGTATTAATAATGAAGCTATCGTACAATGATTTCAAAATAAGAAAAACTCATAGAATGAAAATTTTAAACTTTATGCATTTGCACTTATTTATTTATTTTTGTATAATATCGTTATATTCAAGTTTTATTTTTATTATATTTTGTTTAATTTAAGTTTCTTAACAACCACCCAACAAAAATTCCTTCAATGGCCACTATCTTTGACCAAACTGTTAACCTAATTCAAATACAATAATTACAACTCTCTTTAATACTATGTCACATGGAGTTTGCATCTAAGCCTAATATTGCCATTGAGGAGTTAAGCCTTGCTATCATATTACATTTAGAGAAGCCTTATTAAGATGTTCCTTATACGATTTCCACATGTAATGCCCTTAAAAGTTATACTGTTGGGTGGAGATCTATAGTCTTAAAATTCATATAATTCTTGTTAATGTCTAATTGCATTTTGCACCTAGGATATTGGCACCGGGGAAGATCCATACCTTTGGACCATTTACACATCATTTCAAGAACGAGCAGCATTTATCTCCCATGGGAACACAGCCAAGCTGGCCATGAAACATGGGGACGTAAAGCTTGCCCAAGTATGTGGTATAATTGCCTCGGATGAGAAGCGCCATGAAAGTGCTTATACAAAAATAGCTGAGAAGCTTTTTGAGCTCGATCCAAATGAAATGGTAATAGCCTTCGCAGGCATGATGAAGAGGAAAATCTCAATGCCAGCCCATTTGATGCATGATGGCCATGACCACAATCTTTTTGATCACTTTGCTATCGTTGCATCAAGGATTGGGGTCTACACGGCTAGGGACTATAGAGAAATTGTGGAACTTTTGGTGGCTAAATGGAAGGTAGAGAATCTTACTGGACTTACAAGTGAGGGACGAGAAGCCCAAAACTATATCTGTAGGTTAGCTCAAAGGATGAGAAGGCTAGAGGAGAGAGCTATAGCAAAGGCCCAAAAAGCACCCACTATTCCTTTCAGCTGGATTTCTGGTAGAGTGGTGTAGCTAGCTTGGACGGGTCCAGTTCAGAAAATATGTGGACCCAACTTTTGTGCTTTAATTTTTGCACAACTCTAATGTGGTTAATTATGAGTAATAAAAAAAAAACGTTATAAGTTTATGTGAAAGTAATAACCAATTACGCATAATTAACTATGTTAAAGTTGTAGTGAAAGTTGAAATACACTAATACAAAAATTGTGGTCCTATAAGAACTCGGTCCTATTTCCTTTTACTTTTTTTTTTTACTTTTTTTTAATATCTTAAATATTACAATAATCAGGTTGGGAGATTCGAAACTTGCTTTGTTTGCATAAAGAAGTCCAGGCAATGTCACTTAGCTACAATTAAAATAAAATCGCAAAAATAAAAGTCCTTATGTTCGATTATATGAGCAAAATGAAGTACAAATCATATCTTAAATTGTAAAGGATAAGGTTGTGGTGTTCTTTGGCATTTTTAATTATAACCAAAGAATTTTACTTAGATTAATGTTAGATTTATAAAGAATAAAATCATTCTCCAAAGTATATGTCATCTTATAGATTGACATGGTAGTTTATGTTACAAAGTTTTAATTTAGTAAGGACAGGGTGTAAAACCATATTTTACACCATCCAATAAAAGATTGTCACATCAACATTTTACTTAAAGTTCAATACATCTTATCACACCTAAAAATATTTCAATAAACTCCTAATTTAGATGAATTTATATATAAATATTAAAATTGATTGATTGTAATTATACTTATTCTTAAATACAATACCACGTTGATTGTTTTGTTAAACTTTTTACATACATTTGTACCACCACCATGGTCCCACCATAATGGGTAAATATCTTGTGGAGTTAGCCACTTATATATTGTGGGACCCATATATATGTGAGACCCATAATTTCTTAGTAGACCACAAACCGACATTCTTTCAGTGGGTGGACTCATTAGATATTTATCTCCCCAAACGGTTCCTTTAATAAAAAAAATCTCCTCGACAGTTCTCTTTGTAATCTTCTCAAATCTTACATAAAGTTGATTCCTTGCTATAATTTCAAGGGTTTTTTTTTTATAAATATCTTTTTGAAAGAGTTTCAACTTATGACGTTCGCTTCTGATAATAACTCTTTATCATCAAACCAAGACACCAATCAGTTTTTGGTGTAGACGGGGATTGAATCCCCAGATCTCTTATTCAACCATCAAAGACTTTACTAGTTGAGCTAGCTAAAACCCACTTTTTTTTTTTTTTTTAATAAAAATCTTGATTTGAAGTTAGTGGAAGAAAAATTTTTGGAGTTTTGTTAAGGATCAAAATTTTGTTAATTAATGCACATATAAATACTAATGATTTGAGAAAAATCTAAACCACTCGTCTACTAATAAATGGTTGGTATTTTCAAATTGTTATGGTTAAAAAATCTTAAAAATTTGGAGGATCTCAATCTATTAATGAGATTTTCACATGTCAAGAGATTTATAACTCAACTCACACCTCTAATAAAATAAAATAAAAAGTGTTACGTCCATAATATTTTCAAAACAAATTATAGGTGAAAAATTGTTGTTAGTTATAATTTAAATTTAAAAACTTAATTTACTTTTTCACCTATCCGTAATAACTAATAACAACTTGCTATTTAGGAAATTTGCTACATCTCTCTCTCTCAAAAAAAAAAAAAAAGAAAAGAAAAAGTTGCTACAAGATCCATATTTAATACCTTGGGCTCGATACCATTGAATTGATCCCATTACCATTTATTACCCTTAACCACCATTTTTGTTCATACTAAAGTCAACATCCGTATGCACCTTTTGCTCCCATTACCATTTATTGCCTTTAACCAGCATTTTTTTCATACTAAAGTCAACATCTATATGCACATTTTAACTTGCTAACCATTTTGTCGAGACAAAGAATCTTCCATTGCTGACTAGAATGCAGGAATGCTATCTCATCATCACTAATTAACCAAAGCAGAAATAAATGTTACAATTATAGGGACAAATCAATAGTCCATTGTCCAAGGGCTTTGGCCTTTGGGATTCCCTTGATTTTGGGTATAAGTGAAGGGTTCGGCAGCTCAAGGATACAACAAGGAAGAAAGTGAGACTAACCGGCCAAAATAGAAAGTTATAGACTAAAACCTTCCAAAACAAATTTATCAGTATGACAGTATCCCATCCTTTGAAAAAAAAGTAACTTCTCCCATCAAAATCTAATTGCATGCACATGCACTGCTTAGTTCTTCCACTCTCACCAGAATCTTACTCACCTGTGCCTTTCTTTATTAACAAAGAGTTTGGTTTCCAATACAATTCGATATGCAGGCTACTCCAAATGAGATTCCAAACCTTATAGGTTTGAATGGCAAAAGCTAAGCCACAAGCCTGTGGGCGGTTGGGATCAAAACTCCTTGTGGCCAAGAAAAGTACTTTTTTACCTTATTTGATTAACCCACTCTATCCCCTAACATTTTTTTATTTGTTACTTTGGATTTTGGGCATTAATGTTTGTTTTTAGGTTGGAAGTGGCAAGATATGACCTAATTAAAGGCCCATTTTGCAGGAGTGTCAACCCCGACTTCCTATTTTCTCTTAACCAATTTAGGACATGTTTAGGGTGCACCACAAAGATATAGGCTTGAAGATGCTCATAACAAGTAGAAGTGAAATGAATAAATTATATATTTTCATGTAATTCACGTGGATTTGGTGGTATATAGGATGTTATTTGGGAAACATCGTTCCATCAATGCTTTTAACAGAATTTACCTAATATTAGGGTACAAAAATTGGTGGTCCAAAATAAATAATGGCATGTTTTAAGCTAATTTGTCTTAATTGGATGAGCTCCTAAAAGAAATGTAATTGACATGTTATGTAGATTGTAGATAAAAATAAAATAGAAAAAAAAAAAAAAAAAAAAAAAAAAGGAAACAATACGATATAGATCTCTATTATCATATCTCTCATAGATGTCAATTCCAAATGACAATGGCTCTATCCTTTACTTTTAAAATGGAAATTGTCATTTCCATGTAGGAAGAAATTAAATTCAGAGCACGAAATACATAATCACACATAAACAGTGATTAACAATCTTCCACTTTTTTCCGGCTCATCTAGATGGTGTTTAGTTAGGCTTTCTTGTCACTTACATAAGTGAAGTTGGTGTATTTGGTAAGGAATAAGGACTAAGAATGAAATCAAAGGCTGAGAAGAGAAAAATTGGTTTTAAAACTTAATCATACATTTATACTCCCATCCAACATTTCACGTGGTAGCCCACCCGCGGCGTGAACATGACATCTAAGTTTTGCATGGCTTCCACTCTTCAAAATAATATATACATACATACATACATATATATATATACACACACATATATGCGCTTGAGATTTTTTTTGGTAAATTCCAATCACACTCCCTGAAGTTTGTGCTAATACCAACCAAGTTCAAAACTTTTTAAAACTAACCAATTTAATTCCTAAAGTCAACTTACGCTCTGTTTGTTTCAACGTAAAATATTTTACATGTAAATTTTTTTCGTGTAAATATTTTACTGTAAAATATTTGCAGGCGTTTGGTTAGTGTTATGAATGAAATATTGTAAATATAAATCAGTCAGCACTAGCCACCGCATATTCAGCCCCCACCAACCATTGCAAAAACACACCCACTGTAATCCCATCCAATCATCCACCGTCATCCACCTACCCAAACACCCAATTACCACCAAAATCACCACCATTCATTCAAAAGACAACCATCAAAACCACCACCAGCTACCACCAAAGATTCATAAAACCGCCACCAACTACCAAAAAAAACCACCAACCACCAAATTATCAACAACCACCAACAACCCAAAAATCCATATTAGAAAGGCAAAAACAACCACAAAACCATATCAAAAACCTGAAAAGATAACCCATGAACAAAGAATCTAATCTAAAAATCCAACAACCCAGCAAATCTAGTGGCGGCACGATCAAAACAGTCACCAGCAAGATCAGAGCAGCCACCAAAAAACCAAGCCGCTGCTCAGCATCTAGATCCCAATGGATTTTGTCAAAGAGACGAGAGGAAGGAGGAAGTGTGGAGTCTGTGGGTGGCACCGTAGGTGGGTGGCGTCCCTGTGGGTGGCGCTGATCTGTGGATGATGTCGGTCTGTGGGTGGCGCCGGTGTGTTTGGGGAGAGATGGATTGGTGGGTGAGAGAAGGAATGGGTTGGGTTCTAACTTGTGAGTGAAAACTGAGGAGAAATACCATGATAGGGAGACATAGCGTGACAGATATCAGGATGAGATGAGAGCTAGGGAGCAAATGTAAAATGTTTTACCAAAATTTTAACTGTAAAATATTTTACATAAATTTGCTTAACTTGATTTAGTTGACTGAAAATATTTTACTTTTGACTAAATATTTTACTGCAAAACAAAAACAGTAAAATAAGAAAATATTTTCCTACAAATATTTTACATCAAAACAAACAGAGCTAACGTCTCTAAAATTGAGAAAAAATAACTAATTATTTAAAAACTAGGCTGACTTTAAGGACCAAATTAGCTAGTTTTGAAAATTCTTAGACTTGATTGGCATTAATCCAAACCTCAAGGTATGTTAGCGGAATTTACCCTTTCTTTTGTTTAATTGAGTTAAATATATATCAATTTTTTTGTTTAATTGAGTTAAATATATATCATTTTTATTTAGCCATTGTCCTCCAAAGATCAAACTTCAAACTCCTAATATGTGTTATAGAGTCTACTATTTGATGTGAAGTTATTGCTCCAAAGTTCGGAGTTTAGATCATGATGATGATGATAATAAATAAAAAAATGTATCGACCATAAGAAGACTTAAGTCTCACGTACATTTTATCTCAAATTCGTGTAATTAAGTGGGGTTTAAGTGGTAAAGTCTCTAATGGCTAAATAAGATATCTAAAGTTTAATCTCTACTTACACCAAAAACCGATTGATGTATTAGTTTGATAATAAAAGACTATCATTAGAAGCGAACATCATAGGTTAAAACTTTCTCAAAAAAGGAAAAAAAAGCGGGGTTCAAGTGATAAAAGTAGTGATAATAATACCTTTTCCAATGAAACTAGTTAGAAAATGGAAACCATTATATATAATAACTTAAAAGACCAATTTAGATAATACAATATCACTATTGTTCGTCTAGAGTATAACCTAAATCTGAAAGACCCAAACATGCATGACACATGTGTGTGTCTATATATATTCTTTTTTTTTTAATATTATGATAGATATTAATACCTGGGCTGATATTATTAATCGTGCTAACCTTGGTATGGAAGTTATGCATGAACGTAATGCTCATAATTTCCCTCTAGACTTAGCTTCTGTCGAAGCTCCATCTACAAATGTATAAGACTTAGGTCTTAGTATATATGAGTTATTGAAAATAAATAAGAAAGGAGCAATAATTAGAATTTCAATTTATGACATCCGCTCTTTAATAATTGTTTTTTTATAATCATCATGCCAATATAACAATTGATTTTGGTATAGGCAAGGTTCAAATCTCATATTTCTTATTCAACAATAATAAATTTTACCAGCTGTGTTAATTAGAAACCACTATATATAACACTTAAAACAAACTTAGATAATATACTCATGTGAATCTAAACCAATATTTATCATTAGAAAACTTGTAAAGAATAGTATATCCATTATATATAACCCTTAAAAGACCAAATTTTCTTTTGTTTTTTGTTTTTTTTTTTTTTTTTGGTTTTCTTTTTCCAATGCCTGTTTTTCTTTAATTTTATACATATCAACTTAAAAAAACATTAAAAAAATATGAAGTCTTCTACTATTTTTTTTCAATGAGGTTTGAGATTTGAAAGATACACATTTAAAAAACACAAAAGGCAAAAAGAGTAGGAAAAAAAAAAGATAAATGTAGAGGAATTTGTGGTGAGGCCAGAGGCAATTTTCCCCGCTCAATTCCACTTGCTCCACTTAAGGTCCCAAGTTCAATGCATTACACTTAGACATGGCAAAATTGGCAGGTCGGGTCGGGTCAAGTCAAACGGGTCACGAGTAAAAAACAGGCCATCTTAAGCGGGTTAAAAACGGGTTTGGGTCAATCAGGTTGCGAGTTGGGTCGGGTTGAACTGTATTTTTCACATGAAATTTTTTTTTTTTTTAATTTTTATAAAGAAAACAACATGTATTTGCCATTTGGAAAGTTATGCAACAAATTACTTGATGTAAAATGCATTATTTTGAATTCATCACTTATATCAAGAATAAACTCAGTTAAACTTGTTAATACTTATGCAATAATTTTAAAATTATACAAATCCTAACATTGCTAATTAAAACAAAATAACACAAAGATAAATAAAACAAATACACATGTTTTATTTTTACATAATATCAACATTTCAAAATATAAAACAAAATTACAAATGACTTATTGGATAACTCATTTGATAAATAATAAAAACATATAAGAAATTTACAATCTTGAAAATTAATTTTATAATCTATTATCAATTGTGGTTGGCACTCTATTTCAATTTGAGATATACATTAAAGTTTGATTGCTTACTTATTTATACATGGTCTCTTTTATGAATATTATATCATTGTTAAGCAACACACACTCTAGGAAATATTATAATTTATTTTGAAAAGCCGTTTATTTTGGACATAAATTGTTAAAAAATAGGTCTAAGCGTTCATAATTTATGATAATTTGATACTTTGGTTTTACTATTTTCACACTTGTAAATGTTTCTCACACATGTCTACAGTTTAAAATCTATGTTTTTAATTCTACTGTAACCATATTATCTTAGCATGTACTTTGTTATTTGATATCTAAAAATCTTTACTCATTACAGAATGTTTAACCATTTATCTTTTAATTAATTTGCATGTAGTTATGTAAATGTATCAATTGTTTCCTTAAAACTCACAATAAACAATTAAACTACTATTGTCTTAATTTTACTTTTTTTTTTTTTACCAAAAAAAAAAGTTTTAAAAATGTGATTCGGGTTCGGGTCAGGTTGACCCAAAAAACTCGGGTCGGGTCACGGGTCAACCCATTTTTGCTTCAGGTCAAAAAAATCGGATTCGAAAATTCTGACCCGCCTTGCCATGTCTAACACTATCAATAAATGAGGTTTTCAAGATGTCTCATAAATAACAAATAGATCATTCTAGCCAACAACTAAGATACTACTTGTTTTTATAAAAATAAAAATAATAATAATAATAATAATAATAATATATAATTATTATTATTATTATTATTATTATTATTATTATTATTATTATTATTATTTGAGAAGTCACATCTTAATACCTAATTAAGTACCAATATTTGTGGGCGGAACTATTATGAGGTAATATTTAAAAATTTGGACCCAAAAAAAAAAGGTACCTACCTCCCAAATTGAAAGCTAGTACCTATAAAGCTCAAAAATAATATGGCTAGTGGCTCTCTCACAAAATATGACTCGTGGCTCTCTCCCAAAATAAAAACAAAATTCTTATGGGTATGTACATTTTGAATGCTGACATGCTGTGTAACTCCACCTAAATGATAATCTATCATCTGAGGATTCTCAATATATATATATATATATATATATATATATATATATATGGGGGGTTTTGAGTAAGATAACTTTATTATAGACCCTCACTAACGATTTGATATATTTTATGATGCAATAAATTCTTAATTAGAGCATTATCATCAGTTCTTCTATAAAAATAAAAATAAAAATGTCATTTTGACATACCAATAGCCTACTTTATTATTTTAGTACATCAATTTATAATATCTCATTCATCACATATTTTATTCTTCAATTCCATACATTAAAATAATATATCCACACATTAAAATAATATTTAACTAAAAATGCCACCAAATCCACACCACCACACCACTACCCACAACCACAAATCTCAAACCCATCAGCACAATCCCAAATCTCAAATCCATAGCACCATCCCAAATCTCAATCCAGTCCTAAATCTCACACCCACATCTTAATTAAGAGAGGTCAGCGGCGAGTTGTGGAGAACAAGGCGGCAAGATCGGCGTGGCATGAGGGACGTCGCATCGAGGTCGGCAACGAGTTATGGAGAACAAGGCGGCGAGATCGGCAACAACAGCAGTGGTGGACGACATAGTTTCAGACGACAATATGGTTCTGATCTGGGTTTGGTTGGACCCATCGGCACCATAACCTACCTCTAAAACCAACAAAAGTCCAAACCCATCGAAACCACCCAATATCAAAATCACAACCAACTCCACCACCCAAACCCAAAACTCAACCAACAACCCGCCAAAAACCCCAACCTAGCTGACCCATCTACTGTCTCAACCAATCACGACCTATAACCCCAACCCATCAACTAACAAACTCAACCAACCATTGGACCAAAACCCCCAATGCCACCGTAACCAACCCACGATCGAAAAACCTTGGACGCCTATCCATAGCTCTATCGCTCGATAAAGAGAGAAGAAAGAAGTTTATTTGGGTTTGATTTGAGGTGCAAGGAAAGAGAAAGACGTTTGAGGTTGAGGGAGGAGTTAGGAATTTGATCTAAAGAGGAACGAGGCAGAGAAAGAACACGGGTTGGGAGAGAGAGACAGATTGTCAGAAGAGAGAGAAAAAGTCAAATAAAGAAGTGAAAGGAGAGAGAAAATTTGAATAAATAATCATTTTTTTTATTTGGCATTTGTGTCCGTACTGTTCCAAATTTGGAACGGCACTGTTTACTTGTGCCAAATGTTTTGGCATTTGAAACACCTGTTGTGAGGTGTTTTTTGGTATTTGGTATACCAAATGCCAAATATCCTGTGGTAATGCTCTTACAAGAAGCATGCATTGGAGGTATTTATTCTTAACTCAGTTTTGGATCCTTAAGAGAGAAATGAATTTTTTAGAATTGATGATATTTGTTTGTTGGAACTAAGTGTTATCTATAATTATGAGTATAATGTAGTTCAACATCCTAAATTCAAATTTTTATTAAAAAAAAAAAAAATTATGAATTGTAACAATAACTAGTAAGGATCAAAAAATTAATTGTCCATCAACTAATTTATAAAGTGGTTGCACGTGTACTCATCGTTATAGTTTCTATGACAAATATGGAACAAGCAGCCATAAATATTATCAAACTTAGATTTTACAATAAAATAGAAAATGATTTATGCAATCTTTGATTCTATATATTAAAAAAGAAAAAAAGAAATTGCAATGAATTTTAGTACAAATTCATTCGTAGATTTTTGCAATTTAAAAAATAACATTATATTCCACTTTGATAAGTTGTGATTTAAAATATTTTTCTAATAATAATTATATAGTTGGGGTGAGAGGAATTGAACCTTGGATGTATTTGTTGAAACATGAGGAGGTATCAGTTGAACCACAAAGCTCTTAGTACTACTTGAATTTTAATGATACAGATACTATGTATTTTTGCTCCAATTGAATGAAACAAAACAACCCATGAATTGGAAACTAGGGATTTTTTTTTTTTCTTCCACAATATTAATAGGCAACATAACTAAGGTTAGCCTTCTCTTTCTATTAGTGTGGGTGATACCATACCGTACGTCCGTACCGGCTGATATAGCCGGTATATGCCGTACCGGCCAGTGCACTGGTACAAGTACACCCCTTGTTTTGTACCAGAAAAAATATCGGCTGTTCCGGCCGCATACCAACCGTACTGGTGAAATCCAACTGTTTCGGCCTGTAAATGGGTATCGGGCTAAAACACAAAATGCAAATCTCAGATTCTCAATAAGCCAAGAAAACACAAACACAATCCTCCTCTTTCCTCCTCTCTTCTTTGTTCATCTGTCTCTCTCTCAAATGGTAATACAATCAAAACACAAACACAATCTAAAATCAGAATAGAAACAACAAATCAAGAACAAGGAAAAATACAAATTTAATTAGAACAAAAAATCTAAAATCAAAACAAAAACAACTAATCAAGAACATGAAAGCCTATCTAAGCTCCATTGTAAGAAGAAAAGAAGGAAGGAAAAAAAAAAAAAAAAAACGAAGAAGATAGACAAAGGCCAATCTCTCTACTGGTTGTGTGTGTGAGTGAAGCGAGATGAAGAATAAAAAAAATAAAAAACAAAAATGCAAACATAGAGGAGAAATCAAAAGATCATGGTTGGCTGTGACCTGTCTGTGTGAAGTGAGTCGAAGAGGAAAGGTAAAAAAAAAAAGGTAGCAAAGAAGAAGAGGAGAAACTGAGAAAGAGAGAGGGAGGTTCTGGAAAGTAGAGATAAAAATGGTGAGGATGGAGATATATGGTATGGGTATAGGTGTGTGGTGGAGAAAAAACAAGAGAAAAAAAAGAAAAAAAAAGAAAAGAAAAGAAAAGGAAACGTGTGAAAGAAAGGAAATGGATAAGAAATGACCCCTTAGAAACACTACCACAATATTTTCACAATAAATTTTAAATCATTAGTAAATATTGGTAAGTAAAAAAATAATTTCAGCGGTGGGTTCAAATTAGAACTAGTAACAACATTCCACATAAGATTTTAATGTGATTCTTGTGAAAGTATTGCGAAAAATATTGTGAATATAACACTTTTTAAATAGGAATAGTGACATAATAGTGAATTGATTTTAAAGAGGAGACAATTTTGTATTTTTATTTTGGCTGATTCAGGTTTTGAGTAGATTCTTTTCCATATAATTTTTTGAAAATTATTCTTTATTTACTTTTATTTTCTCAAAAAAAAAAAAAACCTCTTTTTTTTTAGACCAAAAAAAAACTCTCTTTATTTACTCAAAAGTATTATACAAAACAATAAACATACCAATAAAATAATCATTATAACTAAATGTTTATAAAAAAAATCATTATAACTTTGTATATTGTATAAAATAGTAAAACATAGCGGTAAACTCCAAACGGTACACCGGTATTGACCGGTATCCAAAATATATCGTACCGCTGGCCAAACCGGTACAACCTCCAGTACGATATTGACTTCCTTGCTTTCTATCTCCACTCGTGCACCAAGACGGGCTAGTTGAACCTAGAACCTATTATTAGACCTAACAAATTTAAAGCCAAAACAATTAATCCATTTGTACCCAAAATATACAAATGAATATGAATAAAAAAAGAGGGGGGGGGGGGCCGCAAAAATGGGTTACCTTTGAAACTCCCCTCCTCCTCAACCACAATCATTCTATTCAAAAGAATTGTGAGAATAACTAATTAGTACATATATATCGGTTTTAATTAATGAAAGGTATTATGCATACATTTGATTTATTAAATAATTATTGGACTGCATAGAAATTATAGACCCCCTTTCATTATATTATAACTTCATCTTTTTCGGGTCTAAGGACTGTCTTGTAGGGAGGTTCATATCATGGTTTTCTTGCTATTTTTTGTCACTAATTATTGGTTTTCATACTAAAGTAATCATAAAATTTAAAGGTGTAATGCGTGCATGACAAGAATATGAAGGATTAATTAATGTGGGACATACCACCGCACACCCTTGATGCGTTAATCACTCCACAAGTATAAGTACTTGTGAGGTGTGGGGGACAAGGGCCAAAGTTCAAGTCTCCAGAAGAGAACTTCACACACATATACAATTAGATTAAATTAAAAATTGAGACATCAAAACCAATTACTTTTAATACATGCAATCAAGCAGACTATGGCCTTGCACATACAAACACCCAAATTTCATTGCTTTTGTTCAATGTTGCAATGGGAGAATACAATCTCAAGAAATCGTTTACCCCGTCACAAGAGCTCAAGCTTGGAGTAACCCATTCCATGACACTTGAGAAAGTTGAAATCTTCAAGTGTATTAAGGATTAGGCTAAAGAAAACATTTTGACTCTACTTAAACCAGTTGAGAAATGTTGGCAACCACAAAGACTTTTCATAGACCCCATCTGATTAGAACTGCATTGTTATGAATACCATTTCGGTGCCCGTTTCGATTTATCTATTGGAACTAAATATTTCGATACTGGCCTAGTTCGACATACTGTTTTAGACTGTTTCGGAATTACCACTTTATATATATATATATATATATATATATTAGTACTTAATAAAAAAAAATGTTATTACTCATTGCTATTCTTAAGCCAAATTTTATTAATGTAATATCATCATTTAATGAATGTAATATAGTGTTTTAAAAGAAATATTACTATAATAATAAAGTGATTAGATTAATTATTTTAAAATTCAAATTTGGATTTTTTTTATAAATAAACATGTTAATATTTATAAACTAGAAAGCTTCTAGAAAGCTCCCTTTTTACCTTTTCACCTAACCCCACTCCATCATCCACGTGCAATGACTTATACTTTCTCCTCCACTCTTTCTTCTTCATTTCATATTCCCATCAGTTACATACACTTAAAGAAGTACTTCTTGGAAAGTTTCAAAGACCCAGACTAGAAGTTTAAGTGTAAGACTGAAGAAGAAAGTTTCAAACGCAGCTAAAATTTGAGCTTCCTCCACAATTGCTCTAAATTTCTATTCTCTTCTTCTTCCTTTGTTTTTTTTTTTTTTTTTTTTTTTCAAATCATTTGGTAGCTTCGTAGCAGATCTGATTTGAACTTCTTTAGGCAATAAGTGTTAGGTGGAAATATGATGTGCTGATGGGTTTGTTAGTTTAAGTTTTTTTTTTTTTGGCTAAAAATTGTTACAAGCCAAAATTTACATTTTGGCTGAAATTGACTGGAATTGGTTGGAATGACCTGAAACTGGCCGGAATTAGACCTAAGGTGGAACGAGTGGTATTACCATTCCAAATTGCAACCCGGTACGAAATATTCTGGCAATTCCGGTTGGAACGGAACAGATTTAATAACATTCAGAAGGTTTTCTTGAGCAAGTAATGAACTAAGGGAAAGAACCAAGGAAATCCGTTTCTTTGTTGTTTTGGCTAGTAAAATGATAACTGAAGAGGCCCCTTTCAACGTACAAATCATGGTTTAATGCTTGTGAGGCTGTGATGCACTTTGTAATGAGACAGGTGTAGATAACACTCCTTAGGCAATTTGGTCAAGGTCATGGGCTATTGAAGAAAATAGGTATGGTGATCTCCTAAATAAGTACCTTTACTTTTCCGGATGAGTAGATGCATGAAACAAATTGAGAAGACAATTCAGTATGTAATTGGATCAGGAATGGTAACATCTTTCTGACATTTTCCCTTGTTTTGTGAAAATTACCATACTAGGAACTGAGGCATTTTTGCATACCAATTGATGAAACCAAAAATGGTCGTCCGTCAAGGACCTCATCAAGGCTTTGACGAGATTATGTTCCCTGTAAAGATGAGAGAGAAAATCACCGGAGTGGCGTTAGCCAATGGTTCTCCGATGACTAAGACAGTATAATTCTCAATATCTCTCAAAGTATCCGAATTTAATTATGTGTATTTGAATGTGCATATCTTTCTCCTAATGCTTGATAGCTTATTTATAGCCTTAGTACAGTTATTGGGAGCCTCATTATGGCTCTCTTGGCTATCTTGAGTAATGTATGTCTAAGCTTAAATAGAGACTTAATTGGCTCATAATTGCTCTTTCTGACCATTGAAGCTCATTGGTTAAGAAATCATTTATTGTCGTGTAATCAATACTCGATGGTCGTCTAGACTACGATTGGTCATCTAGACCATGGAAGGCCCTAGATTTAGCCCTCGTCACCAATAAGTAGAATGAGATAATAAATTTCACTGACCTTTTTTTTTTTAATGTTTAAAGTGACAAGTTATAACCGATTTAAATTTCACTAACTTTTTTTTTAATTGTTAAAATGACAAGTTATAATTGATGTAAATTAAAAATAATAATACTGATGGTTTCATGTAAAATTAATGTTACACTAATTACAATTTACCACTTCAAGTTATGAAAAAATTTGAGAAAATTATTTTTTTTGTGGCATTTTGGTCTTACATACCTTACAATTATACTTATTAAACCAATTTAGCTAAGTTAAATCAATTGACTACTTTTTAAATAAGTAAGAAAGAGAGAAACAACGTTAAGATTGGTATGAAACAAATAACTTAAAGAATATATATAAAACAAATTGTTGTTTCTATCTTATTCTTAATAAATTATCATTTGTCCTAAAATTTTAATTTATTAAGAATGGATAAATTTAATTATTTAACATAAAATGAAAATAACACATTTCCATACTTGAAAAGTGCTGAACATTAGAGACTTTAAAGTAGCTCATTAAATAAAAACCTAAGATTCTTGGTCCTTTATTTATGTGCTTAAAAAGATACATATATGGTCCTTGTAAAATTGTGATTTCCAACTATCTTATGTTAGCTTTAATTCCGTGCCAAATTTGATTGTAATTTTTTCAATCATTTTCCCTATATGTATGTGGGTTTATTTGTAAAGGATGAGTGTGAGAGATCGATAAAGAATCAAGCTTCAAAAGATGAATCAATGGAATTCTCGACTAGTGAAGCAACCCGTGAAAAGGCAACTTGTGAAGCATATGACTGGAAGCTAAAGAGTCATGCCAAGCTGTCAAGTTCACGAGTGTTTCGCGAGAAGGGCTAACTCGTGAAGTACCTGCAAAACTTTCTATTTGGCAAAAAGTTGTGTTACTTTACCAAATTCTTTACACATACTATATATACCCTCATTACCCACAAAAAATAGAGAGGCTATTCAGAGAGAAAACCTTAGATAGGTTTCTACAACACAATTTTTTTTTTTTTTTTTTTTTTTTTTTTTTTTTTTATGGAAAAATCTAACTTAGAGTCCGATACATTCTAGGACCCTTGGCCATTCCAGTCAAAAATGGGGAGTAGATTAGCTTGAGGGGGAGTAGTAACATTGGTTCATTTTGATGGTTTCTAGTTTATGTTTTATGCTTTTATAGCATTTAGATATTTACAGTGCCTTATTTAAAGCTCTCAAGCACTTTAGTTTAAAACATAGTTTTTTTTACTATTTTTTGTATTGGTTTTTATAGCTTTTGTACTGATGCTTATAGTTATATATTGCTTCTTGCCTTAGTTTCTTTAATGCATCATGTGGTATGTTGAACATGCAATTGATTTTAGTATTGCTCTTAATTGCATTACGTGTTTGAATGATCATTTACTAGTTAAATGTTCATTGTGGTCATTTCCTAATGACTATTCATGCTTGATCAAGTTATACTTTATGTCTTACATTTCAATTGGTATCTTGATTGCATTTTACTTGTTCTTTATACATGCTTTATGTTCTACGTGTCTCATGCTTAATGAAGTTTATTTGTTATGTACAAATGTTTCAGGATACAGGTGTATATGGTTCAAGTGCTTCACAACTTTTAGATTTAGGTGTGAGTAAGTTTTATCTATGTTTTCAAACTCACGTTTAAGTCTAAAGTCTAGTTAGGGATTTTGTCACAGAATATCCAAAGAGGGAGATTGTAAAGTTTTGATTTCCCACTATCTTTTATTGGCTTTAATTTCGTGCTAAATTTGATTGTAATTTCTTCAATCATTTTCTCTGTATGTATGTGGGTTTATTTGTAAGGGATGAGTGTGAGAGATCGGTGAAAAATTAAGCTTCAAAAAATGAATCAGTGGAATTCGTGAGTAGCTCGCGAGAAGCAACCCACGAAAAGGCCACATGTGGAGCACATGACTAAAAGCTGAAGAGTCATGCCAGGCTATTAGTTCACGAGTGTTTTACAAGAAAGGTCAACCCGCGAAGTACCCACAAAACTTTCTGTTTGGCAAAAAGTTGTGTTACTTTACCAAATTCTTTACATATACTATATATACCCTCATTACCCATAAAAGTAAAAAATGCTATTCAAAGAGAAAACCTTAGATAGGTTTCTACAACATAACACACCCACCTTTAGAGAGAGAGATACTCATGCTCTAGAGAGAAATCATTGTACCCTCTTTTCCTTCCATCTTCCATTGTCATATCTTAAGAGGAGGTTTGTACCCAAACACAATCTACACCTATTCAAAATATAGTGAGTGTTTTGGACTTGAGAAGCTTTGGGGATTTGCCAAAAAAATCCAGTAAGGCTTGGTGAAAGTAATCGGGCATATTGCAGGATCCAGAAAACTAGTGAAGACAAAAGTCCAAGAAGTCTATTAATAGTAGGAGCTTGGAAGGTTCAAGTACATTGGGTAGACTAAACTTGGAGAGTCTTTTATTATTTGTGTACAACTTATTCACTAGTGGATCGATTTCGACTTGGAGGGTCGCAGAGAGGTTTTTCGCCGAGTTCTTCGATTTTCTCTTCGATAACACATCTTGTTGTTATCTTGTGTTTGCATCTCTCTTCCCTTAATCTTTAAGTTTTATATTTATTGTTTCTTGCTTGCTTTTGGCTTAGAGAGTATATCCTTACGCTTCATTTACTCTTGTTCTACACCTAGATAAGTTAGAGTAAAAACAATTAAGCCGTAGTTTTAAAATTGGGGTCTAAACGAGCTCTTGGATTTTAGCACAAATCTAAGCTTTTAGTCTTTATAGTACTATAATTACATGACTAAATTTGATTAAATATCTATGCTGTCATAATTTTTCATAGGAAGTTGGCATGGGTACAAATCCTTACCTTTGAATCATCTACACATCATTCCAAGAAAGAGCAACATTTGTCTCCCATGGTACGTATATAGGCCAAGCTTGTCATGAAACATTGAGACCGGACGTAAAGCTAGCTCAAATATGTGTGGCACTATGACAATTGCCTCTGATGAGAAGCGCCATGATGAAAATGCTTGTACCAAAATAATGGAGAAGCTTTTCGAACTCGATATCCTAATGAAACAATCATGGCATTTGCTAAAATGATGAGAAGGAAAATTACCATGCCAGCACACTTGATATATAAATATATATATATATATATATATATATATATTGTTAAGTTTTAAAGATTTAAGATTAAATGTTTAGAATTTCAACATGTATGTGTCCGCAAACTAAGAACAAAAACATGTCTAGAATAGGTGTTAAACATTGCTCAAAGTTGTACTAGTCAAAACCCAAGAATGTATAAACTGCAGGAAAAAAGTTTATTTTTTTGTGAAACTCGACCGATCGAATGGTGAAACTTGATTGATCGAAAATTGCAGAAAAATAATTTCTATAGAATTTCAAACAAACCCAAGCTCACGAAAATGTTTAAGGTTTCAGTTCAACACTCTCACGTATAAAAGGAAAACTATAGTCACGTTTGGAAGAGTCTTGGAAGACTTATGAGTTACTCGTGTGAAATCTGATAGGATCTGTACCTTCTAACTCTACAAGCATTTACCGGAACAACATCTACAATCAAGTGTTACTAGAATCTAGTTGTTGCGTAGATCAACAATCCATGATCTGAAACGTTTGAGTGGGATTCCAAAGTCACAAACGTAGGTGCTTGTGTGCTACAAATCCAAAAGAGAATGAGTTCGTAGATTCGGAACTTGCACGTGGTCATGTTAGTAAGTTACTATTGGAGGTAGAAATAGATTTAGAATTAAATCTGATTGTAAAAATTTCTGTTCTCTATAGTGAATTTGTTTTACTTTGAGAATAGTTAGGTCAAACTCTCCTCAGGTTTTACCTTGAAACTATTGATTTCATTGGTTTTCCTTAGTCATCATATCGTGATATTCTTTATCTTCCATTATTTTACATGATATGATTTATTATTATTTAACCTAGATCTTAATAATTAACCTAAGTAGCTATTTGGCTAATATATTAGGTTAAACAATTTGCATTAAGGGGTCTAAACAAATGTGTGTGTGTGTGTGTGTGTGTGTGTGTGTGTGTGAGAGACCAAAATCTTTTTTTGAACTTTTCCACTATTGCCACTCGAATTGGGGACTACAATTCTCCCTTGGACTACATTGATATAATGGATAAATGGGAAATAGAAAAGCTAACTGGGTTTTCAAGGGAAGGCAAAAAGCTCAGGATTCTGTTGTGGATTTGCCCAAAGAATAAGAAATTATGCTGAGGAAGAGAATGAAAAAAGGATCAAGGGAATGCAAATTATTCCTTTCAGCTAGGTTTTAGGTAGAGAAGTATAGCTATGGTGCTGGCCAATGTAATAATGCTCACTTTTTATGCCAAATTTAACAAATAAAAAGTTGACTTACGATCATTTTTAGAAGAAATAAAAGATAGTTCATAAACATTGTTTCTTTCATTAACATATTGGATCTCATTACAATAGAAAAATGGCTGGCCAATGTTCTTACCTTTAATTAGTGTTGTCTAATCGTCTGAATGTGTATCAGTATGCGTCTGGGAAACCAAATTAACAATCTGCCTATGTGAACTCGATATATTTTTCCTTCTCTTTTCTTTTTCTTGCTGGGGTCGCTAGCTAATTAAGTATGGGGCCTATAAGCCTGTCCTCTTTAGTTAGAGGTATCTCTCAGTCTCTCTCATAAATTTCAGTAACATTGTTTAATGGGAATTCTCTTATTCCGCTCATGGCATGGACCCAACCAGAAAATACAAATAACTTAAGCGGATGATACAACCTTAGACTGGCTTTTTTGCCTGTCGCCACCGTTTACCCATTAAGATAACTCGCTGAGGGTGATTGGGTTGGATCAAGGTGGCTTTGGATTTGGATTACTCTAGTGTCCTTGGCACCGTATAAGTGAGACAAGTGATGGTAACAAACTATTATTTGTGTGACATGCAACTGTCTTGGATTGATGAGGACGATCAACAAATCCATAAATGCTAAAATCGAGTATCTTAGAAACCTTTGCCTATGAATAGAGGTAAATTTGGCCTCATTTATGATAGCAGAGCCGAGGACAAAAACCATGAGGCAAAAATTATAGGTATGAGAAGAGAGAGCAATTCTTGCTAGCAATTGATCAAGCTAAAATGGCTGATAAATGTCGTTCTCCTAATTGTTCACATGTCTCACGCTAGAATTATGGATGATAATGACATGGGACGAGGTCAGATCAATGGCGCCTACCTGCCATCCCCATCCTAGATGGGACGGGAATAAGGCAAGTTAAGGTTTGAGCGTGTTAAAGGTATTCTGTAATCTCTAACGAGGTAACTTCAACGTTAATAAAATAAAGTTGAGTTGATTTTTATTTTACATGGGAGGTTTTTATAGGTCCAACTAAGGTATGCTAATGTGAGAATTGTATGCATACTAATACATTGCAAGTGATATGATCCCTTCGCTATCACGCCGTGCCTCCCCCAGATCATTCCTTATGACTCCCTTATCATAATGGCAGGTAGTACGGCTACCCTGAATCTAAGCACCTAACATAATCCTGCCTTTGAAGTTTGAAATAAGACCAGGACGCCTAAAGCTGTCAATCCTGCAGAAGAATTAGCAACCTAAGGTTTAGTCTATCAAAGCATCAATCCAGGGTTAGCCCTAGACATTTTGGGGCTTAAGGCGGGAATTAAAAATGGGGTCTTTTTTATATGTATATATTAATTAAAATAAATATTTATTTAATATTTTTATATTATAATATATTTTATTTAAAAATCTATTTTTCTTACCTTTTGAGATGCAAATTGACTAATTAAATTTTTTATTAATCTATTTTTCTTTTTGGTGAATTTCTTGCTCATTTGTGATATTTTCATCTAAATTTTGTGTTATATTTTGTTTATTACTAATAACAAATTTATTCATCGATCTTTTTTGAGACTCAATTAATTTTTCTTCTTTTTTTCTTTTTTTAAGTTTTTCATATCCAGATGCATATTTTCTAGTAGACATTTCTAATCAAACAATATATTTATAAAGACTAAAATAAAAATTAACGTTCAAGTGTAGAGCAAATGAGAAATAGAACCTGATTTATATAGAAAGTATTGTTGTAATTTCACCAAACAATAACAAGTTTTTAGCAATTTCAACCTGCATAAATAAAGACTTATTTAATATATTACCACTAATTAATATATATATATATAAACACAAGATTAAATTTTTTTTTTTTTTTAAAAGCACAAGCATAACAAAAATTTAAGCACAACTATAACATTAGGCTTATTAATTTATAATACCCACCCACAAAAAAAAAAAAACAAAACAAAACAAAACAAAAAAAAAAAACAAAAACAAAAACAAAAACAAAAACAAAACAAAAAAAATCCTATCTATAACTAAAAAAATAAATTAAAAAAAAGGCTTGAATCAGAAATAGAATCATTACAAATACACGGCAGAATCATTAAATAAAAAGGGCTGAATCTTAAAAAAAACACAAAAACTTTAAACTTGAAAGCCCAAACAGGACCCCAAATCCCAAATATTTATACTTGATAATTTATACCTGAAGATCAGAAGATGGATTAAAGTGAACGACTGTACTGATGAGGAAGGCGGAGAGCAGAGTAGATTCAGAGAGGTGGCGAGGCGGCGACGAGGCGAACTGTACTGATGAGGGAGGCCGGAGGCGGAGGCGGAGGCAGAGGCGGAGGCGGAGGCAAAGGCGGAGGCGGAGGCGGTCCAGGCTTACTGCCTTGCTTTAGTTGCTTGAGCAGTTGAGCTGTTGCCTGTAGTGTTGAACTTGAGCAGATGAGAAGTGATTCAAGTGAAGTAGGGAACAATGGAGTGGAGAATCAGAGAGAATGAGAGACAGAGTATAGAGAGAGGTAAAGAGCAGAGAGAAACTGAGAAAGGTAAAATTTTTAGGGTTTGAATTGTTTTATTTGTTTTGATTTGTGATTGTTTGATGGTTAATCTCTTAGACTGGATTTGTAGTTTATCCGGATGATTTTTGGTTTGTCCAGAGGAAAACAATATTTAACCGAATTTAGTAATTAATTTGATACTATTTTTTTTTTTTTTTTAAATCTGATACTAATTTTTTTTTCCCCTACTACCCCTTATTTTTTAGAATTTGGGGGTCTCCCTTCCACTTGGAGACTTAGGCAATTGCCTAACTCGCCTAAGGGAAAGGAAGGGCCGACCCTGCATCAACCACTAATGGCCAAACGTCAAGTGCTACCATTTCCATGGACATAAATGCTTTTACTAAGCTAATTGTACTCTCTTCTAAGCCTATGTAGATCTCTTCATTTTGTTAAGATGGCTGACAGGCCACAAACGCGTTGACCCCTTGTGATAACTTAGATTAATTAATTAGCCCAGTTATTAATTAATCAAATTAACATGCAGTACTACGTGGCAGCACAAACAAATCACCAAAACTAAGTAATGCAGCGGAAAATAAAAGACACGGTGATTTGTTTACGAATGGGGAAAACATTACGGCAAAAACCCCACCGGGTGATTTAAGGTCACCACTCCCGAAACTCCACTATTATCACAACAAGCGGTTACAAGCAAGGAATCCCAAGTACCTTACCAACCTATAGTTGAACCCTTACCCTAATACCCAATTGGACTTGCTCTGTAGTGACAGTTTCTCCTTTCAATGCACGGCTCCCAAGTACGTGACTAACCAGATGCGCAGATCCCAATACGCCACTTCAAACACCAACTGGAGAGAGAAGAATGTTGGCTTCAAAGTTCTTCACTTCATCATCAATGAAGATCAAGAAACACTTGGTTACAAAACCCTAAGGCACAAAGACGCAGTAGCTTCTTTCTGAGAGAATAAGGCTTCGGTCACCTTTTTCATATGTTCTCCTTGTATTCTCTTATGTGACGGCCTCAAAAATAAGCATTATATATGCCTAGGGTTGTGAAAAAAGAAACCCTACACAAATACAAAAGCCTGGCCCAAAAATCAGATCTGAAAATCTGAATTCCCGTAACCTCGATAGATACCTCGATCGATCGGGCAGCTGTCGAGCCTCATTAAATCTCGATAGATACCTCAATAGATACCTCGATAGATAGCTATCTGTCCAACAGCTATCCGCAGGTGTCCAGCAGCTATCCGCCTTTAGTACACACTTTTTCTTCACTTTTTTCTTGGTCTAATCTTCATGGCTTTAATACTAGACTTGAACAACATGTTCTTTGAAGTATTAAACACATCATAGATCTACCCAAATACAAGTAAAGTGTGTTTTATCAAAGGATTAGCCAACTACATAAAATAGCGACATATGTTAACAAACTTGAACTACATATGTCCTAACAATGGCTTTGATACCCAACTTTTCACAATGCAGTACTATATAGAAAAGTGGGATGAATATGCATAGATTTACCTATATACCCTTATTAAAAAATATTCTCAATTAAAACAAAAAAAATGGCAAAAAAAAGTACAATCACCTAAATTTATTAAAATAAAAATAAAAATCATGCATTAAAAAAAAACTGGAATGAGAACAAGAGAAAAACTTAACAAAGGTACTGAAGCCAAGCAAAGCAAATGGGAAAAAAAAAATTGAGAACAAAAATCATACAAATATTGGGCTCACCAAAAAGTTTTCTCTACAAAATGAGGAGAAAACTTAATGGTGGAAAATCTGATGGGTGAAGGACAAACACCCTCTAAAAAGTTTTTCCCCCTCATTTTCTTTTTTTTTTTTTTTTTTTATTTATCCTCCCTAAAATTCACTCTACCAAACACACCCTTAGTTTTGATGCAGTTGAAATATTTGATCCAATTTATAGCAATTATTTATTAAATAACGAGCTTAAAAATAGTTAAATGAAACTATGAAGAGCTTTTTACTATGCTTTACAAAATGACTCCTAGATTACTGGACCTTTTACAGATTGGGTTGAATTGAATTAGAGATTAATTTATCAATCCAAGTACTTTAGATTAAAAAAATAATTCGATCAACCTGACTGGCTATTTATGCATGCTCCTAATCACAATATATAATGCTATGAGGCAAATTTATACAACCCTCCCTCTCAAAATATAGTTTCCATTGGTTCTTGTGATACACCAATTAAATAAAAGCCAAAAGGTTTTACTCTAGAAATTTGATGTAGTATGATAACGATATATTATATGTTTATTAGGTCAACTATTATATCAAAAAGTAATGGACACATTGAGGCATTGGTTTAAAAACTTTTTATTGTAAAAGAAAAAAAACAACTAATTTTTTAAATTTTCTTGTAAATTATAACAAACTTCTTAAAAGAGTGAGTGATTGACAATTGCTTTTTAAGGGCACGGTTAATCAAAACTCTTCAAAACATTACGTTATTACCCGTCGGTAACTGTAATTCTATTGACCATTATAACATTATAGTAGCTCAAACATGAGTATTGTTAGTGATATTAATGGCACCGTTCTAACAAAATTCTCAAATCGTAGATTTTTTTTTTTTAGACCGACAAATTGTAGATATTTGACTCACGAAGTAGATGGACATATGTATTTATTATATCTTACCAAACCGGCTATTTAATTGTTCACGAAGAATCAGTTAATGAAGTGACTGTTTCAAACCTGGATGTGATGTGATGTCAACTTGTGTCTAGTGGATCTGTCAGCTTTGTATTCTACACCATATTCTAAGTCTAACTGGTCACGCAGCAAATTTACAATTTTTTCTTTTATAACTATTGTTTTGTTGAGGTGATTTGTTTTAATTAATGGCAGTGTCAACGGAACCACAAAAAATAGCTTTTATCAATTTTTTTTGGTTTATGTCACAAACACTATAAAGAATAACTTTTTGCGTTCTACTTGTCATTTTAGTAGTATTTTCAATTCTCTCATCATTAAATCATCTAATTTTTTATTAATTAAACCCCACTATAACTTATTCTTAATAAGCACATTACGATTTGACATTTTTCATAATTAATATATAATAAAAATGATGTTAGTAATAAGTACGTATAAAAATAATGATTCAACAATTATAAATTGTCATCTTAATTAATTGTAAAAAATAAATAGTAAAATTTGTTGGGTCTAGTGATATGTTTTGTTGGAAGGAAAACTTGAACAATGGAAAAATAATGATAGAAAATCCCCCAAAAAAGAAGTTGAAGTTTTTGGTTTTCCTTTGTTTGGTGTGTGGAAAGGGGGGTTGTTTGGAGTGTGGAAAAGGGGGTGGCTACAGATTTTCCACCTAGCTCCACAAAAACACATCCTCCCAAATTAAGAGGAAAACTTGTAAAGAAAAATATCCTGCCATAAAAATTTATTATTTTATCCCTTTTGGTTCCGATTTCTATATTCATTTTGGAACCGCTTATTTTTCTGTTTTGTGGAAATATTATAGATATTTAAAAATGTTGTATCTAAGAAATGGTGAGTTTTCAAAAATACCATTTTATAAAAAAGTGCTGTTTCAAGCCCTTGAAACAATTAGACCCAAAGTCCTTCCTAAAGAATAATAATAGTAACATAACATTTTTCATAACTTTTTCATTTTATTTATATTTTATAACTGTTGGTATAATCTTTTGTCATTGAAGTAATTGGAAACATCATTTTCACTTAGGTCTGCCGCTAATATCACATTTATTCTTCACTAATCACAATATGTCATGTGTGCGTGTGCGTGTGCGTGTGTGTGTATTGTCTCTAGACTTATTGCTTCTAAATTTGCACTTATTCCATTTTGTTGAACTAATTAGTCATTAATCCTTTTTTTTTTTTAAGTTATATATACTATATCCTATGATGGTTCAACAATTGCTAATAATCCAAATAATATTAAACGTCTCCCCTCTTTCCATGTGTGTGTGTTAAATACTTAGTGTTCTCCACAAAAAAAAAAAACAATCATATTAAGGTATTTTTAAAAAAAAAAAAAAACTCATTCTAAGATATTTCAAAATTCATATCAGGCTCACTTCATCTTGCTGAAAATGTGAAATTTTATAGTGAAAAACGTATAACAATTAAATGGAACGAAGGAAATGGGCCAACATGAACTATGTGAAATGGCTATTTAAAAAGGTTGTAGGCTTGTAACTCCAAAATATGAAAGTATGCAAGGTTTCTTTTAGGGTGTTTCGTATTATACTCAAAAACCCTAGGCGATTAAGTGTTATATAATTGACAGTTTACACATGAAACAATAGTACAATTAAGTGTTATACTCAAAATCTGAAGGGATCGAGTTCCATGTTTTAGAGGAAAACAAGTTGGAGATTTTTTGAATTTTTCCCTACCAAAAAATTAACTATAAACAGTACGAAGGAATCAATCCAATGGTAGATATAACGTGTATTAATAAGAGAAAATTTAGTTGATCCCTAACCTAGACTTTCTATCCCACTCTATCCTATAGATTGAATAAACATGCACGTGAAGGGATTTTTCTAACCTAACATGAAATGAGTTAACCTGACCTTATTATTAAATTGATTTGTTCAAAGTTGACCTGACCCAAACATTTACTTACCCGTCATTTTGTGAAGAAATCACCCAAATCTACCTAAAGCTAAGTAAAATAAACATGTATGTGCATGGAATTTTTAAGCATTAGTAAGTATTATGAACACCAACAATTTGTTTTTTAAGGAGTAGTTTCAACTTAGACCAAGACACTAATTGGTTTTTAGCATAAACGAAGATTAAATCTCAAATCTTTTATTTAACGATAAGAGACTTTATCAGTTAAACTAACCAAAACCCACAAACCCCATTTTATTGAAACAACTACTAATGTGACATACTATTTTGGGTTCCATACTTCGATCTCATTGATTGTTTTCATTAGTTCAAGAGCAGCGAGTAGATTTTAGTAGTATAATATTTGGGTTCTCTGTTATTTCGTTAATTTAATTAGTCTATTATATATATAAACTTAATAGTTCAGTGATACTGTTATTTTTTGTTAATAAAGGATTCAAATTCTCTTCTTATTTATTGAAATGAAAAAAAAAAACTTTTAAAACTTATTTTAAGACCAATTATTATGAACCCTGTCATAAAACTAACCAATCATTGTATGGTACCACAACGCATCCTACTGATCACTATTGAGGCCCAAATAATGTTAAACACGTACCATATCAAATAAAATAAGATAACTTGTTTGAGTAGAAATTAATTTTTAATTATGTTTGGTCACTTATTGTTGTTTGCATGTCACTTGAGAGTTGAGGTGCAAAACCCAATTTGAAGTGAAATATAACTTTGAGGATTAAGGTTTGGGGTTTGGAAATGCTTCAATTAAGAGGAATTTTTGAGAAAATACACAAGTTCATAATGAATGAAAGATGAGACATACTAAATGACTTCTATTACCAAGAGACAAGGTGCAATTCCTAAATCCATGTTATTTCCAATGCTATTAGTTCAAAGTCATGACTTAACTTAAAGTAAACTAGTTTAAGGTGAATTACACCCTGATTCCTAAACAGACTGAATTGAAGTGCTTTGATTAGAAGTAAATTAACCTAATTAAACTAAATTGAATTAAAGTACATCATATCAAAGCGAACTAGATTGAAGTAAATCAATTCAAACTAAACTAGATCAAAGTAAATATTGCATCATATTCAAGCCTAAGTTATTATTTTAAAAACATATACATTCGAAATAAGCATAAATTTCGTTTATACACAAATCAACCCATAAATATAGTTTTTACTTTTCTTTCCTTCACAAGAAAATATTATGTATTTTTCTTGTGAAGGAAAGAAAGGTAAAAAGATGTACAGTATAAAAAATGACAGAGAAGTGACAGGATAGAGAAGGCCACTAATTTGGAAATTGTACCATGTGTGGATTGTTCACTACTTCAGGTACAATACTTCCTCTTCTAGAATAAAAAATAAAAAATAAAAGTTGAATTGCTCCAACTAGGGAAATCTACCCACCACCAAGACATGCGATATTGTCCATTTCATTCCATTCCAACCCCATGCCCCCCATAATTTATGTTCCACATACACACATAGATTTGAAACTACCACAAAAAAAATAATAATAATTAATTAATTAATTATAAAAAAAAACGTCATATACAGGTATGAAGCATTGCAACAATGGACACTGTTGGCATAATTCATACCCCCCATATACACATAGATTTTACCATCGCATATCCTTGTCATGACGGTTATTTCACAAGTACAAAATTCTTGTGGGGTAAGGGGTAGGGGTGGCAATTTGTGTTCGTGAGTCAGGTTCGTGTCATGTTGAGACATGAATATTTGATTATATAGGTTGACCCAAACCCGACTTGTTTAGTAAACATATTAGGAATCCTCAACCCGAACACAACTAGTTTATTAAACAAGTCGACCCGACTTAAGACATTTAACTCATTTAATTAACAAGTTATGTAAAAGTCAATAAAATAATCTGTTTAATAATCTATTCGATTAATAGGTCATACCTAACCTATATTTTTTTTTATCAATTCCCATATATTTAAAATAAAATACAATTACAACCATAAATATTAAAATAAACATATAAAAAAGAACTATAAATTAAGCAATAATATCAAAATAACTAATAACTTTATAAGCTAAACAGATCAGACAAATTCGTATATTGAACACAAACACGATCTATTTATTAAATAGGTTGACTGTATCAACCAGAATATGGCCTGAACACATTTAACCTTAACTCATGATCTGTTTATAAATGGGTTAATCCTGTCAGGTTCGCAAGTCATGTCAAATTTTGCCACCCTTAATAGGGGGTAAGGACCAGATTTCAAGCTTCTGAAAAGAAGCTCTATACATAGATTATATTGGAATAAAATTTCTATATTATATAAAAAAAAATTCCAAAAAAAAATTATAAAAGTGATTACTGTACGTACAAATATGTACACTGTTCATTAGTCTTCCAAATAACTTGTTCTCTAGGATCAAGTAAATGATGTTTTCCGTTTCTAAGCTTAATAAAGTTTATAGTTTTTTTTTTTTTTTTTTTTTTTGGACATCTAAAGTTTCTAGTTTTGATTATTTCATAAAAAAGTTTTTGGGATAGAACTTGCCGAATTAATGTGCCAATATAATAACAGTTTTTCAGTTTAAAACCAGAAAAATGATTTTTAAAATGGTATACATGTAAGGCAGATGAGGATTGATTTGATACAGTGACCTCATAAAAAACGAGAGTAAAGAAGCGGTGGGGGGAAATATACCCTGCATCGGGTATATGCTCTCCATTCTCACAGTTTGTGGGTCTCATTGTGAAAACCAAAATGAATTATCTGCCTCTAGGTTAGTTTTTTTATTGAAAAATTTATTTGTTGAAAGTTGAAAATAAAATAAAATAATGCCTTAAAAAACTGAGATTTAAATAGTTGTATATAAATAAATTACTAAAGTTCAAAGACTTGCAAGGCTTCTCCAGGCTCCAGCGTATAGATCTCTTTTAACTAATATAGTATAATATATTTATATGTATATTTTGATTAAGTCTTCTTCACCCCTTTACCCGGATTAAATAAATAAAAAATAGGGTAAATTGCAAAGTATCCTCTTGAAATTTGCTATTATTGGATTTTACACTTTGAAGTTAAAAAAAAATTAAATTTGCACCATAAAGTTTGGTTCTGTTAGCAAAATCCAACCCCTGGTTAGTTTTGGTGATTAAGTAACACATCTTCTTGTTGACATTTATTTTTTATTTGCCAAAATAACACAACTCAAATTGAAAAGCAAAAATAATGGGTTTTCAGAATTTACCCAAATTTGTACTAGTCGAAGCCACCGAGTAAACCCTAGCCCAATTGAGCGGAGCGGTACCATTGCAAAATCTATCTTCTCCCTCTTGGTCTCTCTTCCCCCCCCTCTCTCTCTCTCTCTCTCTCTCTCTCTCTCTCTCTCTCTCTCTCTCTCTCTCTCTCTCTCTCTCTCTCTCTCTCTCTCTCTCTCTCAAGTCATGGGTTGCTAGGGTATCGGTGGGGGTGGGGATGATTGTTGATATTCAGTGGGCTAGGAACGACATCATTCCCCTAAGCCCTTTAGTTTTTTTTTTTTTTTTTTTTTTTTGATATTCAGTGGGCTAAGCTTGACGTCGTTCCCCTAAGCCCTTTAGATTTTTTTTTTTTTTTTTTCCTATCTCTCTCTCTCTCTCTCTCTCTCTCTCAAATATCTCAAGTCATGGGTTGCTGGGGTATCGGTGGGGGTGGGGATGATTGTTGATATTCAGTGGGCTAGGAACGACATCATTCCCCTAAGCCCTTTAGTTTTTTTTTTTTTTTTTTTTTTTTTTTTTTTTTTTTTTTTTGATATTCAATGGGCTAGGCTTGACGTTGTTCCCTTAAGCCCTTTAGATTTTTTTTTTTTTTCTCTCTCTCTCTCTCTCTCTCTCTCTCTCTCAAATATCTCAAGTCATGGGTTGCTAGGGTATCGGTGGGGGTGGGGATGATTGTTGATATTCAGTGGGCTAGGAACGACATCATTCCCCTAAGCCCTTTAGTTTTTTTTTTTTTTTTTTTTTTTGATATTCAGTGGGCTAGGATTGACGCCGTTCCCCTAAGCCCTTTAGATTTTTTTTTTAATTAATGTTTTTCAGTTTTTTGAAATTAAGAAATTAAAAAAAAAAATCAAAATGGCATCTGTAGGGACATGAAAATGAACTTTAGCCAACCAAGAACAATGGAAAAAGGCCCACTAAGCCCAAAACAACAAATTTGTAAGAGAATGGGTTAATCCAAGGAATGATTCTACGAGAAAAATGGACCACAATTGATAGAATTCAAGACAATAAAATTAAAGACACAGATTAATGGAAATAACATTCCTCTGTCAAGTTTGAGGATGAAATGTTCTTATATTCAATTTAAGTTTGTGTGAATACACTATGTTCTCCTTTTATTTTTTATGTTTTTAGATTACCTGCCACTTTTTCATGGTGATCACTTCTTTATATAGTCTTGCTCCCCTTCATCTTAGCATTCCACCTACTAATTCAGTAGAAAATCCCTTAGATGCTTGTCACATTAGGACCTCCTGGAAGCTTTGTATATAGATATAAGCTAAGTTGCCACTGTTCAGGTGTAATTTCTTCATAAATGTGGACAGTTCATTTGGTGCAATGCATTTAATGTGGTAGTGACAGCCTTCTTCCCAGATATTCCACCTTTTAGGGTTAACTGAATTTTCTACTACTTTCCCTGAAGCTAATCCTTCCATAACGGTTACCTCCCTGAAACCCTCTCGAGGGGACCCAGCTCCTCGATCCCACAATAGTTACCTCCTTGAAGCCTTCCTGAGGTGGCCTAGTTCCTCGGAAATCAAAGCTGACCCACTATTTTTTTCCTTTATCCTCAACCCATTGATCCAGGTCCAGCAACCCCATTGACCATTCTTGGGCTCCTGCTTGTCCTTAGGCATGGCCCATAGCCCAACATGTCTACTCAGAACTCCTATATTCATAGCATCGTTTTGGTAAGTAGACAACAGCACTTAACAGAAGACCGAAAATGACAAAATGTGAAACTTAGAGAGTTAATTTTACATTTTGACCTATTATATGCTACGCTTAATGTATATGCTTAAGGAGTTCCTCTATTTTCTTCTTTTTTTTCCCTTTGTAAATTCTATTGTGTAATAATATTTTGGTTCAGAATAAGTAACCATTGGTATGGGAATGTATTTTAAAATTTTGGATAATTTTAACTATGAATAAAATTGGGGTAGGAAGTGAGATATATTTGAAGAGATTTTTTTTTTTTAATTCAACCATTTTACCCCTTGATGTATGCTTTTGGGAAAATCAATTTGAACTAAACCAAGAATGAAAAATATTTTGAAAATTATGGAAAATGAAAACCAAAAAGTCATATTTAAAAAAAAAAAAATACACACACACACACACATACACTAGCCTTTGAGAACATGCTCACACGTATACGCAGAGGCTCTTCAATTTTTTTGAGCGAAGATTAATAATTTGCATTTATTATAATTTAGAAATATATATTTTTATTTTTCAAACAAATGAAAATGATAAACTTTAGAGATAAGCAGTATTTGTAATTTATTTTTTGAACGTGAAGGGGGAAAAATCCTAAATTTTGGGAATTCTCTTTTTGAATTCTAAATGAAATTTGTTATTTGACATTTATGACCCTATTTCTAAATGAAGTTATCTTTCATTTAATAAGGATATTTATGAACCATATAAAAGTCCAATTGAAAGAGGGGAATCCTCTTTTATATATATATATATATATATATATATATATATATTTCTAGGTTCTAAAAGTTTAGCATAATTGACAAACTATGAGCATAAACTTGTCTAGGTATAGATCTTAGAGTTGTGATGGGCCTTTTTAAGATTTATGGGCCGAGCTGCCGGCTGCCACATTAAGGCCCAAAGGTTCTAGGTTGGAGAGTTGGGACTAGTCCGATTATAACTCACCTCAAGCTGGCTTGTACATAAATTAAGGCCCCTTTGTTGAAGAACTTTAGTCACATGCCTGTGGTAGATGAAGCTGTCACAAAAGTGTTACGGTAGACAAATATAATATAACAATAGTAAAGGAGACGTGCTTGCCGTTAGCCAAAATAAACTAAAGATACTCAAGATAAAGAAAAAGAACATCACAACAACAGGAAACACAATGAAAAAAGTGAAATGGCAAAGATAAAAGAGAAATAATACTGATATATAAATAGTAAAATCAAAGAAGAAATGGTTAATATGTTGTGCTCAGTTGCATTACGAAACTAAGACCAAGGAGGGAACCACTTCCTCAATGTGAATAACTTCTTAGGAGGGTCCTACTGTAGAAATTACCAACTTTGAGAGAATGGGTCTGAATGGCTTATTCCCCGAAGAGAATCCTTAATCGTTAACATAGGGTAAGCTTTTAAAGGGAGATAAGGGATTAGTCTATCGGTGCATGCTTGCCATCTAACTCTCGCCTACTCTCTCTGTTTTTCTCTCTAGCTTTCTCTTCCTAAGTTTTTGCTACTCTCTCCTTTTTTTTTTTACTTCCGTGTTCTTGTTATTGTTGTTATATTGTTATGATTGTGATGATCGTATTGATGATGTTTACCGTGTACGGCGGATGCTCCTTATATGCTACCTGTCGTGACTAGTTTTTATTGTTTCACCCTTTAACCACTTTTATCTAAGTGCGGGTGTACTTCTAGATCACTTACTGATTTGTCAGTTGCCTAACCACCATCACTTAACTGTGCTAGCCGTACCACACCCTATTACCAAATAAAGAATTCTACTTTGTTTGCTTATTTACCGTGGCATTCCTATCCGCAACAAGGTGGGCATTCTCTCTCTCACTATCCCTCATGGCATGCACCTAGCGATTCCGACTCATCCTCCCTCTTTTGGATAGTATGTCATCCCAATTGGACATTTTCCCCAAAAGAATATGAGCAGAAACCCCAGAATAAGCTTCCCCCTTCTCCCTACCACCAGACCATACCTTATCTTACCCCTGACCCATGGCCCACCACTCTAGTATTGACTGGGCATAGCTTGGTGGTGCTTGAGCCTTGTGTGTGCCATGTGTTTGCCATGGCCTATGTTAGGGACATATTTTGTAATTGGCATATCCTTTGACAAAACGCACTTTACTTGTATTTGGGTAAATCTAAGTAGGTTCAAGATGATCATTACAAGTGGTTAAATTGAAGACATGAAGATTACTCAAGAACTGCTCAAGAAAAGTGCAAACTGCAGGTCTCGATACCTCCTCGACAGAAGCTCGATCTGTCGAGATTCATTAAAGCTCGACAGATGTCCCGATCGATCGAGCTTACGGGTTTCAGATTATAGCCAGCAACGTTTTTATTCTAAAAGGTTAATTGTTTATGGGTTTGTATAATTCTTATTGGACTAGGAAAACCCAAGGTTTGTGTAAACCTATTTGGAATAGGAGAGCCCATTAAGCTCCTATTTAAAAGGAGATGGAAAAAGAAAAACCTAACCCTATAGAGCTTCATAAGGTTTTCTTTTTGAAACCCTAGCCTCCTCCTACAGAAGAAAGAGTTCTTGCTGCGTTTCTTGTACGCCTTAGGGTTTTGTAACCAAGCAAAGTCTCTTGCACCAACATTGAAGATCTTATTGGTGTTTCTATGTGAAGCTACTGCAAATCAACTACAACAATCAAAGGGTTGCTGTGGAGTTAGTCACGTATTGGGATTCGTGCAAAGGAGTAAGCCGCGTACTGGGATCCGCGCATCAAATTGGTTAGTCACGTACTTGGGAGCCGTGCATCAAAAGGAGAAACTGTCACTACAGAACAAGTCCAATTGGGTATTGGGGTAAGAGTTCAACTGTAGGTTGGTGAGGTACTGGGATTCCTTGCTTGTAACTGCTTGTTGTGATAATAGTGGAGTTTCGGGAGTGGTGACCTTAAATCACCCGGTGGGGTTTTTGCCGTAAGGGTTTTCCCCATTCGTGAACAAATCACCGTGTTCTTTATTTTCCGCTGCATAACTTAGTTTGGTGATTTGTTTGTGCTGCCACGTGATATTGCATGTTAATTTGATTAATTAAAAACTGGGCTAATTAATTAATCTAAGTTATCACATGGGGTCAACGCGTTTGTGGCCTGTCAACTGGTATCAGAGCAGGCACACTCTGATTAGGGTTTAATCTTTGATGTGTGATCCATTGACCCCTGTTGTCATGGAAACTCTTGATTGTTTTGATTTGAATGATCTTGTGTTGAATGATGATGATGATATTCATGATGCCTATTGCAAGCTTTATAATTTTTGTATGAAATCTCTTGAGTATTCTACAAAATTAAAAGCTAAATTTAAAAAGGTCAAGCTTGAAAAAGATGATTTGATTGCAAAATTGGATGAAGCCACTAATTTGAATGAGAATTTTAAAAATCAAATTTCATCTCAGGTGGACAAAATTAAGAGTTTGGAAGAGCAACTAGTTGAATTTAAAACTGATGTTGAAAAATTAACTAGTGTCAAACTTGTTGTTGAGCCTAACTCAAATGAAAAAGATTTTTATATTCCCCCATTCAAAAGGAATAATGAAGAGTTAAAGGCTAATATTGTTAGGATAGACAAAGGTAAACAATCTGATGTTAACGCTGAAGTTTCTAAACCTATGTCTAAAACTCCTCCTAGGTTGAATGATAAATCTGTTTTTGTCCCCACTTGTCATCATTGTCACATTGTTGGTTATATTAGGCCAAATTGTCCTAAGCTGAGGACTCTGTCAACCTCTAAGGTTAGACCTCCCTCTAGGAAGCCGAGTAGCTCTAAAACTGCTCATGTTTGTCACCATTGTGGTGTTTCTGGACACACTCGTCCTAATTGCTTTAAGTTGTATCCTCATAAGCAATTGTCCAAACGGTCACAGGTTTCCTCTCAACAACCTACACCTTTGTTTGGAAAGTTATTAAAAGCCTTGAGCTTTTTAACTCAATTTCAGGAGAATTTTAATTCTTCTATGTCCTTTAGTAGTCATACTAGGACACGTGCCTTTTCATCTTCACGGCCAAAGACTCGTGCTGTGTGGGTGAGAAAGGAGCCTAAGACTTAATTGTCTTTTTTGTTTGTCCTCTGCTTCAATTCTTTCTATCTAAAGCAGGACTCTCTTTGCTTGATTTCTTTTCTGCTGTTAAAATCATGCCTTCATGCATCTGCACCTTTCTATCATATCTTCATGCATATGCATCTTTCTTTCATGCATTCATGATGTTTGTCTGTTTTTGTGTGGTTGTTGAGTTTCTATTTTGTTTTGTTTTCAAAATAAAAAAAAAAAATGAAAAATTGAAAAATACAAAAACTGTGTGTTTGTGTGCATTAGTTCATGTGAACTTTTGAAATGGCCATTGAAACAGAGTTTTCTAAACTTTGTATCACCTGTAGCTTAGATGAGCATTCTTCTGCACAACTAAGCGAGTGAGCTCTGTAGCTCTTTGTTTGTGATGAGTAAGGTTAAGAGATCTCTTCTTCTTAACACTCGTATCACTCTTTTTGATGGATTGAACTAGAAAATCCAAAGAGAAAGGCATAAATAACCATCTCACCACTGTTACTCACTAATCATAATATGACATCTATATGCTTCGGCATAGCAAAAGAGCAATGTCAATGACACCTGTATGCTTCGGCATAGCAAAAATGCAGTGTCAAAAGCTTAACATCATTGGGTATTTCTTTTCTTTCTCTTGTATGCCCATGTATGATATGCTTGTTAAAAAGAAAATATGCAAAGAAATAAAAAGCAAAAAGAAATAAAAAGCAAAAAGATCAAAAATGCTTTAAAATATGATTGCAAGCGTGTTTTCTAGGAAATGTGGGAGTTATAGGATGTACCTCGAAGGTGATAGTCCCCATCAAACAGTTATGATTGTGTGTGAGTTAAAGTGATTTTCTCATATCTCAAATCGTCATAACATTGAGACACATATGCAATTTTGCGATGTTTTCACACACGACACGCAATACTCTTTGCTATTCTTGATACATGTGCAGGTACAATGTGATTTGGCCATCACAAAGTTTACATGCTTTAATGTATGCTCACTAAACTGTCTAGACTTGTTTTTGAAATATAAAATTGGTTAGACTTGTTTAGTGTGTGTGTGCGTGTTTTGAGATACATGTGCATCAAAATTCGTGTTGAGAGATGATTTTGAGAGCTTAATGTGTTGGTTGTATCTTTGGTTGAGTTGCATGCATGATTGCATTCATGTCTGTGTTTTTCTTCTTTTGAAAAACTGCTTTTAAAGGCATCTCGACACCTTCTCGATACCTCTCGATACCTGGCTTATCTGTCGAGATCTTCAGTTGCATCTTATCGCAATCTCGACACCTCTCGATAGCTAGGTGGATCGATCGAGGAAGTTTCTGTCTGCTCGATAGATCCTCGACACCTTCTCGATCCATCGAGGTATGCTCGATAGCTTCTCGACACCTCTCGATCCATCGAGATACCCTTGCATGCATTTCATCCTTCTTTATTTTGCATGTTTTTCTCTTTGTGTCCATAGCATCTTGTTGTTCTTTCTCTTGTAAGTCTATGGTTCCTTGTTCTCCTTTTTCCCTCTTTATCTGTTTTCTGTCTCTCTCCGGTCAAGTTTTTTGGCTTTTTATACCCTTTGACAATCGTGTCAAAAAGGGGGAGAAATTTAAGAATTGAATGTCATTCCTCAGGGGGAGTAATAGACTTAGGGGGATAACTTCATGTTAAAGGGAAGAAAGTTTTTGTTGTAATTAACTTAGGGGGAGAGTTAGTTTGATACACATTAATATTGATATATTTTTTTGTGTCGTGTATCTTTTGGTTTTGTAACCATTTTTTTTTACATACATGATACTTATCAAGTGGTATATGTGATGATGTACGTGTTTCACTCTTTATCTCACATGTGTTGTTTCTTTTCTCTATTTATACACATGTTTCTTGCTTATTTAACTTGTCATTGTTTTCCACATGGTACCTTGATGTGTTTTGTTTAGTGCCTTTCAGAAAAGACAAGTTAAAGCCAAGTCAAGATTCTGAACCTTCTTCTTGCAGCAACTTCCAAGGTTCAAATCTTTTAAACTAGGCTTATTTGTTCTTGAGTAGAATGTATTCTAGGACATTCAATGTACTCTTGTGCTTTTGTCACGGATTGCCAAAGGGGGAGATTGTTAGGGACATATTTTGTAATTGGCATATCCTTTGACAAAACGCACTTTACTTGTATTTGGGTAAATCTAAGTAGGTTCAAGATGATCATTACAAGTGGTTAAATTGAAGACATGAAGATTACTCAAGAACTGCTCAAGAAAAGTGCAAACTGCAGGTCTTGATACCTCCTCGACAGAAGCTCGATCTGTCGAGATTCATTAAAGCTCGACAGATGTCCCGATCGATCGAGCTTACGGGTTTCAGATTATAGCCAGCAACGTTTTTATTCTAAAAGGCTAATTGTTTATGAGTTTGAATAATTCTTATTGGACTAGGAAAACCCAAGGTTTGTGTAAACCTATTTGGAATAGGAGAGCCCATTAAGCTCCTATTTAAAAGAAGATGGAAAAAGAAAAACCTAACCCTATAGAGCTTTATAAGGTTTTCTTTTTGAAACCCTAGCCTCCTCCTACAGAAGAAAGAGTTCTTGCTGCGTTTCTTGTACGCCTTAGGGTTTTGTAACCAAGCAAAGTCTCTTGCACCGACATTGAAGATCTTATTGGTGTTTCTATGTGAAGCTACTGCAAATCAACTACAACAATCAAAGGGTTGCTGTGGAGTTAGTCACGTATTGGGATTCGTGCAAAGGAGTAAGCCGCGTACTGGGATCCGCACATCAAATTGGTTAGTCACGTACTTGGGAGCCGTGCATCAAAAGGAGAAACTGTCACTACAGAACAAGCCCAATTAGGTATTGGAGTAAGAGTTCAACTGTAGGTTGGTGAGGTACTGGGATTCCTTGCTTGTAACTGCTTGTTGTGATAATAGTGGAGTTTCGGGAGTGGTGACCTTAAATCACCCGGTGGGGTTTTTGCCGTAAGGGTTTTCCCCATTCGTGAACAAATCACCGTGTTCTTTATTTTCCACTGCATAACTTAGTTTGGTGATTTGTTTGTGCTGCCACGTGATATTGCATGTTAATTTGATTAATTAAAAACTGGGCTAATTAATTAATCTAAGTTATCACAAGGGGTCAACGCGTTTGTGGCCTGTCAGCCTAGATGCTCACCTGTGTGTTCTACCAATCATTCTTGACTTCTTGTGGTGTGAACTGATTTCTGAGCCTTTATTCTTTATAGCTTTCTTCCTACGAGGGCTAGGCTTTGCTTAATTGTGAGCTTTTCTCTTCTTAACCAACTCCTTATTTCTTCCGTGGATTTGTTATCATTCTTGTCATGCCATTCTGTTATTCCTACCGTGGTGTTATTTAATCCATACTGGTTGGACCTCTTTTGGGCCTGTTGTATGCTTTTCTTTTACTTAATTACAATGACCCCATATTGTCATTGGGCCTGCATTTATGCTATTTCGAACCATTTTGACCCAATTCTATTACTTACGGGCTTCCTTGGCCTATTTCTTTCTCTTTGGGCATCCTCGGCTCATTTCTTTTCCTTGGGAATACTCAACCCATTCTAATTCCGCATTCCCATGGGCTTTTGCTAACTCTTTTTAGGCTTACTGGGCCCAAGTTTCCATATCCTTTTCCTTTGGGGGTTTATGGGCTTGCTATTACCCCCTTGCTTACTTAATTTATTTACTTCGGGCCTTTTTGGCCCATTTCTGCTTACTTTCCATTTCTCATAGTACCCAAGGATTTATTACTTCTTCCTTTAGTTTCTTTTAGGCCCACTTGCTTCCTCTGAGGCCCATTTATTATTTTGTAGGCCTATAACCGATTATTCCTGCCATTTGGATATAATGGCTTTTTCCTCTAATTTACTAACTCTTTTCTACCTATATTGTTGGGGTTTCTTCCTGCTATTGGTCTTTCTGCCAATATGTCCATCAACAAGAGTTTATAGGGTTTATTAGATAATGTTCAAGGTGTTACAAGTTAGAACACAAGAACATACAAGTTGCAAAAAAAAGAATTCAAATTCAGTGAAATCCAACCGATTGAAAATTAGATCCGACTGATCAAAAATTGCAGACATGAAATTTCTGTAGAATTCTATTTTAGCATATATATATATATATATATATATATATATATATATATTGTTATGTTCTAAAAATTTAGAACAATTGGCAAACCGTGAGCACAAATTTGTCTAGGTATAGATTTTAGAGACTATAGGGTTTACTAGACAACACTCAAGGTGTTACAAGTCAGAACACAATAAATACAAGCTGTAGAAAAAAAGAATTCAAATTTAGTGAAATCCAACCGATCGAAAATCGCAAACATGAAATTTCTGCAGAATTCTATTTTAACTCAAACTCTGCTTAAACGTTTTGGGTTTTAAGTGAAACACTTTTAGTATATAAAAGAAGAAAACCCTAACTACGTTTTCAGAGTTTTTGAGAGACTTTGGAGGTGCTCTTGTGAGATCTAAAAGGTATTGTGCCTTCCTCTTTCAAAGTCACTACCAGAAATCATTCACATATCATTAGATCTAGTAAATCTGAATTTGCTGCATACAAGATCAACAATAGCTGATAATTCAAACCTTTAAGGGTGGTCTTGGAGTCACGAACTAGAGAGTTAGTGTTGCTAAACTTTTGAGTGGGATCTTAGAGTCACAAGCAAGGGTGCTTGTGTTGGTGTAAATCCAAGAAGAGAAGGAGTCTGTGAATTCAGAGCTTGCATGTGGTTGTGTCAGTAAGTTACTAAATGAGCTAGCATTAGATTTAGGGTTAAATCTTTTGTAAAAACTTCATTTCTCTTATAGTATATTTAGTTTACCTTGAGGATAGTTAGGCTAAATCCTCCCAGATTTTTACTTTTAAACGGTTAGTTTCATTGGTTTTCCTAGGTCATCATATCGTGGTGTTATTTACTTTTTTACATCTTTGCATGATATGATTATTTGTGTTTAACCTAGATCTGAAAATTAATCTAAGGATTTGTTTGAATACCGCTTATTTTGCTGAAACTAAAAACTTATTGCTGAAAGTATGGTAGATAAAAGTAAAAGTTAATTAAAATAGTATAGTGAAGCCCATAAATAGTGCCAAAAAGTGTAGTAGGGCCCATAAATAATAGCAAAAATAAGCTAAATAGTAAAATAATTTTAATTTTTCATTGGTATCCAAACACACACTAAGTAATCACTTGGTTAATAAATTAGGTTAAACAATTTGTTTTAAGGGATCTATACGAACTTTCATATATATATATATATATATATATATATATATATATATTTAAAGACATTGATTTCATATTATTACCAACTAATACCCTCTAAACTTAATAAAGTATATTCACCTTAGGTTATATTTTGTATCATATTATAGAAAAATGAAATGGATTAGTTTAAATACCAATGATGTGACAAAATCTAACTAAGATTTTAAGATGTCCATATTATTATTTTTTTTTAGAGAGTTTCAATCAATGACGTCTGATTCTGATGGTAGCTCTTTATTATCAAACTAAGACACTAATCAGTTTTTGGTGTAGTTAAGGTTTATAGATCTCTTATACAATTATCAGAGACTTTACCAATTGAGTTAACTAGAATCCACAAGATGTCCATATTAAAATTAGCTCTTTATCCAAATTATTATAGAGTACTTATTATATATACTCTCTTTCTCCCAAATTATTGGTCATGCTAAAAACAACTTTCACATTTTAAAGGGAAAATCATTTATTGCCTTGTCTCTTAATTAAAAAAAAATTAAAGTTTTTGAAATTACCTTTAACAAAGTTCTCAAAAAAATTTATCATTTAAAGTACTTGTCTTTGGTAGAGGCATAGTAGAAAACTCAGTAAATTGTTAACTAATAATTTTAGAAACAAAACAAAATTTTGAGACATCCAAAAATATAATATAGGATCGGACCAACAATTTCAAACGGTTGTTGTTGTTAGTATTATTATTATTATTATTATTATTATTATTATTATTATTATTATGTCTTTGTCTTTTTACTGATACAAATAATGGAGCAAATAACAAAATATTAAAATAAAAGTGAATTAATATCAATATTGAGTAAGAATTGTACCTCTAATATAAAATTTGATTTAGAAGCATATTAGAGTTGTAGGAATGCTGGGGAGATCGTTTCTGTTAAGTAGCAAGTGCTTAGAAAATTGAATGTAATTTTTTTTTTCCACCAAAAGAAAACATCTAACTTTGCATTTTACCTTCAAATAAATTAATAAATAAAAACTTTATCTCCAAACCAGTTTTGAAGTAATATTCCTCCTACTCACTACATGACAATTGATAAAACCACCCACAAATACTTTAGTTACATGACTTATTTATTAATGAATTATGTGACTTATTTAAATAATGTACGTTAATCATTTTATAAGTCACCACATAATAAGTTTAAGACGAATCTTCTAAATTAGTTTGAAAGAAATCTTTGTCCGCTAAAAAAGAAAGAACAAATTTTTTTCTCTTTTTAAAAAATCAGATCATCTCGTCAAACCTTACTTAAGCCTTTCAACAAGTCAAGTTTGAGTTGATTTATTTTTCTTACGTGACCAAAATTCTTAAGTTTGAGTTTTTTTTTTTTTTTTTTTATCATATTTATATAGAATTAGGCTTCGGTCTAGTGAATTAATGTATTCGACCTAAGTCATATCGTTCTCTATGTAGTTTATATATGTAAAGTCTCAATGTACCAGGAGTAGGAGTCTGGGACTATGAGTCCATTGTCCGTTCTAGCAACCAAAAGAAAGTCCATTTTCCACTATTTAATACATAGGAAGCGACAGTAGTACTATAGCAGGTAGATAATAACTATTACTAACATGGCAAAACCCACCGAAATATAAATAAGCTATAAATTGAGAAAAATGCGACACTAGTAGTAGCAGATGCTGATACTAGTGTGCCAAAACCCACCGAGATATAGAAAAGCCATAAATTGAGAAAATGATCCTCTTACGGTTACTTCGTTACTTTCAAGGTATCTTCCACCTGATTGGTAAGAGATTTTAATAACTTTGTTATTATTTTGTAGAAATATATGTAGGTGAAAAAATATATAGAAATATTAATAATGTTATTTAAATATTGAAAATTATTGTTTAAACGATAGTAAAAAAAAACCTTTTTATTTTGATTAAAAAAACTTTTATATAAAGATAATTTTTAATATCATTGTGTACTCTTAGTGCGATAATCACTTCACAACTACAAGTGATTGTGAGGTATGGGGGTAAAGATCGAAATTCAAGTTTTTGAGGGAGAGCTTGATACACAAATACATTTAAATTAGATTAGAGTAAAATTTCTATTTTATATAAAAAAAAATAGTTTTTTTTTTTTTTGCGTTTAGTGGTAAAAAAAACTTGAGTTAAAAGAAAATTATCTCTTAAATTCCTTTATTTAGTATGAGATGAAGTTGTTTTTTACTAAATATTTTTTATTGAATACGCACCAAGCTAAATAAAGAAAATGAAATAATAGTTTTTCAACCCATTTTAAAATTATTAATTTATTATCAAACAAAAAAGAGTAAGATAATTTTCTAAACAATATTTTTTTTTCTAAATAATTCATTTTTTTAAAAAAATATTAATATCAAAGTGAGTGTTGAATTGATTCATTATATTTTCCATTCAGTAAGCTTTTTGAAGTGTCTCGTAAATAGTCGGTGGAATATTCCTACCAAACTCCAAAATTGAAATACCACCACTTTCTTAATTTATTTATATATATATATATATATATATATATATATATATAAGAGTTATTCTAATTTTAATTAAAAATGCAGTGGCATTTTAGTATTTTAAGAAGATAATGACATTTATAGCTATGCCCAGCTATAAATGGCTCTTGCTTTTCGTTTCTCGCTTATAAATTCCCCACACAACGAACGATTCTCTCTCTTTCTGTGGAGGAAAAAACACTGAAAGCTGAAATAAAAGGCTGAAAAGAAGAACAGAGTGCTGAGAGAGAACCCAAAAAAAAACAATGGCTCTCAAACTCAGTCTTTTCACCCCTCAACCTCCAAAGCTGCCATCTTTTGCTCTCCAGCAAAAGTCCACTCTCAGATCTCCCAAGTTCTGCATGGCTTCCACCCTTAGCTCTGCCTCTAAGTGAGTCTCTTTTTCCAGAGCCATTCAATTTAGTTTTTCTTGAATAATCAGTGGATCTTTGTGTTATTTCTTGTTTTGGAGTTGTTTTTGGATCTGGGTTTTCGTTTTTACGTCTTATTTTTGGGTTTTGAGTGTGCAAATTATTGATCTTTGAATTGTGTCAAATGGGTTTTCTTTTTCGTTTTTTTTATCTTCAAAGGGTTTCTATATCTTTGTCTGATATTCCTATGCTGCTTTGTTCTGTTGTTGTTTGGCTAATTCAAATTCAATAATATTGGTTTCTTCTTCTAACAGTAAGTTTTCGTTATTACCTAGGTGGAGGTACATATTTGATTAATGTCCCATTTGTTTTAATATTGTGAATGTTGTTTCTTTGTATTGGACTTTCTCTTTCATTATTCATTCTAGATTGAATGTATTGAGATGCTTTAAGACCAGAAAAAAAGTTCATAACTTCATATTTATAGTGAGCTAATTGAGATTGATATAGGTTTTGTAGCTTTAAATGCAGGGTTTTAGATCTTCTTGATGGGTCTAATTCAATTTGATGATTCAATTATGAAATGTATGCTATTTGCAATATTTCTTTATTTGTGGAAGGAATGGTTCTTGTATGTAGTTATTTCTTGGTGGTTTCTGTTGTATCTGCCTTTTCTTCTAATGTACTTGATAATTATTCTTCGGGATAAAAAAAGGTTAGCTTGCAACGTTGATAACTTTCTAATGGTGGATTATCTTGTTTGTTCTTCTTGGTGACTGCTTGGTTAGGAGAAATGAATACTGATGCAAAAAATGTTTTTTTTGGTTAGTCACTATATTGTTGTATTTTCTTGAAGCCCAACAAATTCGTGATACACATTATCAAACTCTTTTTTTAGTTTTTCCCCAAAATATTTTAAATATTTTTCAAAGCTTGAGCTAATTACATCATAGTTTCTATTTTCATTTAGTGCAATCTGATTGTTTTAATGATAGTATTTGTGATTTGGATGCTACTTTGTTATTTTGTTATCTTTTTCACTTAGGTGGATGGAGGTGGTTAGGATGTTTAATATTTAGATAATTTTATCTATTGATGGAGTGTCTGCTAATTTTTTAATTAATTGTGTGGTTAATGTATTAGGACTTTTGGTTTGAGTTTTTTTCCTTGTTTTGGTTTAATTATGTTAGTAGTAATGGTTTTGGTTGATTTATTGAATTTTTAGTTAATCTGTGTTAATAAATGTGTCGGTTTTTTATATCTAATTTCTTTTTGGTGGAATGTGTTAGAAACTTACAGCTTACAAAAAATAAATTAGATACCTAAAATTGAAGTCTTCCCCTGATCAGTGGTTTTAGTTTTGGAATAGTATATTCTGAGAATTTGGGAATTTTTTTTCAACATGCATTGTTTTATTTGATGGATGCATGATTGTCCACTTGTTGTTTTCTCATGTTTTTTTGGCAGTGTTACTGGTTTTGTCTACATGTGGAAGCTTTCTTGATGCATGTTTATACTTGTCCACTGTCTGGTTTTATGGCTCTTTTTTTCTTTTTCCCTGGTAGTTCTACTAAGTTAACCTTTTCACTGTGGGCTACGCAAAATGACTTGATGTATTGATTTTGCATGTCTGTTTTACTGAAACATGCAACCTTTCTCACAAAAAAGAATAATAAAAAAAAAAAAACCTTTTACGATGGGCTTGTATTGCTTTAGCCCATGGTCTGTTAGCCCTGCCCAAAATTTCTCTTTGGGATTTTCAATATGAACCCTGCAACTTACATGCTTTTTGGTTTAATCTTATTTATATTTTCCAAATCTTCTTTGGATTTGCTTATTTGAATTGGTGATCCTATACTTTGTGCACTGGTTCTTTGTCCCTGCACTCACAGCCCTCTTGACTTCCATTATAGGTTGCAGCTGTAGCCTGTAGGTCACATTATTTATAATGAAGGACGATATTTTCATCATGTTTGTATGTGTTGAGACAATGTTGTCACTTTTAATGGTTCTTGGACTTAAAAATTCATTATTTTTCATTTCACCTATTGTTTTTTATTTGTGGGTGTTAATAATATTTATCTAATTTGTGACATAGTACTATTACTTGTGGCTTAAAATGTTTCCTAAGTGATTGCTTTCCAATTGGTTGGTGGTTTAATATGATATTGTGAATTTTCATTTGTTATTCTTTAAGATCTTGTAGTGTGTTTTAGTCTCTGAATCTATGAGCTTTTACACCCATAAGAAAACTTAACCTCATATGATTAACAAAATCTGAGGACACATCCTCCTTAATTCTTGTACTGTTTTCATATAGTGGGGAGAAAGGAGGGTAGGGGATGTTGGAGAGGTAGCCATAGACTTGATCTCCTTAATGATCTTCTTCTTTAAATAAGTTGCATATAATTAGTTGCACATGTGCTTCGTTTGGGCATTGTGAACTGTTGCCATATGATGGGCAGAACCTGAATTTATTTTTTTCTAAGTAGGTGCTAGGACATTCTAACGCTGCATTCTTCATTTATTGCAGGGAGGTTGAGAATCCCAAGAAGCCTTTTATGCCTCCTCGGGAGGTGCATGTTCAAGTCACCCACTCCATGCCACCACAAAAGATTGAAATCTTTAAATCTATGGAGAATTGGGCTGAACAGAACATTTTGGTTCACCTGAAGCCAGTTGAGAAGTGTTGGCAACCACAGGATTTTCTACCAGATCCTGCCTCTGATGGATTTCATGATCAAGTTAAGGAACTACGGGAGAGAGCAAAGGAAATTCCTGATGATTACTTTGTTGTTTTAGTTGGAGATATGATTACAGAAGAAGCTCTTCCCACTTATCAAACCATGCTTAATACCTTAGATGGAGTTCGGGATGAAACAGGTGCCAGCCCTACTTCTTGGGGAATTTGGACTAGGGCATGGACTGCTGAGGAGAACAGGCATGGGGACCTACTCAATAAGTATCTCTACCTGACTGGACGAGTAGACATGAGACAAATTGAGAAGACAATTCAGTATTTAATTGGGTCAGGAATGGTGAGATCCTTGCCACATAATTAATGAGTCTTTTCTCAAATCTTCTTTGCATGTGCATGCATGCATCCCACACATAATCCACATGCAGACTTGCTGAAATCATTTTCACATGTACTTGTGTATTATTTGATTAAGAATTCATACGCAAACAAACACACACATTTGGAAAGCCAAATATGATCAATCACTTCATGTCTGTTACTGGTTTGGTACTCCAACTGCTGGAGGGTTGTGACTATTATTAATTGCATTTTTTTTTCATGCGTTGGTTCCATTTTTTGCCTGTTAGCATCATGTTTTTGAACCAAAATACAAATCCTTTGTACAGGTCAAATTATTATCTCCAAAATGATTGCTTTTGTGATTGGATGTCACAAAAAAATTAGTAATCGATCTAGTTGTCTTAATAGATTTCTTCTCCCTTTTTAACCCTTTTCTTAAGTCCATGACAATTCCTTTGATCCTTAACTTTAATTTTCTCTATATCTTTTTTGATAGGATCCCCGAACTGAAAATAGTCCCTACCTCGGTTTCATCTATACTTCATTCCAAGAAAGGGCAACCTTTATCTCCCATGGGAACACAGCCAGGCATGCCAAGGAACATGGAGACTCAAAATTGGCACAAATATGCGGCACAATTGCCGCAGATGAGAGGCGTCATGAAACTGCCTACACCAAGATAGTGGAAAAGCTATTTGAGATTGATCCTGATGGAACTGTCATGGCATTTGCCGACATGATGAGGAAGAAAATTTCCATGCCAGCCCACTTGATGTATGATGGCCGTGATGATAACCTTTTTGAGCACTTTTCTGCTGTTGCACAACGGCTGGGTGTCTACACCGCCAGGGACTATGCCGATATATTGGAGTTTTTGGTGGGCAGATGGAATGTGGAGAAAATGACTGGACTTTCGGCTGAGGGGCGGAAAGCACAGGATTATGTTTGTAGGTTACCTCCAAGAATCAGAAGGCTGGAGGAAAGAGCTCAAGGAAGGGCCAAGGAGGCACCCACTGTTCCATTCAGTTGGCTTTTTGATAGAGAAGTGAAGCTCTAAATGCATTATGGAATAAAAAAAAAAAGATTCTCTCCAGCAAATTCCTTCTCACTAAATCATAAATAGAGGTAGTAGTTTTCAAGTTGCATTTTGTTTCCCTATTATATTCTTCCCTCTTATTGTGGAGAGAATTTGTTGGGGGAGTGACTGGTTGTAGATACAGTTGTTTCTTGTGTGGTGTCATTAGATATATGCAGAGAGGGGCAGCTGTAGTTTTGATGTTGTGTTCTTTTCAATGTTATGTCTTGTATGAGTCTCTGCTCCTCCATAGTTTTTAATTTGTTCTGAGTGTAAGAAAACAATCTTCATGGCAATTTTGATGATGATGGCAATCTCAAGTATTGCTTTAAGTTGATGTCCTATTTTTTTGCCTCATTATGATTGACATTCGTATGATATATGCTCAGTTTAATTAATTAACCTTTCTGTGAAGAACAATCTATATGAAATCAGCAGAGGCCATAGGGCCATTGAAAATATATGGTACTATGTAACAAGTCAGATTAAACAATCTTTTTTATTTTGCACCCCAAAAAAAAAAATCTTTATGGTATTGAATATTTATTGAAACTGCCATTGTATTTAAGAACAACCCGAATGGGTAACCTCAGTAGTTGCCATAGTACTGTGACATCTAAAACGAATAAAACTATATGTTATTATACTATTATAGACACGATTCCGACACGAATAGGATTTAATTTAATATGAATTAGAGGGGAAAAAAAGCAAAAATGAAAAGTAAATTCATTTGCAAAAGTTTGTACCGCAAATCATTTTATTGGGCATGTTTGGATGGTTAATTCTAATCAACATTTTTACATTTTAAACAACTTTACATACATTTCAGCACACTGTTTCGCTCACACCTATGTAAAAAACACTTAAACAATATTACTCAAAACTGGTATCTGCAACATAAATAATGTATAGAATCAAACACAAATGGTTCTTCATTTTAATTATTATAATCTTTCGTTATTAAAAAAAAAAAAAAAAAAAAGTCAGACCGAACCATGCTTTAGAGGGTTTGATAATGTTCTTCATTTTAATTATTATAATCTTTCGTTAAAAGAAATAATTAAAAAAAAAAAAGTCAGACCGAACCATGCGTTAAAGGGTTTGATAATGACTTACAAGACAAGAAACAACCAAATAAACCAAAATTGTCAATCGATGAAATGCTGGATCATTTTTTAATTACTAGTTATTAATATAAAATAAGTGACAATTAGTGTTTCCTCAATAACGAAATGTTAGGTCAGTTTACAACTTCTTGCAGTAAAGAAAATGGCAAAAAATTAAGTACGTACCTACATTTTCTTAAGTATGACTAAGCTTAAAATAAAAGTATGACTAAGTATATACTTTTTCGCCTACACGTATGTAAAAAACACTCAAACAATATTACTCAAAATTGGTATTTGCAACATAAATAATGTATAGAATCAAACACAGATGGTTCTTCATTTTAATTATTATAATCTTTCGTTAAAAAAAGAAAAAGAAAAAGTCAGACTGAACCATGCTTTAGAGGGTTTGAGAATGTTCTTCATTTTAATTATTATAATCTTTTGTTAAAAGAAATAATTAAAAAAAAAGTCAGACCAAACCATGCTTTAAAGGGTTTGATAATGACTTGCAAGAAAAGAAACAACCAAATAAACCAAAATTGTCAACCGATGAAATGCTGGATCATTTTTTAATTACTAGTTATTAATATAAAATAAGTGACAATTAGTGTTTCCCCAGTAACGAAATGTCAGGTCAGTTTACAACTTCTTGCGGTAAAGAAAATGGCAAAAAATTAAGTACGTACCTACATTTTCTTAAGTATGACTAAGCTTGGAATAAAAGATGTCAATATCGGGTTGTTTGGTTACAAGATTGTGACTACACAGATTCTCCCAAAAAAAAAAAAAAAATAGAGAAGAAAGAAAGAAAGAAAGAAAGATTGTGACAACGATTGGGAATAGCTGAGCTGGATGTTTTAAAACGCTCACCTAATCAGGCGCGCATTAATGTAAGTTTACATCATTTGAAATGATGTAACCATATAAACATCCTTAATTAAATTTAATCATGTGATTGTATTGATTAATAAGCATTATTTTGTCTTTAAAAAAGACAATTTCTTTTACATTGCATTGATATTATTGAATTTAATTGGTGACCTTAAAGTATAACATTTAAGTAAACAATACATTTTTAGTTTTTCCCTAATGAAATAATGAGTTGTGTTACCCTAATATTCAAATGCTGGGCAGTTTGCAATTCCAAAATTTATTAAGACAAGACAACTATGGACCAATACAGCCAGTCAAGAATCCAGTAGGTCATTCTCAAAAAAAAAGAAGAAGAGAAGAATCCAGTAGGTCTACTTAGTTATAGTATGATCAAAGGTGACCCCAAGTTTTGGTGCTAGTTTGATGGCAAAGTCTATATAGGTTGCTTATTTAGTAGGCCAAAATCCAAATATTTGATACTCAACATCCATTTATTCATTTTTGCCTTGACTCCACCACACACTCTCTCTCTCTCTCTCTCTCTCTCTTTGGTGCATATTTTGGAGAAGGTTAAACTAATTAGATTCAATTTAATATTATAGTTTATGGGTCATGTTAACAAGCACCATTAGAAAAGTTTTTAACACTGCTTTTATAAAAAAATATAAAAAAATGTTAAAAAAATTAATTTCTTTATCATTTTTCTATAAAATGCTTTTACAAATTGTTTCTAAATCAATATCCTTAAGATATTCATTAACATTTTCCATAGTTTATATCAATCAATTTATTATAAGTTGACTTTTCTCTGTCTAGTCTATTCAAGTTGGTGTATATTTTGAGGAAGGTAAAAATTCTAGATTTAATAACCACCCAATTATTATTGAGAAAGATTTAATAACCACCCAATTATTATTAGCTTGACTCTCTACACTGTCTTTAAAAGTTGGTGCAAATTTTGGGGAAGGTAGAAATCGTTGTCGGAATTTACAATTTTAATGAGCTGCTAAATATTGGTTCCATTTGTCGGTAGACACTAAAGTCTATAGGGTCTCATAAAGAGGAACGAATTTTAGTAGCATTGTTGCCAAAAACATGAGCCACGACTTGAAGCATTGAAGTCATTCCCACCACAAAATCATTATCCCACCAACTCGACCAATCTAGCCCAAGCAAGCGTGTTTCTTTGGGTTGGTTTGGTTTTTAAAAATGTTGAAAATTTATTATGGATTTGGTTTCGAATTTGGGATTTTTCACAAACCAGAGAAATCAAACCAATCCATATATATTCTTTATAATAAAAAAAAAATAAAAGCATAAAATATAAATTGGACCACATAAATGAATTTGAAATATTGTTAAATTTGAAATACTTGCAAAAAAACAAGCTTCGAAATGTAAGTTTTGTGCATTAATTTAGAATTAATGGCATGTTTGGAAGTTTAGAGAGGGAGGAGAGTAGAGGGGAGTAAAGGGGATGAGAGTAGTGGGAAGGAGAGTAGAGGGGAATGGCTATCCTCCACCTTGTTTGGATGTTTTTAAAATTAAGTAAGGGGGAAGGGAGTAATTAGTTTTTTCATTTGTAATTTTGTTAATATAATAAGGGCAAATTTGGTAATTCATTTGGTCAAGCATTTTTATTCTCCACTCTCCCTCCAAATCTTTCCAATTTGGGGGAATTAAAAAAGAGGGGTTGGAGAGAGTTGAAACCCCTCCAAACCCCTCCAAACTCCTCCCCCTCCTCCCTTAAAAAACTCTCAAACAAGGTAATTGAATGAAAGATGTGAAAGAGAATGAAAGATGTGTTGGTTCCTGAAGAAAAGTTACAAGAGATAGTTGAAGATATATGCCGTGGTGCCCTCTTTTGAAGTGAAATTTATCTCTTTATTACATTTTAATTTTGACAAGATTGCTCTAAGTTTGTTTTCTTTGATTGACTTTTTTATTTTATTTTAAATGTTATCATTTAGTCTATTAGGTTGATTTATTGGCTTTTTGAACACTTAATCCACAACATTTTCACAATATTTTTATAACAAATTATAAGTATTTAATTGTTATAGGCACAAAGAAAAGACATATTTAGAATCCTTCACAATTTTTTAAAGGATTGCATAGTACGGAGAAATACAAAGTGAATCCATTTCCATTCTCAAGGTAAAAGCAAGAAATCAGCTTTTAAATACCAAGATTGGACAAATCTCAGATGCTACAAGTCGTGGTGGGAGGGACTTCAATCCTACAAGTCGTAGTGGGATTGTCAAATTTTAAATACCAAGATTAGAAAATGTAGGAAAGTAAAATGTACATTAAGAAATTGATTTCAGAAAATTAATTACAAGTCGTAGTGGGATGTTACAAGTTGTTATTAGTGGGTGTGTGAGACTTTTTTGCAAATGTTGGGCTGGGCCGCCTCCTACTGCACTAGACCCAAAGTTTTTTGGATTAGAGAGTTGGAACCGGTCCAATAGCAACCTTCCTTGGTCCGGCTTGTGCACAAACGATGAGTCCAAGTCCTAGGAAAGATGCAGCAAAGTGGACTTATTCCTTGTTTCTGCCGCAGAAGGAACTTTTTTTCAGTTTCTGCCGCAGGTCTAACTTTTCTGCTGTGCAGTAAAACTGTCTACAGTATAGTAAAATCGTGTGCTGTGCAGTAAAGCTTTCTGCTGTGCATTTAAGCCGTCTGTTGTAAAGCTTTTTGCTGTGCATTTAAGCCGCCTGCTGTAAAGCTTTTTGCTATGCAATAAAGCTGTCTATTGTGCATTAAGGTCGTCTGCTGCAAAACCTTCTGCTGTGCAATAAACTGTCTGCCATATATTAAAGCCTTCTGTCGTGCACTAAAGCCTTCTGCCGTGCAATAAAGCCTTCTGCTGTGCAGTACATCTGTCTGTTGTGCATTAAAGCTGTCTGCCGTGTAATAAAGCCTTCTGTAATATGAATGACTATTCATTTTTTACTACATAAATACTTTTCTACTTCCTACACATAAACAAATCTAAAACTCAAAGAAAATATCAATCAAGCAAATGTTAGCTTACATGGGTTAGAATATTCTCAACTATATACATACACATATTCATAAATACACCTATACGTATTCACATATACCTTTATAAAATATATTCTGCAAAACATGATAAACAAGTTATATGTATATATATACTTATGGCAGGATAATGAGTCAAAAGTAAAACACGTAATAACAAATAAAGAAGAAAGCTTTGGTAGAAAATACTTAGCTTAACACAGTAAATACAATAAAAAGGTGCTACAACAGAATAAATAGTACAACAAGTAAAGATACCACAGCTGGACAACTGATGCGACAAATGTGATAAAAACGTGCTACGACAGAATAACTAAATACAGCAGACATAAGTTCTAATGAGTGAAATCAAATATATTTGCAATCAAAATTAAATATTGAATCTTCCTATAGAATAAGTAAACTAAGAAGGAACCCAAACCCCAACTTGAACAACCTTGTCATAGGCTTCTGCCATCAAGGTTGTGCATTTTGGAGAATAGGCCCAAATAGCGCGTTCATTTTGAAACAATGAATAGCTCTCGCTCTCTCTCTCGGGAAGAACAGGAGGAATTGGTACGTAGTAAAAAGAAAGTTAAGGATGTAAGTCATGCAGATTTTTGTGAAGGGCAGGACTCAGGCCCATCGTCACCTAGCAACGGCCATGGGCAATGGAGAGGGCAATGGAGTGGAATGTCATCCTTCAAGGACAAACTTGTTGGTGAAATACCAGGTGCCTATTCACAGGCCTTTAGCTTTGGGGACCTCATGGAAGATGACGAAGGTTCGGATGAGGAAGTTGAGGCACTGCGTGAAGGTCTAGTAGCAGTAAATTTTTCCAGAGAATTTAAACAGCGTATCCAAACTCCATGGGCGAAAGCAATCATTGTTAAGGTATATGGTAGGTCGGTTGGTTTTACATTTCTCCATAACAGGCTTCTTTCGTTGTGGAAGCCCGCTGGTAGACTAGATTGTGTAGACCTGGGACACGGATTCTTTTTGATTCGGCTTTCATTGAGAGAAGATTATGAAGCTGTCCTTAGAAAGGGACCATGGTTTATTGGAGATCACTTTCTCTCCATTAGACCATGGGAGCCAAACTTTAGGCCGGCGATGGCTAATGTTTCCTCCATAGCAGTGTGGGTAAAGCTTAATGAGCTTCCGATAGAATATTACAATGATGAAGCTCTCCGTCAGATTGGAAAAGCTATTGGAAATGTGCTTAGAGTTGACACTCATACTGCTTCTGAAGCTAGAGGAAGATTTGCCAGGCTTTGTGTTCAAATTGATGTGGATAAACCTTTGGTCACAGCTGTTCTGATTGGTAGGTTCGAACAAGCCGTTTGCTATGAGGGCATTCAAAAATTATGCTTTGATTGTGGAAGAATGGGTCATCGGAAGGAAAATTGCCCGTACACTATCCGGCAAGAGACGTTGCCGAGGGAGATGGAATCGGTGGATGACGATGGAGAGAATGGAGGTAGCTCATGCGAAGAGCGTGGGTTGGGCGCTGACAAGGCAGATGAGGGGACCAGTGAGGTAGTGCATGAGAGTGGGCAAGAATGTGTGCAGGAAGGTACATACGGACCTTGGGTAGTGGTAGGCCGCAAGAAGAGTGGGACAAAATATTAGAAGTTTGGTGGGATGTCCGTTGCTCTGGAAAACGGCCAAAAGAGTGAAATGCGTGGAGGGCATGGGAATGAGACAAGGACAAAAAAGATCCAAGGGAGGCCAGATTTCAACCTTGGGCCTAAAAGAGAAGTGAAGAGGAAATTACCTCAGGCGAGGCCTATTGATGGAGCCCAAGTGGCTAATGTCATTAAGAACATTCAAGGGGTTACAAATAATCAGCCCCATCCGGCCTCAAGCCCAAGCCCAAGGACTTTAGATGTAGCAAGTGCAAGCTTTCGGCCCGAGAATGAATTGGTTTCTAATTTCACTTATCTGAAGGCTTTTGTTAAAGGCAAAAAGGCCCTTGCACGTGCTAGGGCTCCTCAAGCTTCTATTGTAGGCGCAACTGATACTGAAGCGCAAACATCTTGCAAGGGAGAATCTAAAGGGGAATCAACGGCGAGAGCTACTCTTGAGACTCAGATTACAAGTGATTCAGCTACAGAAATGGGATTTAAGTTCAGAGGGAGTTTCAATGGAGTTTTCCAGGAACCTGCTAGTCGAAGCTCGTGTCAGGCTGATGTGAGTCATGAGACGGAACAGCAGCAAGTCACGAAAAACATGGAAATGGCTCTTCCCATTGACAGAGGTGGGTGTAAGGGAGGACGGGATACTGGTGATGGTCTCAGTGCGGACAGAGGCGAAAATTTTTTGGGGGATTTTTCTGACGGAGACACCGCCGGTGGAGGTAATTTGATGGATAGTGTGATAACCTCTACCTCTGATCTTGCTGATACCCATGGTGAGCGAAGTGATTCCTTTGGAATGTCCGTTAGAAGGGCAGCTGAAGGAAGTGTTGAAGTGGTTCGGATGGAAGTTGAGGAAGGAGGTGATCTCGCCGCCAACCTTTGTTGAGTGCTCCTCCTTTCTTCTTTCTTTCCTCATGAATATCGTTGTATGGAACTGTAGGGGCGCTTGAAAGCCCTCCTTTCAAAGTTATGTCAGAGAGTTGGTTAGGAACCATAATCCGACAATTCTTGTGGTGATGGAAACCAAAATTGGAGGCAATAGAGCCAGGGAGATTTCAGATAGGCTGCCCTTCGATGGTGCTTTTCATACGGAAACCATTGGTTATGCTGGAGGGCTCTGGATGCTCTGGAATTCAGACCGGGTGGAAGTTACGCCCCTTGCTAGCACTGAGCAAGAAATTCATGCTACCGTTAAGGTAAGGAATTCTAATCATAGCTGGTTATTTTCTGCAGTATATGCTAGTCCTAGGAGTGCTGAAAGGCACATTTTATGGAACAATCTAAATAAGGTTGCAGATATTCATAATATGCCTTGGGTTTTAGCTGGAGATTTTAATGAACCTCTTCAGGAGGATGATAAGTTTGGGGGTAGGGCAATTAGTGTCAATAGATCCTTGTTGTTTAAGGAATGCTTAGATAAGTGTAGCATGATAGACATTGGTTTCTCTGGGCCTCGCTACACGTGGACTAATAGAAGGGAAGTGCAAAACTTAATTCAAGAGAGAATTGACAGATTCTTTGTCAATCCTAGCTGGTGTCTTTTATACCCTGAAGCCAGAGTTGTTCATCTCACAAGGTGTTATTCGGACCATTGTCCAGTGATGTTGGAAGTGCTCCCAAGAACTTCCACAGGGAGAAAGAGGCCTTTCAAATTCCAAACTTGCTGGTTGTCAGATCCCACGTTTCCAAGGATTGTCACTCATGCGTGGGGGCAAGCCCATTCTCTAGCGGATGCCATCGACAATTTCACTAAAGATGCAACTACTTGGAACAAGATGCATTTTGGTAACATTTTTGCTAGGAAAAAAAATATCATGGCAAGGTTGAATGGCATTCAGAGGGAAATATCCTTTAACCCCTCTCCCTTTCTTCTAAACCTTGAGAATGAGCTTTTGAGAGAGCTTGATATAGTGTTGAATCAGGAGGAAGAGCTTTGGGCTCTAAAATCTCGTGTTAATTGGATGATCCAAGGGACCGGAACACGTCTTTTTACCATGTGTCAACTCTGGTCAGAAGGAAGAGAAACCAGATTATGGCGATAAAAAATGCAGTGGGGGAGTGGATTCTTGAGGATCATGAAGTGAAAGAGTTCTTCAGGAATGGGTTTGCAAATATTTACACTACTTCCCTTACCAGTGCTACCCGGTCAGCTCCCTCATGTTCTCAGTGGCAAGCTAGGCTAACCGAGGAGGAGAAAAATAGCATCAGTGGAGGTGCTACAGAGGATGAGATAAAATCAGCTGTGTGGTCTCTAAAAGCCTTCAAAGCCCCGGGGCCGGATGGGCTTCATGCAGGTTTCTTCCAGAGATTTTGGTTGTGTGTGGGTAGATCAGTGATTGAAGAAGTGAAGAAGACCTTTGAAGAAAGAAAGATGCCTGATTATTTGAACAAAACCCATATAGCCCTTATTCCAAAAATCCAAAGTCCTGAGACTCTAGGCAATTACAGACCTATAAGTCTGTGTAATACAGGGTATAAAGTTGTGACGAAGATCATAGTTGCTAGGTTGAGGCCGTACTTGGACAAACTTGTTTCTCCTTTACAAACAGCGTTTGTGCCAGGCAGAAAAGGCGTTGACAATGTAATCATAGCCCAAGAAATTATTCACACTCTTAGCAAGAAGAGAGGAAGGGTGGGATATATGGCTGTGAAGATAGACTTGGAGAAGGCTTATGACAAGCTTGAGTGGAATTTCATTAGGGATACTCTCCTTAGAGTAAACTTGCCTGCGGATCTCATTGAGCTTATCATGAGCTGTGTTTCCACGGTTTCTACCTCGCTTTTGTTCAATGGAGAAGCCCTTGATCCGATCTACCCTTCAAGGGGAATAAGGCAAGGTGACCCTTTATCCCCTTATCTTTTCATTCTTTGCATGGAGTTTCTTGGCCATCTCATTGAAGAGAAATGCAGTGGGAATCTCTGGCAGCCAGTTAAGGCTTCATCAAGTGGTCCGGCTTTTTCTCATTTATTTTTCGCGGATGACCTTGTGTTTTTTGCTAGAGCTGATTGGGTTAATTGCTCAGCGATTAGGGATGTTCTAGATGATTTTTGTAGCATCTCGGGGCAAACGGTGAGTGAAGCTAAGTCGAAAGTTTATTTCTCGCCTAATGTTGATAGAGATACAAGGGAGTCGCTTTGTGACATCCTTGGCTTCGCCTCCACTCCAAATCTTGGTAAATACCTAGGATTTCCTCTTAAGCATCCTGGATCCTCCCCCCAAGACTACAACTTCATTTTGGATAGAGTAAAGCAAAAGCTAGCGGGTTGGAAAGCAAATATGTTATCAATGGCTGGCCGCTCTGTGCTAATTCAAGCTTCCTTAGAAACAATACCTGCTTATGTAATGCAGTGTATCAACCTTCCGGGAAAAATTCTTGAAGGAATAGATCGGGTGAACCGTAACTTCCTTTGGGGTACATCTGAAGCTGCTAAGAAGATCCATTGGGTGGGGTGGCAGAAGGTGACAAAGCCGAAAGATGAAGGAGGTCTTGGGCTGCAAACAGTGAAGGGAAGGAATATTTCCTTACTTGCAAAGCTGAACTGGAGGTTGTCTACAGAAAAAGAAGCCTTATGGGTCAAAGTCTTAAGGCAAAAGTACTGTAATCAGCGAAGGGAAAGGGCTATTAATGCTGATAGACTTCCTTGTTCTCAGATTTGGACAGCAATTAAAAGAGGTAGAGAGGTGTTTTCTCAAGGAAGCATGTGGTTGGTTGGTAGGGATAGTAACTTGAATTTTTGGCTAGATAATTGGACAAGGCAAGGGCCTATTCGTAAGCTGATTCAAGGCCCTCTATCTCAGGAAGCCTCTCTTTGCGCAGTCAAAGATGTCATTTTGGATACGGGTTGGGACTGGAATAAAGTTCCCTTTGATCTCCCCGATAATATCAAGTTGATGATTCAGGCCACTCCTATTTCAGTGACAAGCAGAGGCAGTGATAGATTAGCTTGGGTGGCTAATCCAAAAGGCAACTTTGATTTAAAAAGTGCCTATAGTATAGCAGTGGGTACTGATCTCAGCCATACTTTTACTGCTAGTTGGATATGGAAGTTGAAAACCTTGCCTAGAATCAAAACGTTCTTGTGGAAATGTGCTCATGACAGTATTGGAGTGAAGCATTGCCTTATGCGAAGAGGTGTGGTTGAAGATGACTTTTGTCCCATCTGTCGAAGATATCCAGAAACAGTGCTGCATGCACTCAGAGATTGCACTTCGGTGAAGTCTGTCTGGATTCAGTTGGGTGTCAAGCTGACGAACCAAGGTTTTTGGTTATCTAATTTGCAGGATTGGCTTAATGTAAATGGGAAGAGCAATAGCAGCTATACTCCTGGTCATCCTCCGTGGAAATTGGTTTATCCTTTTGCTTTGTGGAACATGTGGAAAAGTAGGAACAATACTGTCTTTAACGGGAAGAGTCAAAATCCAAGGTTGGCGGCAGAGATATTCCACCAAACTATGGAATTTATGTACTGTGCATTCTCCTAGAGGCCCTCCTCGAAGCATAATTAAGAGAGTGCGGTGGGAGAGACCACCAAGCGGTTGGTTCAAGTTAAACACTGATGGAGCTGCTGTGGGTAATCCGGGTTTAGCAGGGTGTGGGGGTATTGTGAGAGATGATCGTGGCGGTTGGTTTGCAGGCTTCTCTAGGCGTATTGGGATAACTTCCAGTTTTGTGGCTGAGCTGTGGGGTCTAAGGGAGGGGCTGCTGCTGTGTAGCAACTTAAATATATCTTCTCTTGTTGTGGAACTAGATGCAAAAGCCGTTGTGGATGCCTTTCAGAATGTTCACTATAAAAACAATATAGTCTCCCCTGTTTTGGATGATTGCAATCAGTTGATTTCCAGGTTTAGTCGGTTCAAATTCAGCCACTGTTATCGTCAGTCAAATCGCTGTGCTGATTTGCTGGCAAAAAAGGCTGCTGATCAGAATGCAGATATTATTTATTTTGAATGTCCGCCTGTGGACATAAGAAATGTTTTTGAGGAAGACCTCAATGGTTTGTATTTAAACAGGCTTTGCCCTGAGACTGATGTAGTTCCTTAGTTTTCTTTTTAATGAATCGTCTGTTAACCAAAAAAAAAAAAGTAGACTTCAAAGAGTAGATTTTGCTAAGAGGGAGGGAAAATATGGTCTATTGATGCATGTCCCTAATCCTGCCATGTTTTCTCTCTTCTTTTTACCACTTTCTTTCTTTTTCTCTATTCTTTTTTTTCTTTTTCTTTTTTACTCTTAGTTTTCTTACTGCTTTCTTTCCGTAAGTTGTTTTTCTCACTTGGGTTTTTACTCTTAGTTGCTTCCGCTCTCGGGTCCCCCTCCCATTGGGTCTCCCCTTTCATCCATGGCTACCTTCTCCTTTTATAGTGAGAAAATTCAATAGGATTTCTCCCTTTTACCCTTAGGGCTTCACCAATTGTTTTTTGGTTCATTGTAGGCATCCATTCAAGACTACCCATTGACCCATTGGTTGTCCCAACCACTGTCATTGCTTAGTTTGTTTGCTGCACCACTACTCATTTCACAACAAAATTTCCTTTTATTTGTTCTTGCTGTATACCTCTACCTCTTGGGCTATCTCACTACCTAGCTCTATGGCATGCATCAGATGGTCCCAACCATCTATTACTTCTTTTGGGTCAGATACCATCCCAACACGGCATATTCCCAAAAGAAGTTATTGCAAGAAACCTAATATGGACCCTCTTTCCCCCTATCACCAAACCACATTCTCTGAATCCCGTTGACCGTGGACCTACCTCTCTTATATTGGCTGGATACAAGTTAGTGGTGCTCCAGCCCTTCTGTTCTTACTCCACTGTCCTCTATTTTTGTCTTCTTTTGTTCCCACGTTTCTATCATAGCAGATTAGTTTTGTTTCGTTCTGCTTCGTATTTTTTGTTTTATTTCTTCGTGCGTTTCCTGTTGCGTTTGTCATTTCCTTTGATTTAACTTTTCTTTCCTTCACATGATTCCTGTTGCTGACACTTCCTGCCGTTCCTTGTTTCTTTTCATCATGCTTCTTCATATTAGCTTTCACGTTTATCCTTTTTTATCCAAAAGGATTTGGGCCTTTATGGGCCAAATAATGTTGATTGGATCAAAAGGGTATTGGACCCAATTTATCTTCATCTACCGAAGCCATTCTGCTGAGGAACTGTATTCTGCGGCAGATCTGTATTCTGCTGCAGATCGCTTTCCCTTGCATTTCTTCCTGTGGACCTCTCTTACTCTTTGGTCTTCTTGGTGGGCCTTACTTTTCATCTTGCAACTTATTGGGCTTTCTTCCTCATAGGTTTTTGGGTATGAATTTGCAAAAATGGGCATCAACAGTGGGATAAAAAATTAATTTCAGAGGAAGATTTAAATTAGAAACAAATATTTTAACATTTTGGGCCTTTTGACACAAATGTTTCAAAATGTTTATACATCTATACCTCTAAAAAAAATTAAAATAAAATGTTTAGCTACTTGTGTTTGACAAAATGACTTAGAAAGGATTTAATCAGCAAGCTTCTATTTATATGAAACGTAATTACTTTTTTATCCTTAAAGAGTAGTGAAGTCTTAAGTGTTGTTGGGTTTTTTATTTTTTTTTTTTTTTTTTTTTTTTATTTTTTTTTTTGGGCCTTTAACACTTAATTTGTAACCACCACACCACTTTTTCTTCTTATTTCTTTGTTGAATTTTTGTTCAGCCAGCAACTTTGTTGATAGACATAAACACAAGACACAGTGAGGGATAGAGATAAGGAAAAAGAAAGAAAATTTGTAAATTTGTAACTCTTTTTGGGCTTAAATCTTAATTAATTGGTATGAGATTTACAAACAATATGGAAATTGATTTTGAATTTTGGTTTTTTGGAGCTTACGTATAGATTGATCACTTGGAAATTTATTCACGTGGGATTTATGAGTGTTGAGGGTTTGTATTGAAGATTTTGTTATGAATTTGAGATTTCAAAATTTATGGGTCTTGGATATGCTGATTTACAAAATGTTTATTTTTGTTTCATTTATCATGAATCATAGCCTTACCTGATTGACATGGTTAATGTGATGTTAATTGAGATTTTAATCAAAACCTTTAATTTTCAAGTTTCCTACACTTTCAGATTCTTTTATTTCAACTTATATATATATATATATATATATATATATATGTTGTAATATATATTTTTAGGTGAAATAAATCTTGAAATCTTTACAACAATGATTGTTGCTAAGGGTTTTATGACCTATCTATATATCATTTGTCTCGTGCTCTAGCCCTACAATTCAATCCTTAGAGGACAACAATTCTTCGGTCATAAATTCATTTTCCTCTCTCAATGCCCTCAACTAACTTTTTTTTCCTTGGATTGCTTTTAATTATTTTCTATTAGCTTTTAATTAAAGTCAGTCAAGATATAATTTTAGTATTTTTTTTTAATTATCAACCTTCTTTGATAACGTTTGTCACGTGCAATGCCTCAAAACTAGTATTATTAATTAAAGGTAACAGTATAGATGCTCAAATGAATAATCTTTCATTCAAAATGATCCGATATGCGACTAAAGATACAAGGTCCAAATACTAGAAGTGGTTTGGGCTCAAACTGACAATCCAAATCCCCCACTAAAGAATTGGTATGGTTTGGTTAAATTATTCTCCAGGCCAATATAGAGAAATCCCCTAGAACCCAACCAATCCAGCCCTTTGCCTCATCATTGGAATGATGATGGGTCATGCGACTCGTGTGTTTAGGTGATGATTTCTGGGCTGTCATTCAGTATGTTTTGCTAGGAGAATATGTCCGTTTAGAAATGAGGTTAGTACATAACCATGGCACGAAATGAAGCAAAGTTGGCTGGAAGTGTTTATGCTTTGGATTACATTGAAGCACAGCCAAAGAAAATATTTCTGTCTGATCAGATGCTAGGCAAATGGGGGTACCCGACCTCACAATTGTTTATAAGGTTCATATTTCAATGTATTCAAATATAAAATTAAGTCTATCAAGTAGCTGTGCATGATTCTGATGCTAATGTGATTGCAGCTTCATTGGCAAATGGCAACCAAGCAATTTGGGCTTGATCAAAGGTGCACAAATAAAGCTTACATAAGGTGATCTTTGAATGGATAATTTGCCACACACAGAAGTCACTATTTTGTTGGGCTCATGATCAGCTATTTGTTTCAGTTAAGAGTTCAGAGCATAAATGTGGTAATGAAATTATTTGGTTTGAAGAATTGAATTCTAAAATTGCCAATTTTGTAGCAGCAAATGTGCCCAATGCAAATGCTCATAACACTAGAAATCCGATGCCCAAAGTTAACTTGCCATCATTTTAACTTTGAATCTTAAATGTCTCAATTAGGCATCTATCTTAAATGGTTAAGCTCTTTGGCAATTAGAGGCATCGATATCTTTGGTTTAAGATCTTTCGACAAAGACCCAATGGCTCAGAAACAGATACACCAAAAACATAAAAGAAAAGAAATATAATTTTTAAGAAAAAAAAAATAATAATACTAATATGCTCAATTTTTTTCTTTTTGATAAGGAATGCTAAAATTATTTTGAAAAAGAAAAAAGCCCAGAAAATTAAAAATACTGGTATGCTAAATCAAAAACATTAAAGTTCATAAAAGCCTAACAATTTTCACAGATTATACAAAGATGTAAGCACCTAAAAGCATTCAAAAAATTTTACACGCATTTAAAAAAAAAAAAACCCATAAATTCAAGCACAGAGGCAATCGGATCTAACCTAAGAAACATATTCTAATATGATCGATCCAGATAAACACAAACACACACAAAAAGGTACAGAAAAATAAATAAATCGAAATTGTGTGGAATAAAATTAAAATATAGCGACTTGTTCGAGGCCTTAATCAAAACCGAAATAAGAATAGGCACGGAGAATCGCTTATTTATATTGCCAACCTTCAATGCAATTTGCGCCACTTTTATCATAGACGCTCTTGCTCTGCAAATTGGCTTTTTTTTACTAAATAAAAAACAATATTTTTTCACATTCAATCTCAAAAAAATTTTGAAACATAAACCAAAAGCAAAAACAAAACAAAGAGAAGACTTTACTCGAATTTGCTAGCAACCTAGGAGATTGGAAACCTTAGATTTTGCGGAGGAGATGCAAGGGTGTTTTGCGGTGAAAATACGATGATTTAGAGTAGCTTTTATAGGCCACGGAACTAAAACCCTAACCCTAATTTGTCTGGGTGTGAAATGACATAAATGCCCCCGTTTATTTAGATGAGGTGAAGTTTAGTTGGGCCGTAGGGTTGAGAATTGGGCTTGAATCCATTGGTAACGAAATGGGCTTACGATTGGGTGGGCCTAGAATTCAGCTTTGTTAAAATGTCACTAGCACAAGACATGTGGCCGTAGTGGTGCAGATCTCAAATGGCTTCAAAGTGAATTGGTAAGTGCCCTTAAAAAGAGCCTGTTTTGGTCCAATTACTTCAAATCATAATATACAGGCCTAATCAAAATGGCCAATTTATTGTCATGTAGAGAAAACCATTGAAATTGGCAAACGAAACAAGGATTCGCATCCAACTAGGAAGTATGCTCCATCCTTGGGCCTCAATAATGAAATGGAAAGTCTACTATTTCACACACTGGGCCAAGAACCACTTCAATCAAGATTTGATTAAGAATTAGCAACTGACTTCTACGTCAAACCACTAACAAAAGAAGTACTTTTTTTTTCAGCTAAAACAAAAAAGGATGGATATCACACCCAATGAAATTATCCCATCCCCGCACAAAATATTTTTACCACTTTTATTTTTTAATTTTAACTTTTTTCTTTTACTTTCTTTCAAAAAAATATTTTTTATTTACTAAATGGTTGAAATTAATAGTAACTTCTTTCAAATATTAATCTCAACCATTGAGAAACTACTGCACATTATCTTAATCCTAAAAGGATCATATAGGCCTGTTTGGTAATATAACTCAAACAATAGTTTTTAGTGTTTTAACCCATATGTATTTTCACAACACTTTTTAACTCACACGTATTTTCACAACACTTAAACAAAATTATTAAAAATCTCTTTCCAAACAGATCTTAAATTTTTAAGATAAAATTTTAACTTAGAATATAACACTGTTAAATTGTTGGTGCCTTGAATAAATTCACTTTCACAAACCCCAAGGTTTAGTATACCACCACTTTATTTTTATTTGAAATTTTGTTAATGAGAACTTTTTGGACATTTGTTAATAAATTATTTTTATAAAGTTTTAATACCACTTTCTCGATAAAAATGAAAAGTTAAAAAAAATCTACTTTTTTTTTTCTTTTTTCATAAAATATTTATAAAAATATTTCATAAACCAATATTCTTGAGACATTTGTTAACTTTTCAATTTTTATTTTATTTTAATTACTACATTCACACGGTAGGTGAAATTTTTTTTTAATTTATGTCTCAAGGTCGATAATCCTCATAAAGTCAAGATCTTAGAAATTCGTTTAGAGATTTATAGAACTTTTGGCTGGAAAAGTTAAATTTATAATGAATGCTGGAATGTGTTCCCAATCATTTTACTTATAAAGAAGGAATCATTGATCTATTAAGAATTAAAGGTCTACAATCACTACAAAAATTTTGGGTTATTTTAGTTACTAAATTCTGTCGATACACTCGCTAAACTACATAGCAGCTAGGTTAGATTATTAAATTTTATATCTAAGGTTATTAGTACACTCAAAATAAGTTAAAACATTCTTGAAAAAAATGTGAAAAAAGGTAGGTGAGTTTTCGCATCAAAATGTTTACATTTTTCAACCCTCTAAATCATAACTCTTGATAAAAATATCCCAATATTTTTCAATCCTCAAAAAAAGTTACCAAACTTCTCACACACTCACTCTTACTCTCTCACAGAACCTCCAAAAGTTCAAACACAAACCTAATTTCTGTCTTCCAGAACCTCAAAAATCTCAACCTTTCGTCTCTCTCGGTCATAGTGGTCTTCTTGTCTCTCTGTCACAGTGGTATTCAGAGCAAGGAGTCAATACCGTACCGTACCGTACTGGCCGGTATGGACATTATTTTCCGTTCCTCCACCTTTGGCGGTACATAAACACCTTTGTTTCGTACCGGTTTAAATATCGGACATACCAGGTCGTTTTGTCCATTCTAGAGAAAATATCGGATTCTAGCCGAAAAATATGTACTGGACCGAAACAAAACCAAAAGTTACAAAATCAGATTTAAATCTAAAAACTAAAAATTACTCTCTCTGTGTAACTTATTGTTGCTCACGTTGACGTTGCCACCACCATTTTGCCTTCATGTTGCCAATTAGCTCACGTTTTGGCGGGCTCCTCCTCTCTTCTTCTTCTTCTTCTTTCTCATTTTGTTTTTCTTCACTCTCTTTCCCACATGTCTTCTGTCTTCTAGTCTAGTTTATATTAACTTTTCTAATACTTTTTTGTATTTCCTCTTTATTTTTTGTGTCATCTACCAAACCCACGTGAAAGTCACTTTCAAAAGAAAATAATTTATATTATTATTTTTAGTAGTTTTATTAGTATTTAGATTCTCAGGGGAAATATATATATATATATATATATATATATATAAAATAAATTAGCGATAATTTCAAAATGGTACACCAATAATAAATGGTACCAAAATATTTTTTTTTTACCAAATTGAAACAGTCTCTGATACGATATTGACTCCATTTCAAAGCATTCAAGCTCCTCTGATTGGGTACATTGGTTACGCCTAATCACAAACCCTAATTTCTTCTTTGAATTTTTGTGTTTCTTGGTTTTCTTGCACTTTTTTTGTCTATTTTCCTGCATCTTTTTGATTTTCCTTACATACAGTTCTTGGAAAACTCAAAAATGAAACTCAACTCCAACAACGAGTCATTTATTAGGCCAAAGTCAATGTTGTGTTTTGTGGATTGTGGTATCTAAGGTTTTTAATTCTTCAAAATTTATGCTTCTTAAATTATTATATGGTCACGAGTTAGTATGCATTTGGCTCCAGATTAAAAAGTCAACTTATTTTATTATTTAGCTTATTTTTGCTACTATTTATTCAACTTATATCTGCTACTATTCATGGAGTCCATTGCACGTTTTGGTACTATTCATGAGTCCTACTATATTATTTCAGTTAATGTTTACTTTTATCTACAGTATTTTCAGTAAAAAGTTTTCAGTTTCAACAAAATTAGCGAATCCCAAACAGATCCTTAGTCTTGATGCTAATTTTGTGGATTGTATGTGTAACAAATTTGATAATAATGTTCATTTATTTGATTAGTTTCTCTCTCGCGCTATCCATCTTTGATAGAATCATGCTTGCATTTTATGATGGATGGCTTGACTTCTTTACCACATTGATTCGGTCTTTAATAGGAAAGATTCATATAAAGTAGAAAAGGCACTATAAATGTCTTCTTCTTCTTCTTCTTTTTTTTTTTTTTTTTTCTTTTTTCCTTGACAAGAACACTATAAAAGTCATGTTGTTAAGTGTTAGAAATACTGAATGATTGTATTATATTTCTCAACTAAGGAATATACATGTGTGCCTTTATATAGGAGGCATAGGAGTGCAGTACAAGTAAATGTGTAGTACAAGAATGTGTGTTATACAAATAATCTAATTAGGCCTAAAGTCCATAACATTATACATGTTAACAGCTCTCCTCAAACTCAAGGTGGATGTAAGACTAACTTGAGGTTGTCAACCAAAGTATGAAGGCGTCCCTTAGGATGTGACTTGGTGAATATATCTACAAGTTGATCTGTAAAGGAGACTGAGATTAGCTTGAGAGCACCATGGACAAGATGATAATGGATAAAGTGACAATCGATCTCGATGTGTCTAGTCCATTCATGGAAGACATCATTATAAGCAATATGAATGGCACTCTTGTTATCACAATAAAGAGGAGTAGCAGAAGATGTAGACACACCTAAGTCTTTGAGAAGCCATCGTAGCCAAAGAAGCTCAGATGTGGTATCAACAAGAGCATGATATTCTGTTTCAGTACTGGAGCAGGCCACATGAGTTTGTTTCTTGCTTTGCCAAGAAATCAGAGAAGAACTAAGAAAAAAGCAATAACCAGTGGTAGACCTGTGATCAGTGGGATCTCCTGCCCAATCAGTATCAGAAAATGCACGGAGAAGAAGAGAAGACTGAGTAAAGTAGAAAAGACCATGGAAGATAATGCTCTTTAAGTACCAAAGAATGTGTAGAACAGCAGCATAGTGAGTCAATTGTGGAGCAAACAGATACTGGCTCACCTGGTGAACAGCATAAGAAATGTATAGACGAGTAACAGTGAGATAAACTAGGCTGCCAACTAAGCGTCTGTAAAGAGAGGGATTAGACAATGGTTTCCCTCCTGAGGGAGTCAAATGCGCATTAAACTCAACTGGAGTGTCAATAGTCTTACTATCAGTAAGTCCAACTCAAGACAAGAGTTCAGAGGCATACTTGGCTTAAGTAATGTAAAGTCCATCTGTAGAATGAGTGATTTCAAGACCCAAGAAGTAGTTGAGATGTCCAAGATCTTTCATCTCAAACTGCTGACTGAGAAAATCCTTGAATTCTTGAATGCCACTGAGGTCATCACCAATTATGATCATATTATCCACATACAAGAGAAGTAAAATAGTGCATTTGTCAGTGCGACGAAGAAATAAGGCAGAATCATAATAACTAGCCATGTAACCCAATCGAGAGATGGTAGAGCTGAAGTTGGCAAACCAAGCTCGTGGAGCTTATTTAAGGCCATAGAGTGCACGTCGAATGTGACAAATCTTGTTTGATTCAACAAAGAGATTAGGAGGAAGTTGCATATAAACTTCTTCGCTTAAATCCCCATTAAGGAATGCATTTTTGACATTCATCTGAGGTCCCCTTTACTGGCAGCAACAACAGTTAAGAGGGCACGAACAAATAAGATACAAGAAACCGGAGCAAAGGTCTCTTCATAATCAATCTCATACTCCTATGTAAAACCTTTTGCAACAAGACGAGTTTTGTAGCGCTCAATGGACCCATCAAAGCGAGTCTTAATCTTGCAGATCTACTTACAACCAACCATAGATTTCCTAGGGGGGAGAGTGGCCAAGTCCCAAGTATGGTTTTTAGATAATGCATCAAGTTCCTCTTTCATTGTAATCTGCCATAAAAGGTCAGTGGAAGCCTCAAAATAGGTGTAAGGCTCGTGTAGTATAGCAAGGGCAGTGTAACAAATGATAGTCAAGTAAATGTGCAGGAATGGATCTTACTCGAGTTAAGTAACGAGGTGCAATGTCTTGTGCAAGATCTTCAAGCAGAGCAGGAGCAGGGGACCCAAGCTCAGGGTTGGGTAGCTCTTCTTCGACCGGTTCATCTTCCATCTGTTCATTAAAAGGGGAACTAGGAAAGGGATCAAGGATATTTGGTGGTTGGACAGAGAAGTCTACAGGAGAATCAAGAGTAACTACAAGAGGATCAGGAGCAACTACAAGAAGATCAGGAGCAGCTACAGGAGGGTCAGAAGCAGCTACAAAAGGAATATGTGCCTCATCTAGAAATAGATCTAAGACAAAGGAGGAAGATAGAGAAGCACGAATGTGAAAGAGCTCGACAAAGAGACGATGTTCCCAAAAGACAACATTGCGGGAGATACGAAGACAATGAGAAATAGGATCATAACACTGATACCCCTTTTGAGTTTCACCATAGCTAAGAAAATAACAAAGCCTTGACCTAGGCTCAAGTTTGTTATGCTCGTGTGGCTGAAGAAGAACGAAACAAGCAGAATTGAAGGAGCAAAGGTGGTGATAGTCTGGAGGTGACCCAAAAAAGCACTCATATAGAGTTTGATTTTGTATAACAGGACTGGGAATGCAATTAATAGCATAAACAGCATGAAGAGCAACTTCGCCCCAAAAAGGAGTAGGAACTTTGGCAAAGAGAAGGAAAGCACAAACAGTGTCAAGAATATGACGAAGTTTTTGCTTGGCTCTACCATTTTGCTGAGAGCTACCTGGATAAGTTAGTTGATGAAAAATGCTATAGGAATGCAAAGCAGCTTAGAAAGCATATTGAGTGTACTAAAAAGCATTATCTAATCGAAAAATTTTGATACGCTTGGAAAATTGGGTTTCAACCATTTTTGCAAAATTAGAATATACTTGCAATAATTCAGAGCGATGTTTCATATTAAAATTCCAGCTATAGCGAGAGTAATCATCAACAAAGACAACAAAATATTGAGATCCACTAATACTAGAGACAGAGGGAAGTCCCCAAACATCAGAATGAATAAGATTAAAGATATCAGTGGATATTGATTCATTAGTATGGAAAGGCAATGCTGGTTGTTTTCCTAACTGACATGAAACACAATCAAAATTTTTTGTAGACATTGAACTAAACAAACCTCTAGAAGCCAATTGTTATACCCGAGAAGAAGATGTGTGACCAAGTCGAGTATGCCAAAGTGCAAGGGAAGGCATAGAACAAACTACAACAACTGAGGCAACGAAAACGACAGCAACAAGTGGAAGTCGAAGATTGTCAATGGGAAATATATGCCCAACTCTGAGACCGGTCCCAAGCTTTTGTCCCGTCCTTGGATCTTGCACAATACACCCAGAATAATCAAATACAATGCAATAACCCAACTCAGCTAATTGTCCCACATAAAACAAATTTTAAGAAAGGTCAGGAATATTAAAGACCCCAAGAACTGAGAGGTTGAACGTCAAAACGAAACCTATATTATGACTAGAAATTGTGGAACCATTTGCTACGCAAATATTAAGAGGGTGTAGTGTAAGTTTAAGTTCAGAAATAAAGATGAGTGAGGTGTCATGTGATTGCAACAAGCAGAATCCATAAGCCAAGAGAAAGGAGACATACCAGATAAAGCTGAGAGAGAAAAGGAATAAGATGCATTACCAACCATACGAATGACATTGACGATGATGTTTTTAAAGTCATTTGTGGACATAATGAAAGTGTGACCTGAAGACTTAGACTGTGTAGAGACAGGAGTCATTGGTTGGACACTCTCAGTATTAGCAATAATAGCAGCAGCAGAAATTGAAACAGCAAATTTCTTACGCTGATAGCAAGTCTCAATATTATAGCCAAAATGTTTGCTGGATTGTCGTCGACAATTGTTGCAAAAGGAAGAAGACATGTTCTTATTCTTCATTTAGAAGCAAAATATGCAATAATGGACTACAAAAATTAAATCTACGCAAAAAATTGGGTAAGGAACACCTGGGCTGCAAAAATTCAACGGTCAACCCTGCTGAAGGTCAACAATCAAAGTCAACGGTCAAACCCTAGAAGTCAAACGATGACGTCAGTCGGAGGGTTGAGGCATGTGCATAACCGGCAGTCATGGCGCGTGGATCAATAACCCAGCTGTGCAGTGGTGTGTGGAGGCGCATGGGCGAGTGAGCTGCGAATTAGAACCATTTGGCGGCGCGTGGGGGCTCGTGCGATCTCCGATGGCTTCGAGGTTTCCACGAGTTTGTAGATTGGCTCAAGACGAACTCAGTGGTACCTGCAGAAAATTGATCGGAGCAAGATGTGCGGCAGTGCTGAAAAAGGCAGTGGTCTTTGCAATATGGAACTCCTCAACAACAGTTGCTACTGGTTTGGAACCAAAAAAGGATGTCTAGAAGACGTCGGTGGTTTCACGGCGAAAAGGCTGCAGCAGTTGCTGTGATGGCGGAAGCGATGTTGAGAATGGAGTAACACCAATAAAGATGAGACTGCCAAGAGAAAGGTCAGAGCAGTAGCTTTAATACCATGTTAGAAATACTGAATGATTATATTGTATTTTTCAACTGAGGAATATACATGTGTGCCTTTATATAAGAGGCATAGGAGTGCAGTACAAGTAAAGGTGTAGTACAAGAATGTGTACTATACAAGTAATCTAGTTAGGCCTAAAACCCATAACACTATACACGTAACATTGAGTTCATCGAAAATGATTTATTGAGATCATTAAGCTCAACCTAATTTTCTCTTTGATATAAACTTTGTAATAAGTTCGTAACTGTTTCTTGAATTCTAGAGTCATGTATAGTGGTAAAATCAGTTGACTTTATGGGGTGCCACTATTGTGTAAAAATTAGCGCATAATCGTATGTTCTTAATAGCTCATTATAACACATGAATGAGCAATGGTAGCACCATGTTGAAGGCAGAGAGTTCAAATGAACTCTCTAGCGTGAAGAAAAAGGAAAAAAAAAAAATTAAATATAATATTTTTAAAATCTTTTGCTTTGAACCCTTAAAATAAAAATTTGAACACACTAACCCTAAAAATTGATGAAAAATGATAGGAAGATCCAACAAGAAATTAAAAGATGCATAGTTGCACAGTAAAGGGAGGAAGAAAAAAAAAGATGAAGATTTGTAACAAAATAAGAAGAGAACATAAATCCATAGGTGTTGTAGAGGAAACTCAAGTTTGAAATTTTCTTCTTCAACGTCTACACTACTTTGAAAGGGGAAATTGGAAATTGAAATTAAAATATCTTATGAGATTTGAAAAAAAGAAAAGAAAAAGAATTTAGTAAATGTGATATTCCTTGGGTAGGTGGTCGGAGACCAGTGGTAGCTCCAGCAATTTTTTTGAGAGTGATCATTAAGAAACTTAAATTATATAAAATCTAATAAAAAAAATATTTTTATACATTGACAAAAAACACACACACACACACACACATGCAAACACAAAATCTTACAATTTCCTTCTACAATTTTTTTATTTATTTTGAAATTGTTACATGATTTTTTCATTATCAATGTTGCAAGTTACATCTCTTCAAAAGTTTAGTTAAATAAAAATTTTCTTAGACTTTTTCTTTTTATTTGTAAGAACCTAATATATTATTAAGGAGACCAAAGCTTAAGAACAAAATTTGGCTACAAACTTAGTTGTAGCCACTCTCACTAAATGAATTAACATTGTTATATATTTTGAAAATCTAATCAATAAATTGCATATTCTCTATATTCTCTATGTTCTTAAAACATGTCGAAATTTCATGTCAATCAGATACTATTTACTATTCGATCCATAAACGTATTTTTGTGTATAATTTTAGATTATAAAAACTTGAAATTTAAATATTTGAATGAAAACATAGTTATTGATCTTTTATCTTCTTGAAATTTTGCAAGTGTGGAGAATTTAAGAAGAAAATATAATTAAATGTTGGATATGTTAAAATTTACATTCAATAAAAAAATATTGAATAGAGTTATAGTCTTAGTCTACAACCAAGCTTGTTGCCAAATTTTGTTTAAATTTTAATTATGCTGAGCCTAAAAGAAATTTAAGGTGATCACAAAGTTTTTAAGAATAAAAAAAATCATAAACTTTTAAAATTTATACATCTTTTTTTTTCATGCCAGGGTGGTCCTATGACCACCCTGAACTCTAGGTAGGGCTGCCCTAGGTCGGAGTGGAGTTTAAAGTTTAAAGGAAGCTTCCTAGAAGTTTCATAACTTACAAATATCCCTACATGGCTACATGTTTGTTTATTTTCAAAAATACCAAATTTGTTTTAATAAGAAACTTTCACACCATCTATTAACTAAATAAAATGTAGAAATTAAAACTAACTACCACTTGCCATTATATATTTAAAAGAAAATGACATATCCAATTAAAAAATTACTAGAGGTAAGTAAAACTCATTTTGAATAAATAATTTAATCATATTATTATTATTATTATTATGAATTTTTAAAAAACATTATGTTAAGTTCATTAATTTAATTCATATCATTTGGCTAATAGCTTAATAATACTATGTAGTAATAGTTTTTTTTTTTTTTTTGGTTATTTTTTAAAAAGGTATGGAAAATTTTTTAATTGCTTATAATTTGTTATTTATGAGGGCGGCATGGGCCAGTCAGTGGGTAGTAATATACTCTTTATGTATTACACTATATAAGGCAATGACAGTGTAGGGGCATGGGATAGTAGAGAGTGCAGATAAATATAATTTTTCTATTAAATTGTTGAGTTGAATCCTTAATAATCTAATGTTATAGACACAACAAAAAGTCTTTTTAATAGTTAATGCTATAGAGTCTAGACACAAGCACAAAAATTCAATAGTTAAATTAAAATAATTACAAAAACCAATACGTTGTCACCTAAAATTATTTTAAGGAGCCGTCATTGCATATAAAAAAATATAATCAGCCACTAAGGCATAAAGGATTTGGTGTTAACCATGTATTTATAATTTGTAATTTCAAATTGGACAGAAGTTGCATAAAATGAAACAGAACTATCACTACAACAAAATGTATTTTTAGTGACGAAAATTAGTGAGGAAATATTTTTCGTCACTAAAAATACAGCTTTAGTGACGAAATATGAATTTCGTCACTAATAATGAAAAAAATTTCAACTTTTAGTGACGAAAAATGAATTTCGTCACTATTGTGATCTGAAAAATGGGCGCCAGTGGAGGGAAACTTTGGCGCGAGTTTAATTAATCTATAGCGACGAAATATTTCGTCACTAAAAGTTGAAATTTTTAGTGACGAAATATTTCGTCACTAAAAATAATAATAATTTTGCACTTATATGTTTTTAGTGATGAAATCACAATTCGTCACTAAAAGTATGATTTAGAGACGAAATTCATTTCGTCACTAAAAAGAATAATAGTTTTACACTTATATGTTTTTAGTGACGAAATCACAATTCGTCACTAAAAAGTATTTTTAGTGACGAAATATGAATTTCGTCTCTAAAAATCTTAACAAAGCCTGAGTCTTTAGCGACGAAACTGAAATTCGTCGCTAAAAACTTAAAAGTATAATTTCAATACCCAGCCTACCGCAAAACATTTCAATACCCACTCACCCAGTATCATTTTGGTCAAAAAAAAAAAAAAAAAAACCCAGAGATCAGCTCCCAAACCGCCTGGGCTCGCCGATCGCGACGCCTGGGCTCGCCGTCGCCGGTCGCGACCACGCGTCGCGATGGCGACGCCCAGGCGTCGCGATCGGCGACGGCCAGGCCTGCCATCGCGAGCCCGGGCTCGCCATCGCGAGCCCAGAGTCGCGATGGCGAGCCTGGGCTCGCGATGGCGACGGCCTGGGCGTCGCCATCGCGACGCCTGGGCTCGCGATGGCGACGGGCGAGCCTAGGCGTCGCGATGGCGACGGCCAGGCTCGCCATCGCGAGCTCGCGAGCCCAGGCTCGCCATCGCGACGCCTGGGCTCGCGATGGCGGGCCTGGCCGTCGCGATCGCGACGCCCAGGCTCGCCCGTTGCCATCGCGACGCCTGGGCTCGCGATGGCGGGCCTGGCCGTCGCCGTCGCGACGCCCAGGCTCGCCCGTCGCCATCGCGACGCCTGGGCTCACGATGGCGAGCCCGGGCTCGCGATGGCGAGCCCGGGCTCGCGATGGAGGGCCTGGCCGTCGCGATAGCCGTCGCCATCGCGACGCCCAGGCTCGCCCGTCGCCATCGCGAGCCCGGGCTCGCCATCGCGACGCCTGGGCGTCGCCATCGCGATGCCTGGGCTCGCGATGGCGACGCCTGGTCGCAACTGGCGACGGCGAGCCCAATCTGGTGGGTCCCCTCTCTTCTGTCCCCAACTTCGAGTATTCTCTTCTCCTTCAACTTCAGGTACCTCTCTCTCTCTCTCTCTCTCTCTCTCTCCAAAATTAATAAAGCAATCTTTTTTTTTTCTTTGTTGATTGGTTATATACATATCTCATCTATGCAGAATCTAGAGGCAGAACTATGTACTTCGGATTCATCTCAACCACTTGATGAAGATATTTCGTATGTTCTTATTTTTTTTTTCCTCTATCTAATACTTAATTCCTTATTATTTAGTTAATTAATTAATGTAGGGTTGATGAGCTTAAAATTTTGAGTGTAGGAGAATTAGTGGATATGGCAATGAAGGAAGTATCCTTCTAAAGCTTTAATCTTTGATGTGCACCAAAACTCTACTACTTGTGCAGTTTAATACTTTTGTCTCACTCTTTTTTAACACAAATTTTGTTATTGTTGCAGCAGGGGGAGAACCATGATTGTCCCTCGCAGCCTTCACAAGAGACCGCCCCAGAGTAAGTCCTAATCTGATCAAATCAAACGTGCTATGCTATATATGTGTATATATATATGTTGTTTTCAGTGCTTTTAATTTTGTATATATGTAAATTTTGTAGCTTTTTAGATGTTCCTAGCTCTAGTTCATATGGCTGCTGTTCAATTCATTTCATTACAACATTGTTATCATACTTCTTTTGTCGTCTATGGCATCACATTGTCCTTGAGAATACCAAAATTATGATCAGATAGGTTTTTATTCTCATGTATGAATCTATTTGTGTTTGGTTTACCATAATTTTACAATAATTTCAAAATAGTATTAATATATAATATATATATATATATATATATATATTTTTGTGTTTGGTTTGTGTTTGTGTTTTATAGGTTAGAGTAGGATGTTATTGTTGAAAATGTGTGTGTTTGGTTGGTTGGTTGGTTGGTCTGTGGGAGATGAAAATTCAGTTTGTGGAAAACAAGGAGGGAAAAGGCCAAGTATCGGAAGTTAGGAAATGAATTTGCTTCTAAGGAAACAAATTATTAGAATTTTGATTTGTTATTGTTGTTATTATTTTTGTTTTTTGCATATATAGAGGAACTGTGGTTATTTGTTTTCCAAGCTTGTTGAAATTCTCAAGTCCATTTAGTTGATTCGGAGTGCCTCCGTGGATGGTAATAGGTTCTGTAAATAGGTTGTGTCATTATGAGGTTTTTCCTTATCGTTAAAATATTTATTACTTTTCAAAAAAGAAAAAAAACCCACTATGAGGGTACTTTTGAAAAGTTGCGGCGCTTCATCTTGGGTCGGAGTTTGCCATGCTGTATTGCATCATAAAACCTTTTTACAGGTCGCTAGAGGCGAAGCTAATGGCAATAGCTAATAGACCCTTTGCTATGATTAAGGTGTTATAGAATTCTTCTCGTCTTAAAAAAACTGCTGTCTCCAGGCAGTGGGAATTTTTTTTTCCCACTAATCATGCAGTTAGAAATGATTTTGGATTTGATGGCAATGAATTAAGAATCATTCTTGTTTGCCCTTATACTAAATTCTGCTAGCTTGTCATTATGAGAATTTTTGCAAAACTATAATGACTAAGTCAAAACAATGGCTATTCATTATCATGTTTTTTTCTTTGGAGGGGGAGGGGTTGGAGTCTTTTCTATGGAACGCTATTGTTAGAACTAGCAAGTCAATTCCATTGGTACTATAGTGAGATTTTTATCACTTACAAAAAAATAATAATAAGAAGTAACAAATAGACACTAAGATACTTTATTAAGCCATGGATGCTACTAAAAAAATTTCAGGAAATGACTTATTTTAAAAAAGTGCTCTGAGAATAACTATGCTCATTCTTTTTTCTAATGTTTTGTTTTTCTTTTCTTATTTATATGCAGTGAATTTGTTGTTAGTTCTCTTTGCTATTTTGGTTTACTGGTTTATTAAAATACACTCATTGTTGATGGTGGTCTTTGCTTCTGATTTACAGCCTTATTAACCTGATTATACTGCACCACCTCACCCTGAAGAAACTGCCATTAATATTGGATAAGTTAAATCTTCTTATGTGTTTCCCTTTCCAAATATCTTAGTGTATACTTTTGTGGCTTTTTTTTTTATAATAATGTGTTATAGATATCAATTTGGATTTGTCGTATGAAATCTTTGGTTGATGGTTCCTTTATGTAGTGGAGGCTGGATAATATCTGGCACCCCTTTGGATCTTAGTGCTCCTCGCATCTTGGCAATTGCAGAGGCAGAACGTACTTTTTTGGGAGCTGAGTATGATGAGTATGCATCCTCAAATGCCAGTGGAGCTGCATTTTGCCGTGCAACTGCTTTGATTGTAAGCCATAAAATTGTGTTTCATATAACACAATTAATGTTTTTACTTTATGATTTTAATGTGGCATTGTTTTTATATTTGTGCAGATTTTTTATTGGTGGCTATTAGGAGATTTACTTATAGCATTACTTGAAGACATATGAGGACATCTTCCGTTATTGTATATGTTGCAAACAATTACATCTTGAGTTATTATATATGTTGTAAACAATTACTGTATGGAAGGAGTTTGAATTAGATACTTGTTTTATTTTTTACTTGTGGAATGTATGAATCTTTTTTTATAAATATGTTGTTGAAATAAATCTATTATCCAAATGTGAGGTTTTAGTAATGTAATAACAGGTTGCAGGTTAATATTAAAGCTATGAAAAAAATAAAAACAAAAAATAAGTTTTAGTGACGAAATATTTCGTCACTAAATGTAGTAAAATTTTGTAAGAAATGGTTTAGTGACGAAAATTTTCGTCACTGTATGTGCATGGATTTTTTTAAAAATAGTTTTAGTGACGAACTTTTTCGTCACTATATGTACCTGAAAATAGTTTTAGTGAGGAAATTATTCGTCATTAAATATGATTTAATAAACTAAAGTGTTTTTAGTGACGAAATATTTTCGTCACTGAATGGTGTTTTTAGCGAGGAAAACATTTAGTGACGAAAGGTTTTCGTCACTAAAAGTTTTTTAAAAAAAAAATCAAATCGGACTTTTAGTGAGGAAATTTTTCGTCACCAGGACTTTTAGTGACGGGGTTTCAGCAACGAAATGAGTTTCGTCACTAAAAGTCTGATTTCGTCACTAAAGGTTCTTAGTGACGAAAAACTGGACTTTTAGTGACGAATTTTTTCGTCACTGAAAATACATTTTGTTGTAGTGTATCCTCTTCACCTAGACACCATTTTAGGCCAATATTATTCTCTACCCCTGTGTCTTTATCTGAATAAAAGATCTTTTAAGGGGCCTAAGGTCATTGCCTATCGAAGTGGTTTCCTTACATATAGTTGATGTGACATTTGGTTACTAAGATAAGATCAATATTAATTGATGTGACATTTGGTTCCAAATATGCAGTGCATGTGAGTTTGTTCTGCCATGTGGATAACAAAATTCAAAGACTTTTTTGACAAATTTTTTCACTTCATAGTCACTTGTTCATTCATTGTTAGTTAGGCCAATCTATAGTTACATTAAATTTCACTAGTGTAACCCACTATATCTCTTAATTTTAATTATTGTATTGAGATGGTTGGCAAAGAGTTGCTAAAAATATTCTACAGTTGCAACCAGAACTGCTGAAAAATATGAACAGCCTATTCTAACAGTTGGTGCTTGCAAGTTCCATTCCCAAGGCTAAAAAGCCTCTCAGGTTCTCACTAATTTTGACAAATAATTCTACCTCAAAGTCCTCTAGTTATGATGTTGTCCAAATATCCTTCAATAAAGATTTAGTGTGTAGAGGGAGTAAAAAAAGCACTGATTTTAGATTAGCCTTTAAAAAAATGAATGTACTAGATTCTGATTTTCTGTTTTATTGTTGTTAACTAGATTTCATTTTGAACCTGACGAATAAAATTTATAAACAAGATCTTGACTTTATTTTGAGAGGAGGGAGAAAATAAGAGAGCTTTCTAAATATTAGTCTTGACTCTTGACTTCTAGGTAATGTCTTCATATTATTGAAGATTAGCCTTCTGTTTTATCATCATGCTAGTGTGTGTCGTACTGGCATCATGCTTTTGAAGTTCACTATTAGAAGTCATGCGCAACTATATTATAAAATAAATGAGTATTTTAGAATTATTTTTATATTCGTTTATTAGACATTATGCTATAGCCAAAAGGAGTCATGCGGTAGTAGAAATAAAACAAAAAGGGGTATATATATATATATATATATATATATATATAAAAGAGAATCATGACAATAAGATAATCATAAACATTAATTACGAAACTAATACATCATTTTTTTGGAACACAAATGACATATCCCTTTTACTATCAGTTTACTACTTAGATTTGTTGTGAAATTTTTTATGAAAATATTGTTTGCATAGCTTTATGAGTAGTGTTTATTATATACACATGAAGAAGAAACAACTATAATTGTGACTTTAAGTCACAATTTTGAAATTGAAAATCGTGACTTGAAGTCACAGTTTCAATAGTATTTTTTTTACATGTTAAGATATGTATGTAATATCGTATGTGTAATTGCTTTTATCCTTATTCTATATAGACCTCCCATTTTTGAAATCTCATTTTGGTTCACCACTAAAATTTACTACCTAGGTTTTGTTATGAATATATTATGTCCATAGCTTTATTCTATATAGAGTTGTAGACCTCTCTCTCTCTCTCTCTCTCTCAAAAAAAAAAAAAAAAAAAAACAACAACAACAACAACAAAATGAGATTGAGGGTGAGAGTGATCGCATCCTAATGTGTAGTTATTCCCACAGTGCTATATAAATCCTTGGTGTAAATAGGCTTTTCCCTCGAAAGGAGAAATTGTAACACTTTGATAACCACTTAATGATTATGGACGGTCGTAGGCAGGGATGGAGATAGGAATTTATTTTAAGGGGCTAATATGAATCAACAAATTTTGATGTTGATGACATTTGTGTACCGATCTTCTCTGTCTATAATTTGTTTTAGGGGAGAGCTATGAAATTTTTGTACCAATCTATTGTATATACAATATCATATGCATGTAAAAAAATTTCAAAACCCCCTCGCCTATACATATAGTTCCGTCACTGGTTTTAGGAAATTGACAAACACTGGCAAGCACAATATGTACTCAAAGAGTCCAGCCAGTTTACCCAAAAATTTTACTACTGTCTTCTAAATGAATTTCCCTTTCAAGAGATTTAACACTTTGTTAGGGATTTTCTACCATTTTTGTTTTTGCCAAAAAGAAAAATCACAACCTTCCATCATGGTTTTCAAACCTGAATCATTCAAAGAACCGGAGAAGAAAGAGATTTAAAGTTTTTAAGGTCGGATCGAGATTCAGCCAACGTCGAACAATGATGACGTTATAATTAATTTAGTAATTATTTAAAAGATAAATAAATATATAAAATTAGAAAAAATAGAAAAATTAACTAAAATAATCCATATGAATATAAAAAACTATATTTCAGATAATTTTTTTTTATGTCATAAGTTTCATAATGTAAATAAAAATATTAAATTCTAAGCAAACATAATTATGCCAATAAAAAATATTAAATTCTAAGCATAATACAATCTAATATTTTCTCTATTAAGCTAGTTTGAATAGTCAACCATTTGTGAATTTTTTAAAAAAAAATACAAGAGTAGGTGGGCAGACATTGGTTTGTCTGCCAATAAAAAATGGGTTTAATAAAGATCAAGTGCTTGACAGCAAGCACAGGTAGGGATGTCCACACAAAACCGTAGCCCGACCCACTTGAAGAATCCGTCCAACTCAGCACGAAAACCGGCCAACCTGACGCTGGTGATGGTTGGCAGCGGGTCTTTGTCCCCAAAACCTAATATTGGCGTGTTGGATGGCAGGTTTGACCATAAAATCGAGATCTCAACCGATCCAACTGTATGTACACCAAAAAATTAGTTTTTCTCCCCCGATGGGTGTGTTTCGCCCGTCATTTTGTCTGATTAGTCGAGATCCGGCCTTATCTCTTCGAGATCCACCAAGATCTTGTTGAGATCCGGTGAGATCTCATCGAGATTTAGCCTATTCTCTTTGAGATTCACCGAGATCTCGTCGAGATTCAGCTTGATCTCTTCGAGATCCGTCAAGATCTCTTCGAGATCCGACCATATCTCAGCGATCCAGCCCAATCTCAACCAAATTTGGTGGTTTTTAGCAAAATTTAGCATAATTTCAAAATTTTCAACTCCGATCGAGAACTGACCGGTATCCGAGGAGTGCCCAACCAACCGAACCAATTCCGTTCACCGGTCGGTGGTGGGTCTAGAAATTAAAGACTTGAACTTATCGGGTCGGTCCCGGGTTGGGCACAAACTCGACCCGGACCGACCTGTGGATAGGCCTAAGCATAGGTAACAATAAAGCAAGCCTTTTGTGGTTGAGAGTAAAGCAAGGTAGTACATCATCTACAAAAATTTGAAGAAGAAGACTCCGAAGGAAAAAATGTAGATACACAGCATCTGCAAAAACGTAGAGAGAGAGAGAGAGAGAGAGAGAGAGACATAGAAGAAGAACGAAGATGGCATGCAATCTCAAGTCTGATAGTTTCACAGTGGGTGGTTGAAGTTGAAGGCTTGAAGCTTTAACAATGGCTGTAAGTAACCAAAAAAAAAACTCTACGGTCTAACCTAGGAGAACAGCTTAAAGTTTTCAAACCCGAGAGGTTTAATGGCAGTTCTCACAGTTCACAAAATTTCTTATAATAACCGGTTATTAAGATTAAAAGAACCGTTTTAATGAAGGATTTTCAGTTAACCTGGTCAAACCGAATAGTTTTCAAAACCATGCCTCCCATGGGTCGTTTGGTGGTGACCGCAAAAACGTCAGCGGAGACTATCAATGTTGTGACGTACTACGTGCATGGCAAAAGCAGTGACAGAAAGCCGACAATAATTCAAACGCATGAAAATTTCACATGACACAGAGGGCGCATCAGTTATTAATTATTATATTTCCTCAAAAAAAAAAATTAATTATTATTATTAGATTACCATGAGTCTATGACGATGTAGATAGAGAATATACTGTCGGTTGTCAAATCGTTTGAAATCTATATTTGGAATTTAGGTAATGCTTTCAAGACTTGCAAGAATATATATATATATATATATATATATATAGGGTCCGGTTAATGTGTGCCCTAAGGGCACACATTAAGCAATCCATTTTTAGAAACATTTTCTCGGGAATTGAAAAAGCTGTCAACACTTTTTCAATTTCCGAGAAAATATTTCTAAAAATGTCTGCTTATTGTGTGCCCTAAGGGCACACAATAACAAAATCCATATATATATATATATATATATATCTCGAGAATATACAGTCGGTTGTCAAATCGTTTGAATTCTATATTTGGAATTTACGTAATTCTTCCAAGACTTGCGAGAATATATATATACACACATGTAACTTCGCTTTTGTGCAACCACTAACAAAAGAACTGCCCTTTTGTTCCCGCCAAAGTTAGAACAGAAAGACTATATACCTACTCTTTTGCAAAAATTAAGAACTGTAAAATAAATTTTTTTAACAAAAAAATGTTAAAGATAAATAAAATAGATTGATTTTTTTCCCCGAACATTTTGATTTGTAATTAAAATGAAAGTAAGGTCGGACTTGCACTAAACAAAAAAGGACCTGAAATGTGTGCAAACAGTGAACTTAATCTTTACTTTTGACAAAAATGTTATAGTGGGATCCGCATATTGTAAATACATTTATTTTTAAATGTCTCAAGTAAGAGACAGAATAAGGGTTGATACTCCTCATTAAGGCAAGGTCTTAGAAAACTATTTAGAGATTTATAGCACTTTTAGTTAGTAAACTTAATTTTCTAATGAATGCTAGAATATGCGATCCCAATCATTCAACTTAGAACAGAAGGAATCATTGATCTATTAATAAGAATTAGAAGTCTACAATTCCCTGACCGTGAATTCACATCATCACTTTGATTACAAATCATCTAAGCAGTGGTCAAATGACGATAAATGTTCATTCCTTTGGAACTTCCCAATAACGAAAACACTCATTTTTGAAGTTCACTTCATCATCACTTAAAAAAAAAAAAAATTTGTTCTCCTTATTTTTCTTTAGAAGTTCATATTAGAAGTCATGCACAACTCTATTAGAAAATATAAGAGTATTTTATAACTATTGTTATATTCATTTATTAGACATTGTGCTATTAAAATATCCCATAGGAGTCATGCCGTACTAAAAATTAAACAAAAAAAAATAGGGCATATATATATATATGCGTGTGTGTGTATATATATATATATATATAATCTTTTTGGAACACACATGAAATTTCTTTTATTTTGATAATTCAATAGTGGAATATAAAGATTTGAACCATAGTTATTCTCATAAAGGACTAGATGACATTACTAAATCATACTCCCTAGTTTTGAATTATTGATCTTGTTTAGAAAATTCAGCTATAAGAGGAACATCATTATTGTGTTATGTTTTAGTTAAAAATGTATAAGTTTTCAAAACTATGGTCATTAATTTAAACTTTAGAAATAGAATAATATTGACTTTTTAAATAAAGTAAGGCATGAGATAAGAAATTTATTAATGAACTCATTAAATAGGACTTTGAACCACACATAACAGACTTAATACAAACCAAAACATAATATAATAGTCATAAACTATTTTACAAACTGTTGCTGTGACAAATTTTCATAGGTTCTCTAATATGAACTTACCACTAACATCACTTTTTCACTTATCAAGAAATACTCACCACTTACAAGAACCACTAACCACACATAACAAACTTAATACAAACCAAAACATAATACTGTAGCTATAAACTATTTTACAAGCTGTTGTTGTGACAAATTTTCATCAGTTCTCTAATATGAACCTACTATTAATATCATATTTTCACTTATTAAGAACCACTCACCATTTACTAAATTTGAAGAAATAAAATAAAATCTACAGCTTTATGCCAAATCACATATTAGTGACACAAAAATTTTTACAACTTTTCTTATATCATACTGAAATGATAAGCTGGGATTAGGGATTATTTTGATATGCCGATCACTAATCACAAAATATCACTCCAACATTTATAAAAGAAGAAAGTTATAAAAAAATTTATATCACGACTTACCAGAACGTGTAAAATCGGCAGCATATATGAACTCACATTTCATTATTATCCTCATCATGAGGAAACTTATTCAGATCAAATTTCAGAGGAGTGCAGGGAATGTCTTCTTCCTCTCTTGCATCAGGACCTCGCCCTCTTGCTACAGTCGACACAGATGACTCTGCAATTGGAGGAGGGCAAAACCCGCGGACATAAAAAAATGGAGGCGGGATTGAGCGGCCGCTTGCATTAGGAGTGTGAGGAGGATACAGGCCCCGCCATGGGCGATCAGGATGCCGTTTCATGTGGCCACTTAAGGCTCTTACCGATGAGTACGGACTCTGGCAAACAACACATTCGTACAGCAGTACTGGAGGGTCTTGCAACTCCATGACATTAAGATTAGGGACATCATTATGAGCTTGAGCCCTCACGGTCACAGCAGGGTTACTCCCAGTTTGCTGCGCCTGAGCCCTAAAGGAAGTAACTGGACATGGGGTTCCTCCAAATTCAATTATGGGCCTCATCGTGTTCTCAGTCACTTGTAAAGTTGAATTATTACCGGCATTTTTAGGCCCCACAGTGTTCTGATCAGCCTCTGGTAAAGTTAAATCATCATCACCGGCATTGTTAGGCCCACAGTGTTCCTTAGGGTTGTTCATGGTGTTAGTATGTATATGATTGTTTGTAAATGAAAGAAAGGATTTAAAAGTGTACTAATTAAGACTGGTTGGGTGATCTTGTATTTATAGTAGCCCTCGCCGAAGTCCCCCGTACAGTCGAACTCACTTGTCATAACTGAAAAAATAATAACATTTTTAATTTTTATTTTTGGTGAAACGTGTCAATTTCCAAGGAATTTATTGTACAATCATCAATGAGACATTACACTGTTTGTGTTTCCGACATTAAGTGGAATTTTCCCGCCTTTTTTGCTTTTTGGCGGACAAAGGAGAGAAACGCATTAGCCATTGAGCACTTTCAGTTTCTGTCATGGTGTTAGTTTGAATAATGTAGCCGTGTCGTATTTATGTAATTCCTATTTGTCGTTTTATATTATAATTTTTCCAAAATAGCTTATATTTCTTTATATATCTCTATCGTATTCCTACCTGTGTTAATGTTAGCGTCCATGCATCTTAGCTAGGTTTGAAATTATCAGGCTTTACAAAATTCCACACCTACCAAAGGAATATCATGTGAGAAATGAAACGTGTAGCATAGTCTTATCATTTGTTTGGGTCCAGGAGGGCACTCAAGTCCACACAATTGCACCCATAAAATGTGCAAGATGTGGCCCACAGACCTGACTAGGCACACTTTAGATTAGGGTTGTCCATGGGTCGAGCGGGTCAAGTTTGTGCCCAACCCGTAACCGACTCGCCGGAGATTAGGTAGGGAGGTGCCGGACCCACAACCGACCCGTATTAAGGTCGGGTTTTACAGGTCAATTTCCCGTCGGTTGAGTGGCAGTTTTGGGTGAGGCTGAAACCCGTCGGAAAGGACAAAAAGTAGAAAATCAGTGAGATTTCTCTCGATCCGTCCAAGATCCGGTGCGATCTAGCCAGATTTGACAGAGATTTGGCCAAATCTGATGCTTTTTCCCTCAAATCGTGTTGAGAATTGCCGGATTTGGTGTTTTAGTCGCTGAAATCTTCCAAAACGTGCCGAAAAACTCATCTGAAAGCTTGAAATTGCAGCTCGTCATTTTCTCTTCGAGCGGGTTGGGTTGAACGGGTTTTGAAGGAAGGGAACCGAAATCGAATTGCCGGCGTCAGGTTTTGGAGCTCGGGACCCGCGTCGGGCTTTGCAGCGGGTCGCGTACGGTCGGGCTAGGTGGGTTGGGTGGGTCTGTGGGTGAGATGGACAGCCCTACTTTAGATGGATGATTTTGTTGGGATCCTCATTTTTTCATTTTCTCTATTTTTATTCTCTTCAATCAAACAATGAAAAGCCCTTATTTTCTCTTATCCCTTTTTTATTTTTTATTTTTCACCCCAACCAGGGGCAGAGCCAAAAATTTATGTTTGGGGGCTAAGTTGCGACGCTAATACATTTATCAAAACAATTTTCACAGACACACACATAGATATATATAAACAAACGCACTTTTTTATTACATATACACACATATATACACACTTTTTTATTTGATAAGTTATATATATACACACACCCAAAAAAATAAATGCTTAGTATTTTCAATCAAAATTATTTTTGACAACGATCTTTCATAAAATAAAATTCATTTTTTCCATTTTCATAGTCAAATTCTTAAAAAGTTTCATTTTAGATACAAATTATCAAATTTTGTGCTAAATAAGTAAAAAATATTTCAATTGAACTAATGAAATTTTCAAAAATATGAATGATCCAAAACTTGGAGGAATAAGTTAAGCTTCAAACATATTTAAAACTACCTTGCTTTGACCCATTATATGGCAACTAAGGACACATTTCATGTGTAGTTTTAGTGACAAAAATTTTTTAATGAGTCAATGAATTGTTAATCGTCACATAGTTGGTTGAAAAAGATAGATTCAAACATGTTTGATACCGAATTTTGTCAAATATATAACAAATATAAGAACATATTTTACAATAAAAGATAGAATTGCGAAAAATAAAGTTATATCTCTATAACTATTAGACCAATTATTTTTTTTAATAGCATTATTGGACTAATTCAAATATTTTGGTTGGGGGGGGGGGGTGGGGGGAACCCTTATTTTTGTAGACTAAATTTTAAAAACATTAAAATAATTGTATATATATTTTCAAAATTTTGGGGGGACCCTTATACATACCTCCGCCCCTGACCCCAACGAAACATAATGTTAAAAAATAATATAAAGTGACGAGTAGTGATTAAATGGTCGTCCAATTCATGGACAACGAAACATAATGTTAAAAAACCTAGTTATAGTTACAAAGCCATTATGACGTTTCAGTAGTGATTAAATGCTCAAGAACAGTGCCAGGAGAGGCCAACAGACTTTGCATTTACTCATGAGTTAGCTATATAAAGCCATATAGAGCAAGTAAGTAGACACATAAAAAAAGCTACAATACACATTAGTGATTTCCCCAAAAGTGATTATCACTGGTCTTTTATTAGCAGGAAATCCAGGTCATCCATCAGAGGATCCTTGGTAGGCACCAACCCAATGTCTTTTATTATCACTTGTCTTCTCTTAGCAGGAAATCCAGGTCATCCATTAGGATGATGAGGAATAAACTCACGATGCATGTTTCATATTTTATTAGTTTAGTGCCATTGTAGACACCGCATTTTGTACCCCTTATGAGTTGGGTACCCATTCCCCAATATTGCTCAAACTCTAAGGCCCAAGGCCAGTTTAGAGCCCAATCAGATATCAAATTGACTTGAGGAGTGTTAAAATGAAAAATATCACATTTTAAATGAGAAAAAACCTATTTTTGGAAATAAAAGACCAACCCCCTCAATCCATGTATGTGGGCAGTGGCCTGTGTACATGGGCCAAAGCATGCGTACACACGCACATTCCAATGCACGCAACTAGGGTTTCAGAAGTATGGAAAAAAAAAGTTTTTTGAAATAATGGTTGGGGTTTAGAATGAGTCCCGCGTCATCTGGGAGCTGTTCCAAAACCCTATTTTTCAACTATATAAAGCCTCACATGGTACCTTTTTAAAACACACAGAAATCCTATGGAAAAAACCTACGATTCACTAGAAAATAGTGAACCAAATGAAAGTTTTTCACAAAACACCTTTAAGTCATATTTATCTGATTGAAACCTTTTCTGGCCCCAATCCTTTGAGTTTAAAGTTTCCAATCACTATTTTATTAAATTTTGATAAATTTGACTAAGTAGAACAGTCAAAAATCAAACCTATGAGCTTTTTTCTTTAAGGTGCTCTTCCTATCTTCCTTTTCTTTTCTACCTTTCTTGTCTTTTCAATTTGTTTTTCTTGCTTAGTTTATTCTTTTTTATATGTTTGTCTAGGTTAGTTTTATAGTTCTGTTTGTGTTCTAAGCATGCTAGATAGTTGGAATTAGGTTTTTGTATTTTTTTTTTTATTTGCTTCGGGTTTTTGGGTTAGGGTTCATGAACAATTCCCACGCACGCATGTCATGAGCATGCATACGTAGGTTAAATCCTGCATACGCAGGCCTCTGGCTACATATGCAGGCACTTGCCTAGAAACCTAAATCCAGATTCCTTATGTTGGTTTGGCTTGCTTGTCTCACATGTTTTACCTTCGTTTAAGTCTTCTTCATATGTTTATACATACCTGAGCCTTTGATTTGCATGCTTGTTTGTAATTAACGTGCTTATACTAGGGTTTTATGTTTGATGCCATGAATATGCATTCATATGTCCATTCATGAAGCCATAGGTGTTGCGTTACTGAAAGATAAGTGAAAGTAAGACATGCATAGATATGAACATGCATTTGATGGTGTGTTGTTGAATGGCTTGCTTTGTGTCTTTCAATACCAATTATATGCCTTACATGATCTTATGATTGATGATATGCTTGCTGTCATGTTTGTGGCTATTGCCTTGTTTAGATATATGATAGGATTTTTCACATGTTAGATGAATTTTAGGGTTTCTTATGTGTTTTTGACTCTCTTTTTCTTTGTGGATAGATAAGTACGCTTTTTTAGGGATAAGGATGCCATGTTGTATGCTAGATACATGTTAGTGTGTGTGTGTGTGTGTGTGTGTGTGTGTGTGTGTGTGTGTGTGTGTGTGAGTTTAGAAAACAAGTGTTAAAATAGTTTTTTAATAAAGTTAAGATTAAGACACAATAATGGGAGGCCAACCTTAGGGTTTGGCGATTTTGAGTACCTAACACCTTCCCAAGAGTGTATCTAAACTCTGAACCTATACTCTGGTAGTAAGATTAAAGGTCCTTTCTTGAAAAGGACGATATATATGGTTCCTAGACCATTCCAAAAACTAGGTGGCGACTCCAAAAACCCCTTTTGTCCATAGCCATCTATGGGAAACAATGAATTGCAACTCAATATAGCGAGTCATCGTATCTCTATCGACAAGTTCCTTAAAACCAATGGATTCAACTACTAGTGTATTGCTAGATGCGCTGGTGATGGCCCAACAAATCCAAGCATTAACAACTAGTGTGCAGTAACTTATGAAGTAGAATGAAGACTTGAGGCAGCAGATATGTCCAAAGGGTAGTAATATGTCCCTTGCACAATGTAATCATTGCCAAAATGATGAAAAAGATAATAGCCTTGAAAATAGCAAAGAAAGAGATACTTCTAAGCACATTGAGCAATCAACACACGAAAATGACCAGTTAATGAGGAATATGAGGAAGGAGCTAGATAAAGTTAAGGATGCCATGAAAGGGAAAACAACCATAAATCTTGATGGCATTATCAAAAGAACAGACTCAACCTTCACCACCAATGTTCTAGAGTGTCCTTTGCCTCTCAAGTTCTGTCTCCCACAACTAGAGGTCTATGACAGTACCAAAGATCCCCTCGATCACATAGGGGTATTCAAGAAGATACTGAATCTCCAACAAACTCCAGACGAGGTGATCTGCCAGTCTTTTCTGGCCACCCTTAGAGGAGTTGTGAGGGTGTGGTTTAGCAAATTACCTGCATCATTGAATGCAAACTTTGAGTAGTTGAGTGACTCATTTGTTCGACACTTTATTGGAGGCCAACGACATAAAAAGGCCCACTTCATATTTGCTTACTGTAAAGTAGCAAGAAGGAGAAGCCTTAAGGGAGTACGTGAAGCGCTTTAATAAAGTTGTTCTAGAAATTGATGAGGATGATGATCAGGTCATTATGATGACCTTGTAGGCAGGATTGAATTCCCCTAATTTCATCTTTTCGTTGGGGAAGACGCCACAAACCTCAATGCCGAACCTATTATTCAAAGCCCAAAAGTATATGAATGGGGAAGATGCTTTGACCACAAAGGGTTTGGTCGCTAAGCAGAAGAAGGAAGAAAGTAATGATTTATAGAATAGAAAGAAAGACCGCAAAGATCATTCTTTGGCAATGCCTGTAGATAAGGTTAAATTTCACTCCTTTGGCAATGCTTGTAGATAAGATTGTGATGTAGATCAAAGACTATCCTAGATTGAAATGGATGAAGCCATTAAGCTCATATTCTAAGAAAATAGACCAGAACAAGTACTGTTTCTTCCACAAAGATCATGGTCACTACACTGATGAGTGTCGTGATTTGAAGGAGCAGATTGAGGAGTTGATCCAAAGCGGAAGGCTTCAAAAGTTTTTTAAAAAAGACTATTAGTCTCAACCAAGGACTGAAAAAAGATCCAATAATGATCACAAGGAAGAAGAATGAGATCGTCCAAAATAGGCAGTGGGAGAGATAAGAATGATCACTGAAGGGCTGGTTACATAAAGGTTGTACAAGCCTTTGAGGAAGGCATACCAAAGGCAGGTCAACAGTGTCCATGTAAAGCATTCTATAGCAACCACGTGACAATATAATTTTCTCTAAGCGTGATGCTAGAGGGGTCAGGCAACCACATGACAACCCACTTGGTATCATGTTGGCAATAGAAGGTTACAACACTAGGAGAGTGTTGATTGATAATGGGAGCTTAACTGACATAATGTACATGATGACGTACCAACGAATGAAGTTAGATCCAAAACGGCTTCAACCTTTTGCATCCCCTTTAGTCAGTTTCAGCAAAGACTGTGTTTTCCCAAAATGCATCATCTCTCTTTTAATCACTGCAGGGACTTATCCTGCATAGGTAACAAAGGAGGTAGAATTTTTAATTGTCGATTGCCCTTCATCTTACAATCTGATCTTAGGGCAAACAACACTTAATCGTCTCTATAAAGTTGTGATTTACAACTATGTTTTATATTGGCTTTATTCCATAACAAAAAGTATTGTAATTGTATTAATTTTGTTCTTTGTATTTTGTGGAATTTTATTGTATTGGGTTTAAGTATTAAGTTGGTGAAGAATCCAGCATAAAATGAAGATCAAGGTAGTTTCGTGACTAGCTCACAAGAAGGTCACGAGAAGAGTAGCTTGCGAAAGGGCCACGTGAGAAGTACATGCTAGAAGCTGAAGAGTCAAGTGTCAGGTTTCATTTCACGAGTACTTTGCGAGACAAGCCACCTTGCAGGTACCCTCGAAACATTCTTCCTAGAGATTTTTAAGTGTGACTTTCTTACCCTTCACCCACACTATATATACTCTCATTACTTATAAAAGTAAGAGAGGCTATTAAAGAGAAAGATCTAAATAGGTTTCTACAACACAATACACCCATTTTTAGTGAGAGAGAGAGAGAGAGAGAGAGCTATTCATCCTTAATGAGAAATCATTATAGCCTCTTCTCATTCCCTTTCCCATTGTCATACATTGAGAGAAGATTTATACTCAAACATAACTCACACATTTTGATAGTGTAGAGAGTGTTTTGGAGTTTGAGAAGCTTTGAGGATTTGTTAAAAGAAGTTGGTAAGGCTTAGCGGATGCAATCGGGTATATTGTAGGATCCGGAAAGCTAGTGAAGACAAAATTCTGAGAAGTCTGTTGGTAGCAAAAGTTTGGAGGGCTTAAGTACATTGGGTGGACTAGGCTTGGAGGGTCTTTTGTTATTCGTGTACTTCAACTTATTCACTAGTGGATCAATTTCGTCTTGGAAGGTCATGGAGAGGTTTTTCGCCGAATTTTTTGGTTTCATCTTCGTTAACACATCTTGGTGTTATCTTTTATTTGTATCTCTCGTACCTTACTCTTGTACTTTATTTTTATTGTTTTTTATTTATGTGTATGCACTAGAGTAGATTTGGTGATTGTGCTTCATTTACTCTTTTTCCACACTTAGATAAGTTAAAATAAAAGCAATCTAGCTGTAATTTCAAAATTGGAATCTAAACAAGCTCTCGCGTTTTAGCACAAATCCGAGTTTTCAGTCTTAAGGCCACAACTTCTACCTACTACCTTAAATTAAAGTTTTCGACTCCTCAAAGGATTGGGAGATGTGTAGAGACCATCTTTTAGCTAGGGAGTGTTACCACGAAGTGCTTGCATCCAAAGAAAATCACACCTGGATGGTAGAAGAAGAACCAATAAGGCCTATTGAAGACATGGAGAATGTAGAACTTATACAAGGGTAATCCTTCGAAAACTACCAAGGTAGGAGGGGAGCTCCAACCATCGTTAAAAAAAGAAATGATAAAGTTCCTAAAGGAGAACTTGGATGTCTTTGCATGGAGTCACGAAGATATGCTAGGTATAGACGGTAATGTGATAGAACACCATCTTAATGTCGATCTAACAAAAAAGTCTGTCTAGTAGAGACAACAGATATTCACTCTAGAACGAAATAAAGCGGTCATGGAAAAGGTAGAGAAACTATTGACTGCAGGCTTCATTCAAGAGGTCTACTACCATGAATGGCTTGTTAATGTCATCATGGTGAAAAATCTAATGGGAAATGGAGGATGTATGTGGACTTCGTGGATCTCAACAACGCATGCCCAAAGGATAGTTTTCATCTTCCTAGGATTGACCAACTCGTTGATTCAACAGCTGGACATGAACTCTAAACCTTCATGGATGCATTTTTGGGTTATAACCAGATTCACATGAACAATGAAGACCAAGAAAGAACTGCATTTGTCACCTGCCAAGGGTTGTATTGCTTCAAAGTCATGCCGGTTGGGCTGAAGAATGTAGGAGCCATGTACTAGAGACTAGTAAATTAGATGTTCAGCAAGCAGATAGGCCGAGACATGGAAGTCTATGTGCAAAACATTCTTGTGAAGCGTAAGGAGGCGGAATCTCATTTGGAGGACCTTAGAGAAACCCTTGATACTCTGGGGAAATATCAAATGAAGTTAAATCCTGCAAAGTGCATGTTTGGGGTTTCATCAGGGAAGTTTCTTGATTTTATGGTCTCTCAGCGGGGGATTGAAGCAAACCTAGAGAAGGTAAAGGCTATACTTGATATGGCTTCACCAAGAAATGTGAAAGAAGTGCAAAGGCTAACTGGATGGGTTGCAGCTCTAAACAGATTCATCTCCAAAGCCATAGGTAAGTGTCTTCCTTACTTCAAAATGCTTAAGCAAGCTTTCCAATGGATAGTTGAATATAAACCAGCCTTTTAGAGCCTTAAAGTGTACCTATCCAAACCCCCACTCTTAAGTCCGTCAACAAAAGGGGAAGACCTTTTCCTTTACTTAGCTATGTCCTAAACAGCTATTAGCTCAATCTTGATTCGTGAAGAGTTCAGGGTCCAATGACCAGTTTACTACACTAGTCAGGCCTTCCATGGTGCTAAAATGAAATATCCAAGAATAGAGCAATGGCTTTCTCCCTGATCGTTGCATCAAGAAAGCTTCGTCTATACTTCCAAGATCATACCATCGTGGTAATGACAGATCAGCCCATTCGGAAAGCCTTGAGCAAACCTGATGCAGCAGAACGGATGGTTCAATGAGAAATCGAGCTAAGCCAGTTTGATATCAAATATAAGCACAGACAGCGATCAAAGCTCAAGCGTTAGAAAATTTCATCACTGAGTTCACCTTATCAAATCCCGATCCAAGAGCAGAATATTGGACGGCATATGCAGATGGCTCATCAGTTACAAGCCTTGGAAGAGTTGGGGTGATTATATTCCCTCCTGAGAAAGATGTCCTCAAATATGGAGTTCAACTCCAATTTCTAGTAACAAACAATGAAGCGGAGTACGAAGCAATTCTCACTAGCTTGAGAATAGCAAAAGCTTTGGGAGCTAAGTATTTGAAGCAAAAAACTAATTCCAAGTTGGTTGTTGGGCAGATAACTAGGATTGACCAGCTTGGAGGGTCCCCAAAAGAGGTTAACTAATTTAAGCATTGGAGGATCCTTGCAAGCACCAACCCGGTGTCTTTTATTATCACTTTTCTTCTTTTACTAGGAAATTTAGGTTGTTCATCAGGTTGACGAGGAACATATTGACGATGCATGTTTTGTGCTTTATCACAAAGTATAGAGTAACAGTAGTAGGAGGTTGTGCAACTCTTCTCTTCGAAGTTTCATAATGTGTTTGTTTGGAGGTGAAATAGGGTGGATGGAAAATTTTGGAGAGAAAATGAGAAGGAAAACATTTTTACTAAGTGTTTGGTTGGAGGGAGAGGAGCGAAAAAAATTGTGAGACCCAGATGTTTTCTCCCCAGGCCACCAAAATGTTTCTTCTCTAAAATGGAGAGAAAACTGAGCAAAAGAAATTTAATAAGTAAATGACGAAAATGCCCATGTGCAAGTGCACATACTACATAGGCTTGTCCAATCCATTGCTCTTTTTTTTTTTTTTTTTTTTTTTTCCTTCTAGTTTGGATGTTGCCTCTTTCTTTTTTCTTTTGATTTCCTAGGTAGCTTTGTCCAGTTGCTATTCTTCTTCTTCTTCTTCTTCTTCTTCTTCTTTTTTCTTTTCTTTTTCTCTTTTGCTTTCTTTTGTGATTTTTTGTTTTTGTTTTTTTAGACGAGATTTTTTTTCTAAATAAGATTTTTATTTCCTAATAAATTTGGGCGATTGACTTTTTTGCCACTTTTTTTTTTTTTAATAAGGCATCATTTTATAACAAGAAAATTTGAGTAAATTTATACAAATACATTTTCTTTTATCTCTCCACTTTTCCACTCTCAACCAAATAAAAAAAAAAATTAAAATCTTTTCTATTCTCTCACTTTTTCACCCTCCCACCATTTTTTATCTTTCCATTTTTTTACTCCAACAATAGAGACCCTTAAGGAGATGACCATCGCAAACATAGTAAAAAACTAAAAAAGTACTACGCCCAGTTTACCCAAAATTAATATTACAACAAACTTCTAACATTGAGTTTGCCTTTCAAGAGATTTGTCACCCGCGAGGGATTTTCAAGGATTTTTGTTTTGCCATCAGAAGTCTCAATCTTTGGTTGTGTTACAGTACTATGCCCCCACAGAAAGATTAGTACATATATGGCTTAATCTTAATTAAGCAGGAATAAAAAGCCGATACTAAATCAAACTGGTATGGCCCGGCCCAGACAAAAAGTCTGTTTTTTTTTTAATCAATAGAGAAAAAGTCTGTTGTCAATCAATATGACACCCAAATAATTTTAGTATGTTATTCCAAAACTCAAGGGGAGATCTAAATCAAAAGCACTGTACTCTACGTTTTTTACTGATTGTGGACGCCGGAAGAAAACCTACTTTGACACTGAATTTCATAAAGGCAGTGTTGAGGATATCACCTGTCAAATTTATTGTAATAAGTACACCCGCATGGTAGCTGAAAACGTAAATTTTTTTAATGTCTTAAGGACGATACAATATAAGGTTTCATTATCCTCATCAAGGCAAAATCTTAGAAATCCATTAAGATAGACAAAAGGAGTCATGCCATACGCCAAATAAAACAAAATATGATATTATAGAACTTTCCCTATTTTTTTATGAATGATATTTTTTTTTTTGATAAATAGATGGTATTATAAAACTATTTTATTTATTAATAAGATAATCACAAACATTAAAAAGGAAACTAACACATCTTCTTTTTGGAATTTGGAACACAAATGACATTCTTTATTTTTACTTTTTTATAATTGGATAAAGAAAAGAGTGATTTTTTTTTTTTTTTTTTTTTTTTGAGAAGCCAGCCTGTGGGGCTGGGGCATTTATTAAACCAAATGAAATGAAAACAAAGTCTAGTGAACATCATACAACGCCAGAGGAATTATATCCCCAGGAACGTCATCTACCCATATCTTAAAGTCTAACCCAACCCGAGCTTTCTTGGCAAAGGCATCCGCAACCTTATTACAGCATCTTGGCACCTGACAGAACTTATGAAACCGCAATTGTGACGTTAAATGCAGGATGTCGTCCACAATGTGACCATAGGGAGCTGGACTTGACAAACCTCTATTGATGGCCTGATAGATGATTGCCGAGTCTCCTTCGAAGATAACCTCATGAAGCCCAAGGTTCACAGCAAAAGAAATGGCATGTCGACAAGCAAGGGCCTCCACCTCTGGAACAGAACGAGGAAGCGGGACACGAACTGACATTGCTCCCAAGATATCACCTCGGCTATCTCTGACAACCACACCTAGACTAGCAGAGTTGCTTGACTTGAAGACAGCACCATCGTAATTTGCTTTGTAGCAATGATGGTCAGGTGGACACCAGCGATTTGTGGGGTTTGGCACTGCAGTTCTTAGGGCCGGTTCTTGCGCATTGATGAAGTCTTGAAGCAAGCTACCAGCCAAAGAAGGTAGCATTTGCAGCGGGTGGACCGGTTTGTTTAGGCGCAATAAGTTGCGTCTGTTCCACACTAGCCACGCTGTAAGAGAAAATATTTTAGCTCTGTAGTCATCCTGTACCTGCAAAAACTTAGAAATAAGGTTAGCAAAAACCGGGGAGGGGGAGGTAATTGTGGGATTTGCCCAGCTCAGAGATTGCCACGCCTCTTTCACTCCTTCACAACCCCAAATTGCATGTAAGGTGTCTTCAACGTGGGCTCTGCACAGGCTACAAGTAGCAGAGAGAACCACCTTGCGGCGAAGGAGATTATCCATGGTTGGGAGAGCATTTTTGCTTGCTCTCCAGACAAAGTGCTTCACTTTACTCGGTACCCGTAGCTTCCATATGCCTCTCCAAAAACTCTTCTGGGGGTTAGGATCTGAGCTACTAGCATTGCTGGCTGAAGCAGAGGAGACCAGCAAGTTGTATGCGCTGCGGGTGCTGAAGCGACCCGAAGAAGATGGGGACCAGATGAGCCGGTCTTGGGGAAGTCTGATGCTTAAGGGAATGCTGAGAATTAGTTCAGCTTCATGGGGCAAGAAACTTTGATTGACTAAGTCTGATCTCCATGTTCCTGTGTGGGCATCAATAAGGCTGCTTACCTTGGCATCAGGGGGAATGGAAGGAATGGACGAGCTAACCTTCCTATATACTTCATCTGGCAACCACTTGTCCTCTCGGATGCAAACTGACTGGCCATCACCAATGCGCCATACCGCCCCTTTATTTATTAAATCTCTTGCACTTAAAATGCTTTTCCACGCATATGAACCAAGGCTGGACTCCTTAGCATCAAGGATGGATCCGTTGGGGAAAAATCTGGCTTTGAATACTCTATAACATAGAGAGTCTGGGTTGTTCAACATACGCCACACTTGCTTGGCTAAAAGAGCATCGTTAAACTTCTCTATTTCCTTAAAACCCATACCTCCAACCTCCTTGGCTTCACAAAGACGCTCCCACCTAACCCAATGAATTTTTCTATTGTCACCATTGTAGCCCCACCAGAATTTACGAATCATGGTCTCAATTTCTTGGATCAGCCCCCTAGGTAGCTTAAAGCAGCTCATGGAGTAGGTGGGAATGGCTTGGATCACGGATTTGATGAGCACTTCTCTACCGGCTTGTGATAGGAGCTTTTCCTTCCAACCCTGAAGCTTTTTCCAGATTCTTTCCTTAATATAAGTGAAGCTCTGTTTTTTTGCTCGGCCAACAAGGGCAGGAAGACCCAAGTATTTCTCATAATTCCTGATGGAGGGAACACCCAAGATCTGTTGTATACGGATTTGGATATCAGGATCAGTATTTGAGCTGAAGAACAAATTGGTTTTATCTTTGTTTATCTTCTGGCCAGAGCCCTTTTCATAAGTGGCCAAAATATCAAGGATAACTTGGCACTCAGATTCTTTTGCACGACAGAATAGAACACTATCATCAGCAAAAAATAGGTGTGAAACCCGAGGACCATTCCGACATATGGAAACTCCTCGAATGCGACCTTCAGATTCAGCTGTGTGAAGAAGTCCCTGTAACCCAATAGCACAAAGCAAGAACAAATATGGGGATAGAGGGTCACCTTGGCGTAGGCCTCTGGAAGGTTTAATATTTCCAATCGGTGCCCCATTGAGAAACACTGAATAAGAGACAGACCTGATACATGACATGATGGTTGTAACCATTCTGCCTCCAAACCCCAAATGCCGCATGACTTTCTCAAGAAAGACCCATTCCACCCTGTCATAAGCCTTGCTCATATCAAGTTTTAGTGCCATGAACCCCAGCTTTCCTTGTGTTTTTCGCTTAAGATAGTGAAGAGTCTCAAAAGCCACCAGGACATTATCAGTGATAAGGCGACCCGAAAGGAAAGCACTTTGAGAGTCAGAGACTACATAAGAGTGATTTGAACCATAATGGATAGCCAGAAACATTAAATAAGGAAGTGTTACATCCTCTTTTTGGAATTTGAAACACAAATGACATACTTTTTTTTTATGATGAGAGAAATACCTTATTATTTTTTTTTGAGGGGGAATTATTATTATTATTATTATTATTATTATTGGTTTAAATTTGCATGTCCCCAGTCTAAGTCAAAAGCGAAGGCCATCATTACCAGAACACCTTAGCCTTTATAATAATACTCAAAGTTTTATAGTGACAAGTGATTTAAAACATTAAAAGAATTCATTACATTATTTTTTTTATTATATTACTTAATTAATATTAATTCATCAAATTATTTTTGATTCGATCAATAATAAATAAATTTATATAAATGATAGTATTTAAACATATAAGGTCCTATTTAAATATTTCCTCGTTGGCTTAGAAGTATATTAAACGGCCTGTTGTTTAGAAACTTGTTGCCAAACATTTGTTCCTCAAAAAAAAAAAAAAAAAAATGGTGTCAAACATTTGCTTGTAAATGTCTTCAAGTATGCTGTCTCCGAATAACTTAAACTTTTTAAACCCACAAAGCAGAATGACCATGAGAAGACCATCTGCTTTTCGCTGCAAGGACAATGGAGACACAAAGGAGTTCTTTTTGAAGGACAAGACCGTACGTTAAGAGTCATCTGAATGCATATGAGAGACAAGCACAGTCAAAACACTTTGTGTAGATAAAATTTATAAGAGATACTTTAGAATAAAGAAAACATATTTTATCACCTTTTCGGAGTGCTTCACATGTAAACAACCTTCCAATAATGAAAAGTAAATATTGAAAGATGACGATCGACTAATTAATTCCAGTGCGAACTTCAAGAACCCCTTTGATTTTCCTTTACTTGTCGCAGAAGTATGCTAAAAGTGCAAAAGTAAAATTAAAGTAATGATTTTTCTCTCCACCCAGTTCTTGCTTCAAATCCCGCATTTTTCTCCAATCAGTACAGATAATTGTCACGGAACCCGAACAATGACTTGAGCATGTTATGAGGAGAAGGAGGGCAATAGGTTAGGAGGTTTTGAAAAATCAAGAGAAGAACTAAGAGAGAGAAAGTGAGAAGAGCTTTTAGGAGTTTTCATCCTTCTATGTCCATGTATTCACCATAGGAAAATACTTTCTATGTATACAAAGCTATGATTCATTCCTTTCTGTCTTTGATTACCTGTTTAATTATCCCATTATGCATTCCACTTCATACATCTCATAAATTATCTGTGTAGATCAAGAACTTCAAAAGCGCCTTCAAGTTTTTGTGTTTTTGACCCCCCAGTAACATTAGGGGGCAAAATCTAAATTATAAAATTTTAAAAATGTATAATTCAAAAACCTCAAAAGTTAGGAGTGTGCTTTGTACTTTGTCCAAAGAAAAAAATATCAAAGCCCCTTGCCTTTATGGTCCTCTGGGCATGACTCGCATGAGCACCTAATTATTATATGACTAGAGCCAAAGTTTGATACTACTACTCCAATTTATTTATTAAAAAAAAAAAATCTGGAGATACATACTCTTATATTATTTTGTCACAACTCACGAGCAATACAAATGTCAAGTGGTAATTGAATTAATTTTCACAAGTACGCACTAATAGTTGTTCGTAATATAATCTAATCACACTTTGATATACATCGATAAATCTACAAACACTTTGATATACATTGATAAATCTACAAGTTGAGTGCCCTGCTTTGCCAATTCCACCTCTCCAAAACCCAGAAGTTGCTCAAAAAGAAATACAAAGCAACAAGAGGATTTAAAATGTTAATTTGACAATGCCTCAATTTTAATTAACTAACATGACAATACATATGATTAACATTATTTTAACAATGTAATAAATAAATATAGTATCACTTTATTTTAATAGCATATAGCAATCCCAACTGTTTTTAAATAGAATAAAGCAGTGGCAGCTCTATGAATTTTGTTAAGAGGAGTCATTAAAAAATTTTAATAAAAAAAGAACTTGAATATATTGAGTTATCAATAAAAAATATTAATACATAAAGTTTTACAATTTTCTTCTACAAATTCTCAAATTTTTAATTGTTATATGATAATTCATTATAAGTATCTATTGTCAATGTGGGTAGCTATGAGCCAATGACTATTTTATTTTGTTAAGTTTATCTAACATTTTTTATTTTTATGTAGTTGTTATTATCTATTTGTTATTTTTTTTTATAAAAATATTTTAAACTAAATGACTAAACTAAACTCATTAACTTTGTATTAATTATTGACGCACACAACCATATTAATTCATACATAAAATTATACACTACGTGTTTACTTAACCAATCAAAAGCTTGGACAAACACTAACTTTTCAATTTTTTTTCTTAAATTTACTAACTTTATAACAAAAAATTATTATAATATGATAACAATACACACACATATAACAAACTATTTCTATTTCCTAATTATTAAATTATATAAATTTATATTATATATATATTGTACATATAAACGTCAACACACATCATAATTCACACAAATAGCATTATAATAAAAAGTAATGCATACAATCAATATTAAACACACACACACTTATATAATATAAATTTATAAAAAAAGAGTGACACTTACAATTCACAAACACTTATTTTTTACTCTTAGAGTTTGAAATACTTGTAATAAAGATATGCAAAATTTAATCCAAGATGTGTAAAAATATTTTTAAAAATAAATTAAAGTATTAAATTTAAAAAAATTTATATATATAATTTTTTTTGTTTTTTGGTTGTTGAAGTCAGGGGGTTCATTTGAACCCCCTGAATATAGACTAGCGCCGCCCTGGAATAAAGTCCGTTTTTCTGATAATCATTAGAGAAAAGGTCTGTTGTCAATCAGTATGAAACCCAAATCATTTTGGCATCTTCATTGGAGATTACATTCAGCCCGCTCTTTCCAAAACTTGCGAGGAGTCAAACCGGCCAATAACAAAAGCACTGTACCTTTTTTTTTTTTCGTGGGGGGTGGGTGGGGAAGCAAAAAGGACTTGGCCTTTTTTGAGACAATGTTCGAGCAAAAGGCCTATACTTGGTAGTGAATTGTACATATTGTCGGCGCTGGAAGAAAATCTACTGTGACACTGAATTTCACAAAGTCGGCTTAAGTATATCACCTTTCATATTTATTTCCTAAAATACAATTACTTTTTCATCATAAAAATTTCTAAAATTATTTTCAAAATTAATACCCTTAAAGCACCATTAATTTTTCCCTACTTTACTTTTATTTTTATTTTTTATAATTAGATCAAGTAAAAGAATGATTTGAACCAAAATAGATTGAGTAATCAACGAATCCAAATCTTCTACCTCTTACTCCACCAATGAAAATTTGCCATATGTATACCAATTTAATTCAAATCTAACGTTTAGAATTTTATTATTTAGTTCAAAAAATAAATAAAAAAACCCAAGCTATCCCCCCAGCCATCATCACTGTTCTTCCACCACCACCACCAAGAGGAGATCGCCGGCGTCATCAACAACTAGCCACTTACCACCGGCGGTTCATGATTAGCAATACATAAGATAAAATTTATATGATACAGATTATTCAATTTAACGTTTAAGAGATGGAAACTTTGGTTTGGAAAATGAATACGAAAAAATGTAAAATGAAAAATGTCTATTGGGTAACATATAGATTTAAAAAATGTTGGAAAACGTGTATATACCTATAGGATTAGTTCAATTCTCTTATCAAATCATCAGCAAATTAATTGAATGTTTTGCTCGCATTGATGTTTGTTATTAGATAAAGACACATGAATCCATTTAACCACAGCCTACCCTCCACACATGAATCCACTTGACCACAGCCCATCAAATCATCAGCAATCTCCTCTTTGTGGCGTGGCAAAAGTTGGTGGTGGTGGAGGAGGAACTATGATGGTGGTTGGTGAGTATGGTTGGGCTTTTTTTTACTTATTTTTATTAAACTAAATAATAAAAGGATAAAAATTAGATTTGAATTAAATTGGTATATATATGCAAATTTTTATTGGTGAAGCGTGAGGAAAAGTATAAAAATTTAATAGGAGATTTATTTCTCAAAAAAAAAAAAAAAGATATATAGGAGACTTGGACTCATAACCAACAACATTAAATAAAAAATTGATACATCTTTCAGGAATTTGAACACAAATGACATACTATATTATTATTATTATTATTATTATTATTATTATTATTATTATTGTTTTGGTTTAAATTCGCATGTGGCCAGCCTAGTCAAAAGTAAACGCCATCACTAAGTTTCATGTGATTGATGTGAACGCCTCATATTGGGGAACCGTGATTTGTGATATGACAGCATTGAGGCACTGCCAGTCATGGATTTTCTCACTTTTTTGGAGATGAGGATCGACTTATTCAAAGAAGTGAGATCTTTCTTTGAAATCTTTCCTATATTTTGAAGACTTTAGCCTCTATTTATCGTTAGCTTTTAACCCGCGTAATGGCAAAAAAAATTTTATTTTATTTATTTGTTATGTTTTATCTTTAAATATATCCCTTACAAAATAATTTATATTTTACTTTCAATTTTTTTTTTTGGGTTACTTTTTATCTTTAAATGTTTTCCTAAAAGAGAAACTTAAGCGAAGGAATAAATAATTAAAAAAATATAAAATAGAGAATAATAATATATTTGATTAATCAAACGTATTATACAATGTGTAGAAAGGAAAAAAGAGCAATCTTTTCTTCTTTCTATTCATATCTCTTCTTGAGGTACTTGTTTTAAGTTTTGAGTGTTCACCATTGTGAACATGATATCCTTTTTATGAAATAAATCTTTGATTACCTATCCAAAAAAAAAAAAGAGCAATTATTTCTCATCTCTTGTAAATTTCAAATACTTGTTAAACTTGCATGGATTTAAGACAAAAATCCAAATGTTCAAAAGTTCTACACATTTATGTTGTCACATTTTTAACCCATCATACTAACAAAAACATAAAGTACCACACAAAATTTCATAAAGGTAATAGAACACAAAAATAATACATAAACTTGAAAGAGTATGTCTTATTCTTCGAATCAATGCATATAGGTTGAAACAAAGGATCCTCGTATTTTTTACCCTAGCCAACATTTTTTTTGTGATTTGTAACAACCATATAACTACAACCTGCAATTTTGTCAATATTCCTCAATAATTTGATTAAGTTGAAACTACAAAGCCAAAATATTAGTTAGAATGCCACAAAAGAATGAAAAAAAAAAAACAAAAAAAAATTTGTGAAAGAAAACAAACCTGAAAGAGAAAGAATCTTAAGTACTTGATATCATAGTTACAGTAAGTCCCTTTTTCCCACATACACACTACTTGTATGAGAAACTGAAAAATAGATTTTAAAACAGGAGTTATTATGACAAAAATGATCATATTCAAAAAATTGTCACTTTGATTTTAACCAAAAAGATTAAATTCTTCCAATAAAAGGAATATTTTTTATATTTCTCATCTTCTTTGTTTCTTAAATTTATCATATATTTTCAACTCTTTTCTTTTCACTTGTAACTCAATTGGCTTGAAATTTCATGAAAATAGATAGCTAAACATACAGATAAACTGTTGATTTACATTCTCTTTCTAAAGATAACTCAATTGTTAACTCTTTTCATTAATCTTCGTAGTTAAAGTCTAATATAAAGAATATTAAAAATGATAAAAAATATAATTTCTATATAGCGTTTTTATAGAATTCAAAACATTGTTTATATTATTTACGTGTAATCTAACATACACATATTAGTACGTTAGAGATTGTTAGAGTTTACTATTACTGTACTGTTTGATTGATTTACTGTTCACATTATTATTGCTGCCATGTGTTAGTTAACTGTGGTTAATGGTTAGTCAATGCTTGTTTAAGTGAAGATAACTGCTATTAGTTGTTGAGTGGGTTAGTTAGTTAGTTAGTGTTGTGAAGAAATTAGTTAGTTGGTTGGATATTTGGTAAGGAATTATAGAGCAATCTTGTATAAAAGGCCTAAGGCAATTATGAATCAAGCAAGTAGATTGTTCATCAGATTACATAAACTCTCTATCTCTCTATCTCCCTATCACTCTGTTCTGGAGATCTAGCTGTCCTCGAATTCAGCTTGCAAACAGGTTTGGCCTTTCAGAGGTCGAAAATATTTAATTAGTTAACTCATGTTAAACATTATTGACATCTCCTTGTTTAAAATAATTTGTCATTTTTTTTCTCTGGTTTGTTGTTTTGCTGTAGTTGCATATTCTAAGCACATTGATTCTGATTCCTTTTCATCTATTTGTTAGTAGATTAGTAGAGTTTCAATAGAACTCATTTGTGTGAGCACTTAGTTTTTTTTCCCCTCTTTTGTCTCTTCTTTCAATTTTTTACTTCAATAATTTAGATTGATTTCAACATTCTCAAATAGCAGAGCAGTAGAATTTTAGTTAGACTTAGTTTTCTTAGAGAAAAAATTGTGCCATCACTGAGTTTTTTCTTGGAGTTGTGAATTTTCTTTCTTTATTTATGTATTTTATGCAGCAGCTGGAATTAATATGTTTGAGTAAACTAATTTTTTAAGAAATCTTTTAGTAATGGGCCAATAATTTCTACAAAACTGGCCATGCATGTAACAAATTTATACAATAATAGTTATGTCACTAATACAATCATTTCTATAAAATTGGCTAAGCCACGATTGAAACACCATTGTACAGTGACAAACTCATATTAGTATAATTATTATAAATAAATAGTATCTCTCTCAGCATGTCCACTCAAACTATCACTGCATTTACACAACCAATGCATATTCATAATAATTATAATTATTATCCTTAACATTGAAACTCTATAATGCACCACCAATGAAACTATCAAATATGCTAGAACTCTTAAGATAATTAGGAATTTAAGAACAAAAAAAAGCCTCACGTTACCCCAATTCTTATTATTATTTACCAAAACCTCAAGTCCTCCATCAATATTAATAAATGCATATTCTTATATTTTGATTAGGGGAAAATACAAATACAAAACAAAAGGGATTGAACCCACAAATGGGGTAACGTGAGAATTATAGAGAGTAAATGGCAAAAAAGCAAAAGCAACACAGAGCAACGCAACTAAAAAGAAAAGCAATGTAGAGCAACCCCAATGAAACCAAACGACATGCAGAGGCAGAGGTAGAGAAGAGTAACAGCAAAATCAAAAACAAAAGTCAACACACCGTATCGTCTACCTAATATGATTCTGGTCAAAACCCATTAAGCAAAAACAACATAATGTCTTCCCAACGAAACTATCTTAGTCCCTGAAACTTGATCCGTCTTAACCGCCAATTAGTCGACATGCCAAAAACAGTGTATACACGACCAATACTCAGACATTGTAAATGCCAACCTAAACCTTGGGAATGGAAAAATAGGTGGTGGTTTGGGGATGTTTGAGATGCAGAGGAAGGGTTTGAGGGGAGATTTATGAGGTTTTGAAGGATTTATTTGAGATTTGGGGCAATGAAGATGAAGAAACAGAAGACGGATTGGAGTATATCGGTATTTTGTTTGAATCAGTGAATATTGGCACAAACGGTTTGGGTTGCGATGTTTCAGAGTTTGTTTTTTGAGTGTGACTGTTTTTTAAATGTTTTTTTTTTCCTTATAAAGAATCCTCAAACAATGTAAATCAAAACCAAAACCAAATCCAAATTTGACCCAAAATACCATATCTAAATCATAATTAACATCCAATTGATTCTCCATATAAAAACCAAAAACCCTAAATTTTTAAATTTAAAACAAAACTTTACCAGTAGCAATTCCGATAGTTGGGTAGTGAGTGGAGGCTTACGGTGATGGCAGAAGATCTAGGTGGCGCCCTTCTCTCTATTTCTCTGTATCTGTCTCTCTCTATCGATGTTAGTTCAGACGATCGGTGGCGGGAAAACTGATGGAGATGGCCGGCTCTAACAAATTCTCTCTCCCTCTCTACCTCTGAATCTCTAAGCCTTTCCCTGAATCTCTTTTCTCTCGATCTCTCTTTCTTCTTTCTTTGTGTAGCAATCTTTGTTTGTACCTTAATGATTTAAGCGGTTAGTTATCTTTTTATATTGACTGAGAGGCTCCCAAAACCAAACAGTGTTTTAACATATTGAAACGTTATAATTTATCACTTTTTAATTGTGACTCACAAATGGTGTTTTAACCTTGTGAAACAACATAATTCATTGCTTTTTAAATGTGAAGGTGGCAGATTTTTAGATGGGTCTTTTTTCCTATGTGGCAGCATGGCCTTAATCGCAGGAAAAAGGCTTCTGCTTTTATATATAGTATTAAATTAGATTATATTATATTAGATAACTCCTTTGGTTTTCCTTTTCTTGTCGCAGAAGTATGGTAAACATGCAATAGTAAAAAACAATGATTTTTCTACAACCAGTTCTTGCTTCAAATCCTGCATTTTTTTATTTTCCAACCAGTACAGATAATTGTAATGGATCCCGAACAATGCCTTGAGCATGTCATGAGGTGAAGAACTTTCTTTCAGCACCACCTGATCCTTGCCAATATTTCAATGACAGCCCAAAAAGAAATAGTAAATAGTAATATATATTTTTTAATATAAGAGTAAATAGTAATATTTAATTTGTTATCATGTACTCATATCATGCATCACAAAAAAGGGCAACAGAAGCCAAAGTTTGTTTACTATCTTTTTTTTTTTTTTTTATACATCTTATATAAGGTGCCAATGTTACCATTGGCCTGTATTGCTTTTTTTTTTTTTCCTCTCCCTTAATATTATAATTTTTCTTAAACAATTATAAGAAATGAAGAAAAATAGTTAATGAAGGAATATATTGGGTTATCACTTGTCATGATGAAATTTATTATAATTACAAAACCGGGTGTCAAAATCAGTTCTCTCTACCTTTAAAAAAAAAAAAAAAAAAAAAAATCTAATTGCCTAAATTAATTGGCCCACGTGTGACTACATCCGCATGGGGGTTGGCTTATGGAAATCTCATTTCTGTCTTCTGTTGGCAAAGGAAGGAATCTAACACTTCTTGCATCACTGAACATTTTAGTCAATCATACTTAATATTTTCATGCTAAATTAGGTAAAGTTATGTAAAAATACAGTAATTGTATATGTGGGAGGTAAAAGCGTCAAAGCACCATATGGGCCTAGGGCCTGGTCCGAGGACGTGGCTAAAGGGGCCGTGAGCCGCAAATAGGGCCTCCAAAACTGGGGCCCAAAGGCCCAACGACCAGACCACCAGCCTGTTGGATGAGGATCCAAGGAGAAGGTCTCCTTGGACATGAGAGTCAGGGACAGAAGAGGGTAGCCCGACGTCCAGGGAAGAGCTCCTCAAGATCGACGAGTCATCCCACGCCTTAATGAGACGCCGAAGAGGGAGACAAGGGAGACATGCACTGCATAAAGCTGCTACCACCGCATTAAAGGCCTTTCACCTATCCGCCTGGCCGCATTAATGGAGAAATGACTTCTGAGGGGACGGTGGACAGCCTTATGGGCATTGGGGAGCGTTTTTAGGGAAAAGACAGATGGGAACCAGAAATGGGAAGTATAAATAGAGAAGGGTGGACCAAAGGAACGGGATCGGGATTTTCTCTAAGGAAAGAAGACTCTCTCTCTCTCCTCCCAGATAATAGAGGGGAAGCCTGGACACAAGCTTCTCGGCCCACGTCCGAGGAGATGCAGAAACACTCCCCCAACCCTTAGCACGCCAGCAGCGGACTTAACCCTTCCCCCATAGCTTTCCAAGGCCCTAGGAAGTCTAGGCCTTAAGCCCATTCTCTACAAATTCTATTGTGTAAGCCACTTAGGCCGGCCCGGTCATGCATTTGGGCGCAAGGCTAGCTTTGTGTCCTTACAATTGGCGCCGTCTATGGGAAGCCTTGACGAAAGGGACTAGAAGTATCATGGAAGGTTCAGGTTCACGTCATGCGGAGTCTAGGGGGTCCCAGCACGAGGACCAATTTGTGCGGTTAGAGCGGGAAAGAGAGGGCGAAGCCAGCGTGCGCACGGAATATACGCGCGGGAGGAGCCATGCACGCGATGAAAGTAGAGCCTCCCGCGAAAAAAGCGTTAAGACCCTGCAAAGGGAGATTGACCATTTGAGAAGAAAGCTGCGCCGGGAGAAAAGAAGGCGCACGCCCTCCCCTTCAGACCAGTCCTCAACGGATGCTAGCAGTAGCTCCGACGGTGCCAGGTCAAGGACCCCCCCTTGCGAGTCCTCTTCCTAGGAGGACGAACACCATCGCCAACCTAAGGATAAGAGGACGCCCTCCAGGGGCCTGGCCAACAATGCACTGAGCAAGGCGCTCCACCAGATTTCCAAGTCACCCTTCACTCGGAGGATTGAGAAGGGAAAACTTCCAAAGCGGTTCACCCAGCCAACCTTCACAATTTACAATGGAAGGACGGACCCAGTAGCACACGTGAGCCACTTCAGCCAGAGGATGGCGGTGCACTCGAAGAATGAGACCCTAATGTGCAAGGTCTTCCCTTCCAGCCTGGGACCTGTCGTGATGAGATGGTTCAACGGCCTGAAGGCGGGCTCTGTCGATTCCTACGCGGAGCTCACCAGGGCATTCGGCTCGCGATTCATCACATGCAGTAGGGTCCCACGGCCTCTAGACTCACTGCTGTCCATGGCCATGAAGGAGGGGGAGACCCTCAGGGCATATACCGACAGATACTGGGAGATGTACAACGAGATTGATGGGGACTTCGACGAAGTTTCCATAAGCACCTTTAAGGTCAGCCTTCCAAACGAGCATGATCTGAGGAAGTCACTGACCAGAAGGCCTGTCAAGAGCGTACGTCGGCTCACGGACCGCATTGACGAGTACACACGGGTGGAGGAAGATCAACTACAAGAGAGGGCAAGGGCAAAGGTTATCCCTCAGGAGAGGAGGATTTCAGGTCGGACAGGTACGGCAACAGTAGGCCGAGGAGAGAATTCGTCGAGCAACCTCGTCAGGCGACAGCGCAGATGGTCAGTGTTGTGTTTCGAGAACCCATACAGTGGGTTTTTGAGAAAATCTTTCACAAGCCCTACTTCAGATGGCCCAGCAAAATGATAGGTGATCCTGCGAAGTGTAACCAGAACCTCCACTGCCAGTACCATCAAGAGAACGGCCACACAACTGAGAACTGCAAGAGCTTACGGTACTATCTAGAACAGTTGACGAAGGAGGAAAGTTAAGACAATTCATGCACCAGCATGAGGGGCAGAGAGAACGCCCTGGGCTGGCAAACCAGGGCCACCCTGCCTCGAGGCCTCCTCTAGGAACCATCAATGTCATTATCGCCGCTCCTGGGAGGACCAGCTCGCACCCTTCTAGGGTGATGACCGTGGCGTGAGCCCGCGCTGAGGGCTTTAGCTCCAAGCAGAAGAAGATTAAGGGCAATGAGCCGCCCATGCTGGCCTTCTCAGATGCGGACAAGAAAGGGACCATCCAACCCCACGATGACGCCCTAGTCATAATGTTGAGGATTGGAGGTTACGATGTAAAAAGGGTAATGGTGGACCAAGGAAGTGGCGCAAACATCATGTACCCCGACTTGTACAAGGGGCTGAACTTGAAGGAAGAGGACCTCTCGACCTACGACTCGTTACTAATAAGCTTCGAGGGAAAGGTAGTGATCCCCAAGGGGCAGATCAGATTGCTTGTACAGTCAGGTCCAACAGTGGTAGAAGTAGATTTTATCATGGTGGATGCCTACTCCCTTTACACGGCTATTATGGGGAGACCTTAGCTGCACACCCTAGGGGCTGTCTCCTCCACTCTCCATGCTAAGGTAAAGTTCCCTTTCGGCAGCCAAGTCGAGGAGATTATTAGGAGTCAGTCCACAGCGAGATAGTGCCTGACCGCCGCAGTTCTACGCAGGCCGGACCCCGAACCCTCGGCTCCGGCTGCTCCGACCTCATAGTAATTAGCCTCTTCCGCCACCACTGGGGGAACGGTGGCGGAAGAGTCTGCATGTGAGGAGTTAGACAGGGTCCTCGTAGACAATGACCCAGAGAAGTTCTTCCAGATTGGGACTCAGCTGCCGACCGAAGAAAGGGAAGAGTTGGTCGCGTTCTTGAAGGGGAACCTCGACGTGTTTGCATGGGACGAGCATGAGATGCCTGAAAACCCAAACTTCATATGCCATCGCCTGAACGACAACCCGGTGGCAGTACTGAAGAATCAACCACCTCGGCGCTCTTCCGCAGAGCATGCCGAGGCCGTTAAGAAGGAAGTCTTTAAACTCAAGAGAGCTGGGGCTATCAAGGAAGTGTTCTATCCAGAATGGTTGGCACACACAGTCGTGGTGAAGAAGAAAAGCGGGAAGTGGAGAGTGTGCGTACACTTCACGAACCTCAACAAAGCCTGTCCCAAGGACCCTTTCTCGATGCCTCGCATAGATCAGCTGGTAGACGCGACGGTCGGCCACCCACGTAGGAGTTTCCTGGACGCCTTTCAGGGATACCACCAAATACCTTTGGCTTTAGAAGACCAGGAGAAAACTGCTTTTGTGACCCCCACTGGTAACTACCATTATAAGGTGATGCCCTTAGGCCTGAAAAATGCAAGGGCTACCTATCAGAGGATGATGACCTGTATGTTCGAGGCGCAATTGGGAAAAACCGTAGAGGTATACGTAGATGACATGGTTGTGAAGAGCAAGGCCATATCGGACCATGTGGCCGACCTGGGCAGCACGTTCCAGACTCTACAGAAGCATAAGTTACGACTGAACGCCTTAAAATGCTCCTTCGGTGTGGGGTCTGGCAAATTCCTGGGCTACTTGCTTACCCACAGGGGTATTGAGGCCAACCCTGAATAAATCTCCGTAATCTATAACCTACAACCACCCCGGAACCCGAAGGAGGTCCAGAGGCTGGCCGGAATGATGGCTGCCCTCAGTAGGTTCATCTCCCGATCTGTGGACAGGTGCCAACCCTTCTTCCAGCTGTTGAACAAATGGAATGGATTCGAATGGACCGAGGAGTGCTCCTCGGCCTTCCAGTAGCTAAAGGAATACCTCTCTCGGCCACTTGTTATGTCCCGCCCCAATCCGGACGAAGTCCTGTTTGCATACTTGGTTGTGGCCGCCCACGCCGTTAGCCTGGTTCTGATACGGGATGACTACGGTATACAGAAACCGGTCTATTACGTGAGCAAGTCCCTGCAGGAGGCCGAGATCCGGTATTTACCGTTGGAAAAGGCGGTTCTGGCCATAGTGCAAGCGACGCGCCGGCTTCCGCACTATTTTCAATCTCATACGGTCGACGTGTTGACCCAACTCCCACTTAAGTACGTGCTGCGAAGTGCCGACTATTCCAACAGAATCGCCAAATGGGGAACCTTTTTGGGGGCCTTTGATATCAAGTATCTGCCCCGTACATCTATGAAGGGGCAAGTCCTAGCCGACCTGGTGGCAGAGTTCACTGAGCCTTCCTTGGAGGGAGGCCCAGGGGGATGTAGCTTGGGAGGAAAGCGAGTTGCCGTAGTCTCGTGCGAAGAGCCTGCGGTGTAGGAAGTTTATGTAGACGAAGCCTCCAACCAAAGAGGTTCAAGCGCTAGGATAGTCTTGATATCTCCAGATGGGGTCATCATTGAAAAGTCTCTAAGGATAACGTTCCCAGCTACCAATAATGAGGCCGAGTATGAAGCCTTGTTGGTGGGCATGGACATGGTTCAGAAAATAGGGGGAAAGGCGGCGCGAGCATTCTCGGACTCGTAGCTAGTGGTCGGCCAAGTGGAAGGGAAGTTGGAGGCCAAGGAACCAAAAAAGCGAGAGTATTTAGCCCGTGCCAAGCATTTGTAAGCCAAGTTCGAATCCTTCACACTGTCACATATCTCCAGAAGCGGAAACACCCATGCGGATTCACTGGCCACGCTCGCAACCTCCTTGGCACAAGGCCTTTCTTGAGTCATTCTCGTTGAGGATCTGCTCGGGCCATCCGGTCCGGGATGTTAGGCCATCCGGGTCCAACAAGTCAGAGCAGAACCCAGTTGGATGGACCCCATAGTGTCTTTCCTTAAACACGACACACTGTCAGAGGAGAAGACTGAGGTCGACAAGATTTGCAGGAAGGCTCATCGGTTCTGGTTATCCGAGGACGAAAAGCTCTATAAACGCTTCTTCTCGGGGCCCTACCTGCTATGTGTGCACCCTGGAGGGACGGAGCAGCTCTTAGAGGAATTGCATGAGGGAATTTGCGGCAGCCACACGGGCAGAAGGTCACTAGCTCATAGGGCCCTCACGCAGGGGTACTGGTGGCCAAATATGCAATGGGAGGCACAGGAGTACGCGAGGAAATGCAACCAATGTCAAAGGTTCGCCCCCAACATTCACCAGCCGGGTGGTGTTCATAATCCCTTAGTCAGCCCTTGGCCGTTTGCGCAGTGGGGCTTGGACATAGTGGGACCGTTTTCGAGGGCGGCGGGCAACAAGCGGTGGCTGCTCGTTGGGACAAACTATTTTACTAAGTGGGTAGAGGCCAAGCCACTCTCGAATATCAGGGACGCAGACGCGAAGAGATTCATCTGAAAGAACATCATCACTAGATTTGGGATCCCGCGTGTTCTCATCTCGAACAATGGGCTGCAGTTCGACAGCAAAGCCTTCAGGAAGTATTGCGGGGACTTCGGCATCACAAACAGGTACTCCACTCTAGCCTACCCGCAGGGGAACGGGCAAGCCGAAATTGTCAACAAGTCGATAGTCAATGGACTCAAGAAAAGACTAGATGATGTGAAGGGCAGATGGGTGGATGAGGTACCACACGTGCTGTGGACTTACCGAACCACGCCACGAAGGTCCACGGGGGAGACCCCTTTCGCGATGACGTATGGCACCGAGGCCGTGATCCCAGTGGAGATGGGGTTCCCGACGATGAGGGCGTAGTCTTTCACCTCAGATGCTAATGACGACATGCTGCTGAAGGGGCTGGACTTGGTGGAAGAAAGGCGGGAAAGCACTATGGTCAGGCTAGCTTGCTACCAGCAAAAGCTCAAGCGGGGGTACGACTCCTGTGTACGATCCAGGCCTCTCGCTCCAGGAGACCTAGTTTTGAAAAAGGTTGTCGGAACTGCTAGGGACCCATCGTGGGGAAAATTAGGACCAAACTGGGAGGGACCCTATCGTATCACCTCAGTGGCCGGCATAGGGTCGTATTATCTCGCCGACTTGGAAAACAAACTTGTAAAATGACCCTGGAATGTAAATAACCTCCGAAGGTATTATTACTAATGGAAAGCGTGGGCGCCCTGTATTCGGATTTTATTGTATCATTGTAATTGTCACTATGTTAGTCTCTGTCGCTATTTTCTATTAAGTGTTAATGTCAACCTTGGCTAAGCTAGGTCCTCAGACCTTCTGCCTTGAGAAAATTTAACACGGTTCAATTTTTGTTAAATGTTAATGTCAACCTTGGCTAAGCCAAGTCCTTGGACCTTCTGCCTTGGAAAAATTTAACATGCAATTTATTCATTAAGTGTCAATGTCAATTTTATTTAACCTTGGTTAAGCCTTAACACGGATCAGTCTTATTTAAGTGTCAACCTTGGTTAAGCCTTGACACGGATCAATTTTACGTAAGTGTCAAGGTGAACTGGGGCTAAGCCAGGTCCTCGAACCTTCTGCCTTGAGAAAATTTACCACCCTGTTCAGTTTTCATTAAGCGCTAATGGGTCTTTTGAGCAATTGCGAGGCTACGTAAATAAGCTTTTGTGCATCAACCCATTCGTGTCAGAAATCAAGTGCAAGAAATTGAATCACATAACAGTAAATACAATGCACCAAAAATTTAATTATGCTATCAAACCAAGAAAATGAGGTTCATTAAATACTGTTCGAAATGGAATTGAAGGAAAGAAATTATAAAAAAAATAATAATGCTTGAAGTCTACATAAGGGCAAATGATAAAGAGGAAAGTCTGCGCAAAACGGAGAATGAGGGCCTAAAGTTGCCTATCCCTTGATCTTTAGCGGGGGTTCCTTCACTGGCTTGGGCGAAGGCTCTCTAGTCTTGCCCTCTACCTCAGTTCGCCTTGGTGCGATCTCGGATGGGTCCTGGACTTGCTTCCTTTTGTCCTTCGGCTTAGGTGGAGGCAAAACCTGGCTGGCCAGCTCGCCTAACCCCTTCACAAGGGCAACAACCTCCTCGGGCCGAGGAACCTGATCCGAGGAGAAGGGAGGCAGAGTGGGGGGAGAATCTTCGATGAATCTGATGTCTTCAGGTACCAGACCCTCTCCGCAACCCTCAACTCAGAGCTAGTAGGGACTCCCGCAGCGTTTAGGGCTTCCGCCCAAACTTGCTGGCAGTACTCGGGCAGTACTCCCTGCACAGCTCGCCTAGCTCCTCCATCAGGCAGTTCTCTATCGCCTTGACCCCCTCGTTGTAGGCGGCCTTGGTAGCGGCCTCCACCGTCTCTCTGATGGTGAGAGCCGTTTTCTGGGCCTGCGCAAGCTCTCTCTTTAAGTCCGAGACCTCCTGCTTCGATTTGGCCAGGGCCTCGTCCCTTTGCTGCAGGAGCTTGGGTTGGGCCTCCGCCTGCGCCATTGCCGTCTTAAGGCCCGCATCCAGGCTCCTCCTTTCCGTCTGCTCCGACGCCAGCTTGGCACCCAGATCAACCTTCTCCGCCTCGACGCGGCTCAGCTCCTTCTCGATCTCGGCCTTTGCGGACTACTCGGAGCCGACCTGGGTCTAATAATGCTCCACCAGGGCGTCGGCAGCAAAGGCCTCCTGGATGGCTTGCGAGGGAAAGTTCTAGTGGAAACATAATAAGCAAAGGTTAGTGTACGCGTAAGCTAAAATGACAGTGACAAAACTAGAAGCGTAGCACGTACTAGGCCCAGGTTCCTCTTAAGGGAGAGAAAGAGGCGCGTACGGCCCGTCCTCCCCAGCTCCTCCATGTCCCTAGGCAGAAGGAGGGGCTGTTCCAGCGAGTTGGCAAGGTGGAGGGCGTGACCTCTCTGGAAGTCTCGGATGCTCGCCTGGATAGGTATCGGAGCCCCGTCCACCTCTAGAGGGGGAAACCAGCTGGACTCCCCTCGGCGGACCTCAGCTTGTCCGCGAATTTCCCCACTTTCAACAGATGAGGCTCGTCCCTCACCCTTAGCAATTTGCTGCTGTTTCTGCTGCAACTGCTGCTAGTGCTTCTACTTATTCTCCCTCTCCTTGTCCGCCTCTTCGCTCTCATTCCTCCTCTTCTTTGGGACAATGGGGGCAGGAGGGAGCAGGTCGGATGGAGGGGGAGAGGGAGGCGAAGGCGGGGCAGCTTGGGTTGGGACCCAGAGGCGTCTGTCTTGGGAACTTGGCCCCCTCTCCTTCTGGCAAAAAGTTCTCTCAAAGACATATCGTCGTCCTCTTTGGAGGAATCTTTCGATTGGGCGACGACCAGACCTTTGATGCCGGAATTCTTGTCCAAGTGGCCCTCTTCCTCATCCGAGATATCGACCACATGAACCCCCAAAGGTCTCTCGGCCTCCTCTAAATGGAATCGATCAATTTCTTTGCCAAGGGAAGGGGGGAAGTCACGGCCTCTTCTCGGACGACCTCACCCCATGGCTGCACTGCCAAAGGAGTAGCTGCGACGGCTTGGCCGTACAGTATGGTAGAGGGCGCATCTGGGATGGCTCGTGGAGTAAGAAACTACGGGTAGCGAACGTCTATCCTAGCACACCTGCGATCACCCACGAGAATGGAGTCCTCGACCTCGCCAAATACCTTCGAAATGGGGTCGTACCCCAGTATGAGGTGGGCAGCCCTCACTTGCAAATCTTCTGTCACGAAGATCTCGGATCTCGGCACCCTGTTAAGGTCCAAGACGTTGACGTCGCCCAAGCGAGAAGTAGTATGTTGTTTATCTGCAGGGAAGACAACAGAAAAGCTAGACATGGTTAGATGCAAATGGCAGACCCAACGAGGAGAAGCAGCAAATAACAACGAATCTACTAAGGGAAACACGAAGAAAGGAAAAAGGGGAGGGGGGAAGAACCAAAAACTCCTAAGTGGTGAATAGTCACACCTGGCTGCCCCTCGTTCACTGGCCAATGGGGACCGTCATGCCACTGCCCCGTGATGATGTGGTAATCGTCTTTCATGCCCTTATTGGACTTGGGCAGACAGGAGATTAGCCTAACGGTATTAGATCTCGACTTGAGGTAATAATCGGCGTCTCTCAGCCTATGGCACTCGTACATGTAAACCATGTCGTGCCACGTGAGGCGCAGGCCCATCTGCTCGTTCAGGGCGTCGATGCAGCCTAATATTCTAAATGTGTTGGGGGTACACTGGTCTGGACACAACCTATGGTTGCGAAGGTATTCGCTGGTCACGCCCTTTATTGGTAACGTCATCCCACCCTCTAGGAAGGCGATTATGGGGATGACTACCTGCCCCTCCTTCCTAGAATCTGCCACAGCTTCTAAGGGGCAATACTTCAAGCCCACATCTGGAGGAATGTGGTACTTAGCCCTGAATCCCTCTATACCAGAAGGCGTATCCACTAGACACTTAAACCTACCCATGGGATATAGGCTCGAGACGAAGATTCGTGAAGAAGGGAAGGAAAAGCTGATAATCGAAGAGAAAAGAATTTGGGAAGAGGAGAAACTTACAGAAGGAAAAACGTGTGTTCTTTGGGAACTTCTTGAGAGAGAGAAGGAGATTCGATAGCTCTACAATAAGTTTGCTTTTTGGAAGAAATGGTGAGTGTCGCGACTACCGAAGTGTTTTAGACGATTGGGGAGCGACGGTTCGTGGGAAACATCCCGCTCAAAATTTCAGGAACGAATCCAAGCCGTTGGATCCCCATCTCACTGTTGAAGGTACGCGACAGGGAGTTACTCAGTGCAATTAATGCAAGCGTTTCGTATAACGAAGCACCAAAGATTTACCCAGAAGGCGCAGGCAGGCTCCGCGCGTGTGACAATTTAAATGACACGTTAAGGAAAGATTCGTGGGTCAAAAACCCATCTGCCTCCTCGGATCGGAGTCAAACGACTTTTTGAGGGGCCATTGTATGGGGTAAAAGCGTCAAAGCACCATATGGGCCTGGGGCCTGGTCCGAGGACGTGGACTCCGCTAAAGGGGCCATGAGCCGCGAACAGGGCCTCCAAAACTGGGGCCCAAAGGCCCGCCGACCAGACCACCAGCCTGTTGGATGAGGATCCGAGGAGAAGGTCTCCTCGAACATGAGAGTTAGGGACAGAAGAGGGTAGCTTGACGTCCAGGGAAGAGCTCCTCAAGATCGATGAGTTATCCCACGCCTTAATGAGATGTCGAGGAGGGAGACAAGGGAGACATGCACTGTATAAAGCTGCTGCCACCGCATTAAAGGCCTTTCACCTACCCGCCTGGCCTCATTAATGGAGAAATGACTTCTGAGGGGACGGTGGACAACCTTATGGGCATTGGGGAGCATTTTCAGGGAAAAGACAGATGATAACCAGAAATGGGAAGTATAAATAGAGAATGGTGGACCAAAGGAACGGGATCGGGATTTTCTCTAAGGAAAGGAGACTCTCTCTCTCCTCCCAGATAATAGAGGGGAAGCCTGGACACAAGCTTCTCAGCCCCCATCCGAGAAGATGCAGAAACACTCCCCCAACCCCTAGCACGCTAGCAGCGGACTTAACCCTTCCCCCATAGCTTTCCAGGGCCCCAAGAAGTCTAGGCCTTAAGCCAATTCTCTACAAATTCTATTGTGTAGGCCACTTGGGCCGGCCCGGTCTCGCATTTGGGCCCAAGGTTAGCTTTGTGTCCTTACAATATAAATTTACCCTAATACTATTTATTTTTAATTTAATTTTTTATTCTTTATTTATGTATTCCAATGATAAATAAAGAAAGTGGATTAAGATTATTGTTTGTGGAAAAAAAAGAAATAATTTTAAAAATTATAAAAAATTGATGTCTAAATAAAATGTAATGTAAAATAGATAGTTTAATGTAGGACCTTTATATGTTTTCATTGTACTTGAAATATAAATTTACATTGTAAACACATAAAAATTGGCAAATGTTGAACGCGTTCGCAAAAAGTGTAAAATATTATTATTTTTTTACCCCTAAAAATGTGGATGGGCATTAAATTAATAAAGCTTTTTATACTTTTTTTTTTCTCACTATTTTGGGGGTGAAGCTATTTTATTTACCCCTAGAATTTTTATAATCTTTCTAATCTAATTTTCCATTCTTTTTAATCTATTACATTTTCAACTAAAAATTTACTTAGATTTTTTTAATTACAGTGACTTGTCAATTTGCTTTGATAAAGATATATAAGAATACACTCTCATTATAAAACACGGACTATAAAATTTTAATTATGTTTTTAGCATCCACATGGGAAAAAAATTCTTGAGAATTAATTTTATTGGGAAAAAATATTAATCTTGTTAAAATTATTGATTTTAACAGAAGCCAAAAGTTTGTTTACTAATAACTATCTTCTTTTTTTTTTTTTTTAGAGAGTTTCAACCTGTGGTGCATGCTCCTAATGATCACTCTATTCATTTATATATCTCAAATAAGGTGTCAATCTTGCCATTGGCTTGAATTGCTCTTTTTCCCTCGCCGTTAATATTATAATTTTTCTTAAACAATTAAAAGAAGGGGAAAAAAAAGTTAATGAAGGAATGCATTGGATTTTCATAATGGAATTTTTCATACCTCCAAAATCGGGTTTCAAAATCAGCTCTCTCTCTCTCTCTTTCTCTTTTGAAATTTAATTGCCTAGATTAATGGTTCAACATTCTTTTCCTTAATCTAGTTGCCTACTACGCCAATTCATTATATGCAAACGAAAATTCCAATTCTATAGCCTACAAAATGAAGTTCCTCAAGTCCTACATATATATTCCCTGGGAAAAAAAAGTCCTACATATAAAAGAATATATATGTTCAAAGTGACTCATAAACATCATTTATCAAGGTTTCCAATACCCACACTCGTTAAGTTTTTATTTTTATTTTTATAATTTGATAAGTACAATGAAGGAAGGGAGATTTAAATCCTATACACTTCTATTGGTTTTGGTTCTTGTTCCAGGATCAATAACAGCAGCCCTTCCTCTTAGTATGCAAAGAACCTCCATAATTGTCTTGAGGGGACAAAGTTTAACTACAAAACCAGTTGTAACCTTAGACTACAAACTGCTTTAATAAGATGACATGTGTAAAATATGGCATGAGCATTGCACATGATTTCTTAAGTAAACTTAACCTAACTAACTCTAGTTAACTACACCACCTATTAAAAAAATAAAAATTAAAAATTAAAAACCTAAAAAACCAAAACATATAATCTCTCTCTCTCTCTCTCTCTCTCTCTCTCTCTCTCTCAAAACGAAGAAACCCAGCTCCCACAGGTCCCAAACCCTCCTGTCTTCACCATTGGCCGGCCATCCCAAACCCTTGGTCTCCACCGCCGGCCCACCACCTCAAATCCTGTATAGGTTTCAACAACTACTTCTGATGTTATCCAAGAAGAGCACCATTTTGGCAAAAGCACTAAATAGGTTAGAGTTAGGGTGCAACTTTATTGGATGGAGATTGAAGACTATTTTTTATTGTTAGACTATTGGCAAACTGTTAACCTTTTAGTGTTTTTTTTTTTTTGGTGATGTCATTGGCATATTGAAGACTATTTTTAATTGTTAGACCATTGGCAGATTGATGCCATTAGCATTGAAGGTACTCAATGCTTATAAACCATCAACCATATATATATATATATATATATATATATATATATATATATATATCGTAGAATAGTCTAGGCTTCACTATAAAATTGTTCAATTCTTAGATTAGCTGACAACGAAATGCTTATGCAAGCTGCACATTGTTCATGTTTATTGTTATATATATATATATATATATATATATATATATAAATGCTTCCAATGACCAAAGATATGTCATTATAGATGCTTGGGAGTCAACTAAATTATTTTCTTTTAAGACATTTCTGCTTGAGCATGTTTGTTTGCCTATTTAATGCTATCATTACAATGTCTTAGGAATATCAGCTGCTTCCAGGTGAGGTGATGCATAAGTGGTGCACATGAAATTATCTGAAGATTTACTAATGGCAGTTTAAATTTTTTTTATTTGTTTGCATCATGATCAATTTGATTACACTTTCAAAAGTATAGTAGTAGAGGTAAACAAGATAAGGTGTTGAAAATGAGACATAATTGCTACATCCACCATCCTCCGTACTAAAGATTGTCCACTGGATGCAATGTAGAGATCATGATGTAAGGTCAATTTATTTTACTTCAGGGCAGGAAGGTAATAGTAGTCATTTTACGTACTTTTAACCAGTCTTTTAGTTCATAATTCCATACTAGTCATATTGTCAAGTGGGGCGGAATATAGTTTAGGCTGACTTTATTTTAGCTATTTATGAGAGATATGTTTGTGGTTCAAAATGGTACCGCCTGTTCTGTAGTCCTAGTTTACCACAAGTGCATTGTAACTTTCAGTAAGAAAGATTTGAAATTCCCTGGCAAAAAAGCCCAATAATGATTCTGCTCTATTGATATCTATTTCCTTGCAGTATCCATTTTTTAATGCTACATATTGCTATATCAGGTGGCACACCAAATTCAACCATTTCTATTGTTACATATTCACCCTCCATACTTTTGTTTATTTCACACAAGCAGTCTATTACAGCTCTATATGCAGTGAGATTGGGTTTAAATTTTATACACCATCTCAACTTTCCAAGTTAATGCCTCTGCCACATAATTGTCAAAGAAATTTCATATTAGGTCACTAGCAGATAAGAAATAACCATTTTAATAATAAATTATACCACTCAAGTAAAGGACTAAATACTTAGCTCAAGTGCTTTCATCAAGATCTTACAACAAAACTTTAATTCACGTTGTGACCCAACAAGCATACAATCCATTGCCAATTGCAAAGGCAATAAAACAGACTCTAATGCTTTCAGTGGTAGGTTTTTGGAAGCAAATAAGGAGAATTCTAGCAGATAGGGACATTACAAAAGAGCTCCATAGTATGAAATGAACCATAAATAGAGGCCATTCCCTGACTGCCTTTTACATGCCAATGCAAGAGTAATGCTCAAAAAAGATTTCAACTTGTGGCAGATAAAACTGCAACACCTTTTCTCTTTCGATTTAATAGATTTTGTCGCTTGTATTAGGCCTTGAATTCCCTTGAATATAAGAAAACAAACTATCCCAACAGCAGCAACCATGTGTAGAAAGAACATATACAGGCAACTAGCCAGCAATAATTTGTTCATGTTGCAATGTGATGTCAAGGATGAAGCAGATTTCCTTGCAAAAGAAAAGAAAAAGATGATGAAGCAGAATTTGAGATGCATTTAATGATGAGGAAAATTACAATTCCAATCAAAGAAGGGCTTTTGTCCAAACAAGAGCACCATAATTTATGAAATATGTAAAAAGCTTCATCTATAATAGTTGATGATGATGACAATGGGACCAGCAAAAAGTAACCTTACAAATAAAGAAAAGCATATTCCTGTCAAATATCGGAAACTTTATCCAAATTCCTGAAGAAGTTAAAGCCACAAGAAATGATATCAAATATTCTCACTATCTTCTCACTACAAGCTAGAAGTTCTTCATTTATCAAAAATTCAATGGCACCTATTTTGTTGAATCCACCAAATTAGCTCTCCTTCGAATCAAATGTAGCACAGACACTGTCTCTGCTTGAAAGATGTACATCAACACAACTAAATATAGCATTACAAAAACAACACTAAACCACAGTACAGGAAGACAAAACCATAGATAGCAGCACTAGGAGGATTTGAGGTGGGTCAACGATGGGTGGGCAAGTGGTGGAGACAAAGGAGGATTTGAGGTGGTGAGCCGGCGGTGGAGACAGTGCAGGATTTGAGGTGGTGGGCCGGCAGTGGAGACAATATTGGATTTGATGTTTGCCGGCTGGCGGTGGAGACAGGAGGGTTTAGGACCGGTGGGAGCTAGGTTTCTTCGTTAAGAGAGAGCGAGAGAGATTATACATTTTGGTTTTTAAGGTTTTTAGTTTTTATTTATTTTTTATTTTTTAATAGGTGGTGTAGTTAACTAGGGATAGTTGGGTTAAGTTTACTTAAGAATTCATGTGCAATGCACATGTCATTTTTTACACATGTCATCTTATTAGAGCAGTTTGTAGCCTAAGACTACAATTGATTTTGTAGCTAAGCTTTTTCCTTGTCCTAATACATTGGGTTCAGGTTCAATGTCAAAATCCTCTAACTATGAAATCTCACTAATCTTCAAAAGCCCCTAGCAACCCATTAGCAAATCAAAGGCCCATAATTATTCACTTTACTCTCAAAATATCCACCATTTTGCTTTCAATGTCACCCACCATATAAAATAAAAGCAAAATGGTGTATAGATTTGATTGACGAAGTAGATCAAAACAGTCTCCATCATTGGCAACCTCCTCAGAATCAACAACTAAAAGGCCAGTATGTGTGCTCATGGATTAGAGAATTATATAACCTTCTGTGATAGAAAGCATGTTGGAAAAATAGCAAAGTGAATAAGAAATTGATGTTTTCTATATTCACTTGAAAATGTTATTAAAAGTGATAAAAATCTTGAGTCCTACATAGGAAATGAAATAGATAATATATGATTTTATATGTTCATGAGTTAGACATTGGGCTGGGCTTTTGGCATATGTGAATTGAGCCTACTTGTCCAAATAATAATATTTTATTATTTTAATTTGTTGAGTCAGTTAGTCTGTGCATAGCAGTTATTATTGAAACAGAGTAATTTATACATAGTCCCTCATTCATAAAGACTACTTTTTTTAACAAACTCTCCTAATGAGAATATTTTGTGCATTTCATTTTGTGTCAAAGAGAGAGAAAGAGACATTGAATAGTTCATAGAGCACGACCTTGTGTGCTTTATTTTCATGCTGTAAATCATTTTATCTTGGGAAGCAGACGTCAGTGAGTTTCAAAGCACCACAGTGATTGTGTGAGGGGCGAAATCTATTTTAAGGAGATTGTGTTAAACACAAGATTTGATCTGAATTGTTCATCCTTCACGCATTTGATCTGTGAGTTTTTAATTATTTACAGATTTCTCTTTATATATATATATATTCAGTATTTGTTTATTACTTTTGTCTTGTACATCTATTTGTGTTATTGCTTATTTTTAGATTTGTGTTTTGTTCCTTTTGCTTTACCACAAAAATAAATTGTTGAAATATAACCAACAATCTTAAAGTAGATTTTCTTGATTTCGTAATTTACTTTTTGTGAATTATGTAAAAGGATTTGTTACGGTGATTGTGTTTAAGATTTATCCGTTTAAATATTATAGTTACCGATGGTTAAGTAACTTTGCGAATAGTTTGTACACTTATGCATACGGAATCTTTGCAATTCAATCACGGACTAAACTTAGAGATATTGAGAATCTTTCAATGCCGTGTAGAAACTAAAAAGGTATCAATTCATTTTAAGGATTTGCATTTATTAAACTTTGTTTTACTTGATCTTACTTTCTTCCTTATTATATTATTATATTAGGATATTTTCCTCTTGGATCTTTGGTTGATTGGCTTTGATTGATATCTTTGCTAGGATTGTGTCTGCACTGTTTGATTTTGAAGAATAGTTAGCTTATAATATATTATATTAGGATATTTATATTCTTTAATCTTTGTTTGACTGAGCAATATATATTTGCTAGATTGTATTTCTTAGATACTCTATATGTAGAATTCTTTCACTTTTTAAATATCTTTTGTATAATATACTATTTGATGTTAAGCTTGTTTATCTTATTTGCATGGCTGGACAATGTTTAGAGTCTATAGTTTAGTGTATGAGTACTGTGTGGCTCTATTTTTGCAATCCAGTATTTTATATATTATATATGATATGATCTTTCTTATTCACATGGCTCTGAACCTTTGTTACTCTGTTGGCTATGTATTGTCTAGTCTTCTAAGTGCTTGACAGTTGTTGATTTGTCTTTTGTACAGATTCATGTTTTTTTTTTAATTTTGATTGTAATTCTTTGGTACCTGTGTAGAACACTTTTACTATCAAGATTCTTTGTATATTCTGGCATTGCACAGAGACTAGATAGCTTATAATATTGTCTATGATTTTTACTTTAAAGTGATACTTGAATGCAATGCTGTGTTTATATATTTTGGTTATTGTGTAATATAAATCAATGCTTCAGTTGGTTTTTGAGAATTCAATCTGATGGAGTTCTATTTTGATAGAAATGTCAAATGAAATTGTGCCCGTTGCTGCCCTTATTACTGTTCCTGTTAATCATAGAGAAAAGCCAGAGAAATTCAATAGTACTGAGTTTAAAAGATGGCAACAAAAAATGCTATTCGATCTCACAACCCTGAATTTGGCAAAATTTTTGTATGAGAATGCTCCAAAGCTCAAGGAAAATGAGACAGATAGGCAAGTGGTTGCTGCTATAAAAGTATGGAAACATGCTGACTTCCTGTGCAAAAACTATATAGTTCAATCAAGATAGCAAAAGAATTGTGGGATTCCTTGAATAAGAAATACAAGAAAGAAGATGCTGGAACTAAAAAGGTCATTGTGGGCAAACTTCTAGATTACAAAATGGTGGATTCCAAAACTGTGCTTAGTCAAGTGCAAGAGCTATAGGTAATCTTACATGAAACACATGCTGAGGGTATGTCTGTAAGTAAATCATTTCAAGTGGCTACTATCATTGAGAAACTGGCTCCATCTTGGAAAGATTTCAAAAATTACTAAAGCATAAGCGCAAGGAGATGCGGCTAGAAGACTTGATCGTAAGATTGAGAATTGAGGAAGACAATTGCTCTTCAAAAAAAGCCATAGGGAATCACTACATAGAATCTAAAGCAAAAATTGTGGAGTATAATAAGAATAAGAGGAAATACTCTGGTGAAAGTTCAAGTCAAGGAACTAGTGGGGGCAACTTTACAAAGTTCAACGGAAAATGCTATGTGTGTGGCAAGATGGGCATCGTGCTAAAGACTACCATAAGCGTAAAGATCAAGGGACCAAGAAAGGCTTTCAAGCCAATGTTACTAAAGTGGAAAATCTTTCTAAAGATGTGGATGATATAGACCTTTTTGCAATGATTTCTGAAGTGAACTTGGTAGGAGGAGATGCCACAGAATGGTGGATGGACACTGGCTCTACTCGTCATGTATGTTTAGATCTGAATTTATTTTCTTCATACCATCCTGTGGACAATGGAGCATAACTGAGGTTTTAAATTTCCTAACAAATATCAGAGCGGGTACACTCATTGGATTAATTTCTTGAGTGTGATCCTTGACCCCCGTTGTCATGGAAGTTCTTGGTGAGTTAAAAGTCTTGAACTTTTTGACAAAGATATTCATGGAGAATTCCTAAACCTCTAAGGTTGTAGGAAAAGGAAAGGTAATATTGAAGATGACTTCAGGCAAGAAACTTACTTTGAATAATATGCTGCATGTGCCAAATATTCGTAAGAATCTTGTTTCTTGCTCACTTTTGAGTAAGAATGGTTTCAAATTGGTCATTGAATCTGACAAGTTTGTACTCACAAAGAATGACATGTACGTGGGAAAGGGCTATATGAGCAATGGGTTTTTCAAAATTAATATAGAGTAAATCTGGATTATTGCAAGTGTGGATTTGGTTTGTAATACTATAAGTGTAATATTGTAGTTGTGTGATATAGAGATGACTTTTATATATATATATATATATATATATATATATATATCTTTAGTTGACTTATATATGTGTTTAATGTAAATATCTAGACTACTTTATTACTTTTCAACTTCTCTATATTAGTGTATGAGACTCTTTCAACTTTCCTCTTGTCTGCTTTTTAGAAAAAGTAGTTTGGCATATTACAGAGGGAAAAGTTGTGTTGGCATATGAATTGACATGTTAGACTTATAAGATTATTTATTATGTTTAAACCATGTGAACTTGTTCAGTGTCAAATTGAGGCACAAGAGAGAAAACATTCCCGCGTGTGAAAGGTATTGGATATATCAAAAGGAAGAGTTCCTTTGCAAGTATTATATTCTCTAACCTCAAAGAAAATGTGTAAGACACTATGAATTATGGAAAGGTCAAATAATTTTTTTATAACTCTTTAAATGTGGGGGTGTCTTCTTAAAAAGAAAAGTGGCTTATTTAAAGAGGTTTGATTGAGATACAAAACAATGACATGAGAAATGTGCAGAGGTTTGATTGAGATACAAAACAATGACATGAGAAGTATGCTACTTATTTCTAAATAGGTAATTACCAATTAGTGTCTTGGTAGTACACATAGTTATGGTAGGTCTTGACATATTCGTCAGAGACATATTACCATGAAGCAGTTGCTCTCAAATGGAAATCGTTCCTAATTATAAAATGGATTTGTAATTAGTTGTTTAAGTGGAATGCAAGTAAACTGCTCATCGAGGGGAATGGGGTTAAAGCCTATTACTTAAAAGTCTTAGGGATGACAACCCAACCTAGTTGATTATAGATCCCTAGATCTAGGTCCAAAGGGACAACCCAATCGTGAAGGCTAGTTTTTATCACTATGGAGATTACATCTCCTACTCGTTCCTATGATGAAATAGTGATGCCTGTAAGTGATAGAGTAAGCTTTGCTTTTAATAATTCTTATATCTTGGAATTCCGAGTGAGGTATAACAGGATACTCTTAATAAGAATCACCTATATAAGTGTGAAGTGAGCCGCTTCCATGAGAGTTTCAAGGCTGAATTCTCTAAAGCACTTCATGAATTTACCAGGATATGTTTAAGGCCGAAATGAACACAACTATAAGAAAGAAATATGTCCAAAAAGGAGCTGTGTGAATTCTATTATCTTGGTATACACAAACGGCTGAACAGATCAAGACATCATGTTCACTGGTTAATTAGTATACCCGATAGTCTTTCACAAAGAAAAGTTCAAAGCCACAAGCTACTTCTCCTGATACAGTAACATTTCTTCTACTCTCTCTGTGTCTGCATCATCATTTGCATTATGTTTATCAATTTCTATTCATGTGGGGGATTATTGAAAAAATAGCATAGAGTGAATAAGAAACTGATATTTTCTATATTCACTTGAAGATGTTATTAAAAGTGGTAAAAATTCTGAGTCCTACATAGGAAAGAAAATAGATAATATATAAGTTTATACATATGCTTATGAGTTGGACATTGGGTTAGGCTTTTGACATATGTGGACTAGATCTACTTTTCCAAATAATAATATTTTATTATTTTAATATGTTGAGTTAGTTAGCCTGTGCACAGCAGTTATTACTGAAATAAAGTGCATGTTCAGTAATGTATAATTTATATGTAGTCTCTCATTCATAAAACTACTTTTTTTGAAAAAACTCTCCCAGTAAAAATATTTTGTGGATTTCATTTCGTGTTAAAGAAAGAGAAAGAGACATTGAGTGGTTTGCAAAACACGATCTTGTGTGTTTCGTTTTCGTGTTGTAAATTATTTTATCCTAGGAGGCAAACGTTCGTAAGTCTTAAAACACCACAATGATTTTGTGAGGAGCGAAATCTGCTTTAAAGAGATTGTGTCAAATACAAGACTTAATATAAATTGTTCATCCTTCACGCATTTGGTCTGTGAGTTTTTAATTATTTGCATATTTCTCTTTATACATATATTTAGTATTTGTTTATTGCTTTTGTCTTATACATCTATTAGTGTTTTTGCTTAAGATCTGTGTTTTGTTCTTTTTGCTTTATTACAAAAGTAAATTGTTGAAATATAACCAACAAAGCACTTAACAGCAAATAAGTAGACAACATTTATTAAATAGATAGGACAACGTCTATACCATGAAAAACAAGATTGATATTACATATGCTACAGTTTAAAAATCAAAGTTGCCCAACCATGCAATTATTCTTTGATCAACTAACAAGGACCAATTACTATATGATACACAAACTAATCCGATAACTTTTGAGAATTCTTATAACAAATTCACCTTATAAAAGAGACTAGGCAAAGTCACGAAACGATAAGACTTTTTGACAAATTAATTTTATTCTGCAGTACTACAATGTTTACTGTTAATAAGGCTTAGAATGAAGAAACAACTACACTTACAGGAACAACCAAATAAGCTACACTTGAGCATTATTGGCATTAACAAATATAATGAATTAGCTTCTAAAAGTTTAGCCCAAAATGTGTAAGGCTTATTCCACAATCCCCAAGCCAAGTTCATAAGAATGGCTATGTTGTTATGGATAGCAGTGCGCAACCCCAAACCCCTTGGTTTTCAAGCTTAGCAATTGTATCCCAAGCAATAGTATTTGTGTCTCCACAGATAAACTTCCTATTCATTCTAGTTTTTGCGGAAGCAACTTGATTTGCTTGCAGCATATGGTAATCGTATTAGTAGATTTTAATCAACCTTGATCTTCCTCCTATAGAGATAAACTTCGTTTGCCAACCCCAACCTTCAGTTCTTTAAAAATAAAAATTCCAAAACGAAATGGTAATCTTTGGATGTTCTTGTAATTATAGGTGTTCCTAAATATTTAGGTAAGTTTTCAGATTAAGGGATATTTAAAATACCACAATTGGTTTCGATCACTTCTGGGAATTTGGAGTGAAAACCAAATTTAGATTTGTCTAAGCTGATAAATCGCCATGAAAGGTTTCAAAATTTTCCCAAAATATCCTTGATGTTTTGACAAATATTTATCATTAAATACAGTCTTTCAAGGCTTTCAAAGGCATAATAATTAAGATAAACAAATTCGGAAATAGTAGATTTCCTTGTCTAATACCCCTCTGTGAGATATAGAAAAGCATATACTGACTTGATCATATTCAGGATGAGTTAGATTAGAATAAGAGTTAAAACAATGAAGTATCCTCCGTAAATTCCCATTCAAATCCATCATTTGCTTTAAGTAGATCAATTTTAGAAGCAAAGAGATTATACTTTATAGTCAAAGATTTTCCTAACCACTGAATAAACGGGTGGAGTTGAATACAACCCGAAACTATAGCAGATCAAATTGAATTGACCTATGGGATCAGAGACTATCAAAGACGAAAAAGCACCCAAAAATTAAAAATAAAGCCTATCACTGTTCACAGATGAAAACCATTAAATACACTCACAATTCACAAATAGAAACACAGAGCCTGGAAAAAAAAATGAAAAAAAAAATGAAACACACAGCCAATAATCGGATCTAACATAAGAATCGCATTCTATTCTAATATGACTGCTACAACTAAATATACAAAATCGAAAAAACTGGAAAGCTTAGGAAAATAAGAAAAAAAATTGAGTTAGAATGTAGCGACTTGTTCGAGGCCATAATCGAAGCGAAAATTAGAAATTTGATAGGCACGGAACTAAAATCCTAGCCATAATTTGTCTTAATGCAAAATGGCCCCGTTAATTATTAGTTGTGAAGTTAAGTTGGGCCGTAGGGATTAAAAGTGGGCCAAAGTTGGAAGAGGGAATCCTTGTGCACCTGAATCCATTGGTTACAAACTAGGCTTGGAATTTGATGGGCCTCAAACTCAGCTCTGTTTAATTGCCAATAGAATCGTGCAGATCTCAAAGGCCTTCTGGTGATGTGGACTGCCCACATTTGTGAGAGTTCTTTAAAGCGCTTGTCTAGTTTGGTCATTCAAACCCTAATATACAGGCCTCCTCAAAATGGCTATTGACCTACTAATTGTAAGTCATGTGCCGATCAACTAAGTTGGCATCCAGCTTCTTACAATTATCAAAAACAAATGTCATGAGATTTTTAAAGAGTTGTGTGTGTTTGTTTTTCAAAAAAGAATTAGTAATTGTTCCACACTGCTTAAGAGCAGGGGTGGCTTTATATGTATCTCAAGATGGTCACAGGACCACCCTGTCTTGCCAAGAAAAAAGAAAAAAAAAATATATATATATATATATATATACACACACACACACACACATACCCTAAATTAACCTATTTTGGCCACCATAATAAAAATATTGACCACCTTGATTTGAGAATTATAAGAATTTTGATTAAATAATAATAATAATAATAATAATAATAATAATAATAATACTTCATTTACAATATTTTTACACTAATTTCATAAAAAAAAAAAAAAAAATCTTATGTGATAAACGGAAATTGGTCACTATTTATAATTTGGGTCCAATATTGACATCACTTTTTAAACCATTAATAACAAATTGTTGTATAAGATTTGTTTTTAAAACGTTGTAGATGTAGCATCATTCCAAAAATAATTCTGGTCCCTCAAGAAAAATATTGTAGTCATGAGTTCTCCTTCACAATGCCAGCAGTTATGTTCTTTTCGACTTTGCAGTGGCAATAATTTTACTTTCCTTAGCGACTCATCTCACAATTGTAGCAAACTTCATCCATTTTTCTTTCTATTCTCTATTATTATTTCAATTTTCTTACTTTATTACTCTCATCTCAGCATTCTCAATTCTCACTTTATCTCTTATTAATCTTTTTTTTTTCTTTGTTAGTAGAAAAAAATGGTAACACTTCATGTATTTTCGTTTTTTTTTTTTTTTTTGGTGATAGGTATATATTCAAGTTATTTCTTTATTAAATTTTTTATAATTTAAGTTTCCTAGTGACCACCTTAAAAATAATTCCTGCAACCGCCACTATTTAAGAGAATTTATTGTGCGTAGTATAACTTGTCTCATCCTTCCTTAAAACCTACCATAGCTTTTGAGTGGAGTTTATGGTGTGTTTTTGTATTAGAACTTCTTTCTCACTCCCTTGTGTGTGTGTTTGTTTCTATTAAAATAAAAGTCGGAAGAAATAACCTATTGCTTATTAGGATGTGTGCTTGACATAATTAAAAACAACCCACACTATATCAAGCCCAGCTAAAAGACAGTAAGATCAGATCAGATAAGAAAGCAATAGATTATTTATTCCGATAAAAACAACCCAAAATACATCAAGCCTCAACTAAAAGTAAGAAAAAGAAAACAACCGTACGTATATAACGTTAGTATACAAATCCTTTCAAAATCTTTTTTTTTTTTTTTCTTCAAAATTTGTTGCAACGGCAAATTGCGAATGGTGCTTGCTTTCAAAAGTAGACGCTAGTTCACCAATCAAAACCCATCGCCTCCAACAATTATTGTATATAAAAAAAGTTCTAAATTTTATCAGTGCTCAGGCTTAGGGAGCTCATTCAAATCAGGGATATCAGGGTGAGGAAGCTCATTCAAATCAGGAATACGACCATCATCTTGCGCAAGGACGAAGTCAGAACTTAGAGTTAAGGGGGCGGTTTTGCTATTGGTTATGTGCGGCAATTTTAGCCTTCGGCTCTGCTGCTTAACTAATTGCTAAGGAATTTTCTATTTTTTTTTATTTATTATTTTTTTTGTGCTTTTGATGTGTGTGTTGTTGCATTGTAAGGACAAAATTATTTTAATTAAAATTTTATAAAGGGTTGGGTTGTTTGTTTTGAGTAAAATTAGTTGATTGAACTTAATTATTTTTGGCTTTACTATTAGTAATTTTTGTTATTAGGCTAATTTTTTTTTTTTGGGCTTGTACCTATAAAAATTTTTATGGCCTTTAGAAAGAGGAAAATGCTAGAGTTACAATTTTTTTACAAATAGTTGATGGGATGAATGATTATTAGTAAGTAAAAAAATGATGTAAGTAGCAGATCTAGATGTAAATCAATAAGAATTCACTATCTCAACCGTTTGTAAAAATATTGTAGAAAAGTTTGTGACTATAGTATTATTTTTAAAAGAATCAATAATATTATTAAGGGGCAAAGTGTAATTTTATAAAACAAAATTGCTAAAATATGTAGCTATATATATACTAATATTTTTTATTAAAAGAAAATTAGGGGGCCATTGCCCCCAACGCCCAGGTCTACCTCCGTCCATGCTCTTGGGGCTTCATCACAATAGTCCTTTTCCCCCCTTCAGAACGCGTTGGGATGAATTCTCATGTGGCCACATAAAGCTTTTTTCAAGGGAAACTGTTTCCCACAAACCTCACACTGGTATTGTGGAACAGTAAGAGCATTGCCTTCATGAATGACTTGGTTGTTCCATGGTGTATGATAGTTGGCGAATGAAAGAGAGAAACTTGCAAGAGCTTGAAGAAGGAAGAAAGGAAACTAGGAAGTGTTTACGTGACTGCCAAATCGATGAAAAAGTTATACTGTTTTATAGGGGAGCCGCCAATGCCTGGTTATGTACCAAAACTGGTAGTTAATTGTAGCTTAAAAAAAAAAAAAAAAAAAAAAAAAAAAAAAACACACAACTCGCTCAGTTCCCACATAGAGCCGTGAATAATTGGATCAAGAAAAGGTTTTCTTACAGAAACCGTAGAAGTGGTTGCATAAGTTTGCAAAATAGAAAAAGAGGTTAATTTTACAGATTGTAACCAAAAAAACACCCACTTCAATGCTTGCATAAGTTCTTATATATCTAAAATTGCTACTTGCAATAACTCTGCATATATTAATAATTTATTATTTTTTCTCTCTCATCTTTAGGGTTCTCCCTCTCTTTAGTCTTTCCCAATGGCCATAGCAACCCACTCTTTCCCAACGGCCACAACAACCCAACAAAGAAGAAGAAGATGACAAACATCTAACCACCAACTCAACATCACCCAACCATCACCACTGCAACCCAACTCAAATGAAGCCAAACAAAAATCAAGCTAAACCCACTGGTAAACCCAACTCATAATCAATTCAAACCCAAAGAAAAACTCATCCCAAACCCAAACCAAAATCAATAAAAACTAAATCCAACCCACCGGAAAACCCATATAAGAAATCCAACAGAAACCCAACACCCAATGGAAATCAGTTGGATTTGCCGCCGCCAGGTTGCTACCGCTCTGCCGTCAATTTGCCTTGTTGCTGCAGTCGGATCTTCTGCATATGTGAATTTTGGGTTTGAGATATGAGTGAGGAAGAGAGTTTAGGGAGAAATAGAGGCAAAGAAGAATTGAGAGAGAGAGAGACGGTTGAGACTTGGGATAAAAATATATAGATTAATGAAAGATATATTTATTAATAAAATAATAATAAAAAAATATTATTTAAATAAATTAGAATGTATAATAGATATTCTGTAGGTGTTTTATAAAATTGATATTGTAAAATAAAAAAAAAGTAGGTTGTTGGTGTAAAATAGAAGAAAATATTTAGCCAGATTGATGCAGTTGCTCTTGTAGTGGAACCTATATGACGTCATTTAATTTTGTGGAGAGGTAATTATTACGGTGTAGCTAACATTGTACTCCCGTTCAATAGAGGAAAACCACGTCATTAAAGATGGATAACATCATATTACTTGCCACATCATTTCAACAAAGCTACAAATTTTAACATCATACTTGCCGCATCATTCCAACAAAGCTACAATTTCTAATGTATAATATATATTGTACATTCAACTCCAAAAATCACTCACATCAATCTAATTAAACCTATGTAAATTTACATTGTTATTACAATAATTGTATAATTATACACGGTTTTTATTTACATGCAAATCTATTTTTAATACTTCTTTACTCATATTCAAGAAAGAGAAATAGATGATCTAATATAGGTTTTTTTAAAAAGTTATATGAAATAAAAAAAGTCGATTCTTATATTAAAATTTTTCTAAAAAAGAGATTCTTATATAAAAATAGATAGAAGATGATGCAAATGCTCTTAGCCCTAAGCTGTTATTCGTGTCCTTTCTTGCTTGAGTAAATTCAAATTTTCATTCTGGAATTGGGCGGGTTGGTCAAAGTTGTCAACATAATGTAAAAGCTTTTCAAATTTTCATAATTCTAGGAATTCTCTCTCTCTCTCTCTCTCTCTCTCTCTCTCATGGATCTATTTGTTCATCATCACCTCCGTTTTGCTGCTGTTTCCTTCCACCACAACATTGGCAACACATCTGCATTAGCGAGGTACCAATTATGTTATATTTTTTTTTTAAGTACAAAATGTGCTCGCTGAAATGCTTCATAGAGATTTAGTTTTAAAAAATTTGTTGTAGGCTTGTGTTCTGATAATTAGGGGCTATGAGTTTACGTTACTTTGGTGCTCCAAAGGTGTCATTGGACTAGCTTCATTTGCCATGTCTTGAGGGTGGTATTTAATTATGTTTTTTTAGGCGCTGTTTGATGTAGGACAAGATATGGAGTTTAATTTTTATCTTTTGTTGATTTTTGAAATTTTTATTATTTTAGGTGATAGGATTTTATTTCCTTGAAGGGGTGGTTTTTTTAGGATTTTCTAGTCAAAATAGGGTCCTCTTATGGTAGGTTATTGTTTAGGATATCTTTTAGAATATTTTTATTTTGAAAACAAGTGTTTTTGGAGCCTTTAAATAGGCATGCAATATGTATTACTAACTTATCAATTTAAATTCAATAAAATTGAGATTTTTATTATTTCTAGTGGATTCCAGTGTTTTTCATTGTGAATTTAAGGGCCCCCTTACTTATAAATTTAAGGGTTTTTTTATGCTAAAACAAGATCTAGCCCATTATCATGTTTTTGTTCCGCATCATTGGGTATTAGAGATCATTAGTACCTTGGGGTGGCAAAGGGTGGAAACAAAAGCAACCACCTTGCTGACAAGCTTTTTTAGAGATGTACTCCATGCTTATTATCAAAGTATCGAACACAGGTACCAAGAGATTCCCGATATGCTCATTGCTCTTGGTTTCAAAAACAAAAGCAATAGTGATGGTGGTGAAGATATTTGTGTCAAAGAGTACTATAAGGGGCCATAATCAGGAGTGGAGTTAAGTTTAAAGGGCCCAAAATGATTAATTTGTAAGAGTGTGGACTTCCGATGTCAACCCTAATGCACTTTCATGGTCTAATTACTGAGTTAGTGGAGGAAAAAATGAGAGAATACGTAAAAGTGAAACTAAATTTGGGAATAACACTTGAGTTAGGAAGAGGATCAAATTTTCATATAAAGCTCAAGTTTAGTCTACAGGATGTTATAATACATAATTTCTTTGTGTCTCTGAATGCTTAACCCCCTTTTTGGAGGAGCTCCCTTTTCTTATATAGCTCTCTAAATTGTATCCTGACCCTCTACTTATACAATCATTGATCTTTTTTTGAATATTTGTCCCATCAGGGTTGTGCTAGAGGTGGTGAAACATGCTACAGGATGTTATAGTACCAAATGTCTTTGTGTCTCTGTATGTTCAACCCCCTTTTTAGATGAATTCCCTTTTCTTATATAGCTCTCTGAATTGTATCATAGCCCTCCACTTGTATAGCCATTGATCTTCTGTTGGATATTTGTCTCATCAAGGTTGTGTTGGAGGTGGTGAAACATGCAATGGGCTATAGGGATATTGTTCGAGGGTCATTCCACCATTAATGCACCCACCTGAGTTGGTGCAGAGTATTGAATATGGAGGTGATAGGCATTGCACCTAGGTACTTCCCTTCTTCTCTGCTTGCACGTCTCCACCTGATCCCCTTGGTACTTTGTCTTTTATTGGTAATGTCCGACTTGGTACTTCCCGAGGAACACTTGCTCCTCAAACTCCTCGGAATGTTGGCCTCCTTGCAGTTCCTCCTTGGTTTCGGGGTATTTCAGTCATTTTTCAGGTTTATGGGGGTATTTTGGTAATTTTTAGGTTTTGGGGGTACTTTAGTCATTTTTAGGTTTAGGAGGTATTTTGGTTAATTTTTAGGTTTCGAACGGTATTTCAGTCATTTTTAGGTTTCAAAGGTATTTTGGTCATTTAATTAGGTTTAGGAGGGTATTTTGATCAATATTTAAGTTTTGGGGGTATTTTGGTCATTTTTTAGGTTTCAGGAGTATTTCAATCTTTTTTTTAGGTTTAGGGGGTATTTTGGTCATTTTTAGGTTTTAGGGGTATTTTAGTCATTTTTAGGTTTATGGAGTATTTTGGTCTTTTTTTTTTGTTTAAAGGGTATTTTGGTAATTTTTAGTAGTTTTGAGTATTTTAGAGTTTGGTGATTTGTAGAAATGATATTTAAGTCATAGTCGAGTTTAATTGGGTACCTAATTAAAACCCAATAAACATTAATGTTACCCATTTAACCCAATTAATAATTGAATGGGTTGGGGTTTTATTTAAATGGGTGGGTTTGGGTTGATTTTGCCACCCTTAAGGAAAATTGATTATATTCTAATCAATCTATGATATATTTTTAAGAGTAAAATATTTGATCTGTGTACAATTTACTATTTTACTGATCTATTTGCTTGATCCAACTTATTAAGTCTTTGATTACTTATTGAGTTGTCAACTCACCCCCTTTTCCCCTCCAATTTCAGATTATGAAGAATAGCAAGTTTTAGGACTTTTGATGAGAGTGTACGCATGAAAGAAGATTAGGAATTTTTGAAATAAGATAATCTTGTAATAATTAGTATATATTTTGTTTAACGGTCATCAGGTTTGGATTGTTGTTTCTATTGGTACTTTGCAGATCTTTTGACAATTGCATTATTGAGGATAATTTTGGATTTATTAATGAAATTTTCATTGAGGATAATTTTTAATTTTTGAGAAGGCGTTACACACTTGTAAGGTGTAAAATTTATAAGCGGCAGCCGTTGTCACATGCCTAGCTTTTGCTCAGATACGGAGCATGACAAATGCATTTGATCTTTCTTTTAATTTGTTGAAACAAGTTATTGTAAGCTTAGTTCTTAAAAAAGAAATTAAAAAAATGGTTATTTTATGTTTAGGCTGAAGTTATCAAGCAACATGAGACATATTTGGGATTGTCATCTTTCGGGGATAAATCTAAATTCAATACTTTTCGGCAATTAAAGGAGAGGTTGGATCATAAATTAGCAGGGTGGAAGGAAAAAATGCAATCACAAGCTAAAAAAGAGATTCTTATTAAGGCAATTACACAGGAAATACTAACATATACTATGAGTGTCTTTAAACTACCAAACACTTTATGTGATAAGATGACAAGCACGGTCCACAAATTTTGGCGGGGCAAACTTATGAAAAAACTAAGATGGCATGGCTTAGTTGGGACAAAGTTTGTACCCCAAAGGAAGAGAATGGCTTAGGCTTCAAGATCTTAAAGCTTTTAATCTGGCACTTTTGGCCAAACAAGGGTGGTGGCTTCAAACATGTACATCATCTTTGGTTTATAGAGGTTTAAAGGCGAAGTATTTTCTGGGTAGTGACTTTCTTGGGGCTGAATTGGGATCACGTCCATCTTTTGCATGACAAAGCATTATTGCGGTGCAAAATATTGTTTGAAAAGGGTGTAAATGGCAGGTGGGTGATAGGAAGTTAACTGGAATTTGGACTGATAAATGGCTTAATGATCTGGCCTCTTTAAGGGTGTTTTCCTAGCCAAACACCCTACTCGCTCAATCTACGGTGAATGTACTCATTCAACCCCAAACGAGTGCATAATGCGAAGAGGTAGTGCGTCGAATTTTTAGTCCAGCAGATGTCAACTCAGTTCTCAGTATTCTTTTAAGTATTCGTCTCCCTAAAGACAGATTAGTGTGAGCTTATATTCCAAAGGGTCTGTTTACAGTTCGAAGTGCCTACAAACTCGTGGTGACTGAATGTCTATCGAAGAGTATGTCGAGAGCCTCAAATGCTAATTCACATAAATCATTTTGGAGAAGACTGTGGGGCTTGAATTTGCCAAATAAAGTTAAATATTTTTCCTAGAGAGTGTGTTGTAATATCATCCCTACAAAAGTGAACCTGTGTCATCGGCAAGTCATTGATGATGCTGGCTGTGAAACCTGCGGTCTAGGGAAAGAATCTAGTGGCCATGTGTTCTGGGAAAGACCAGGAGGTGTGGCGTCTAACGGGTATTGCGTTTAAGACAGGGAATCCGATATCAAGAATTTGTGGACTTGATATGGTATTTGATTTTCGTTCACGCTAGAGATGAAATTCAGGAGATGATCTTTATGGTGGCTTGGTGCATGTGGTATAATAGAAATGCGATTAGACATAGGAGTCTTCGTCAATTGGCAACAATGGTGGTGTAAAAAGCTCGGGCCATGCTTGCTGAATTTCAAGTAGCTCACCACGTTATTGCTCTGCTGAGGATTGAGACAACTGACTCTTGGACATTGCTCATGGCCCCAAACTAAAAGGTGAATGTGGATGGCGCAATTTTTACTCAAATTCGAGGGTTTGGGGTCGAACCGTCGAAGTGGTGATCTGTGACCATGATGGAAGGGTTGCAGCAGTAATGAGTACGAAAATTCTTCAACCTTTGGGTCTGCTAGAAACTGAGGCGAAAGCTATGGAAATTGAGGTGGCCTTTGCTTGGGATGTTGGAATAAGAGATGTGGTAGTTGAATGTGATTCCAAGATAGTTGTTGACACTCTTCTAGATTTATGTACTTCTCTGATGGTTGTCTCCAATGTTCTGGTTGGTATAGCTCACAAGTTTCAAGATTTTAGTTCAGTTCAAATCTCTCATGTGAAGCGGCAATTCAATAAACCTTCACATTTATTAGCAAATTTGCCATAGAAATAGATAATATTGATAATTATAACTACTTCCCCTAGTATGCCTGTGCGTATAGCTAGTCTAAGTGTATGTTTGGATAGTACTGAAAAGTACTCTTAAGTTGCGTTCCATATTTTTCAGTGGGTCCCATGCACTGTTCATGGGACATGCAAGTACTTTTTTCAACAAAATCATTTCAAAATTGGGCACCAATATACTATTCATATATTTAAAAATTATTTTGTTACAGTGTTTTTAATTTTCAATAGTAAGTAATATCCTAATACACCCTAATCTCAAAACACTATTTATACATTTAAAAATTATTTTGTTACAATGTTTTTAATTTTCATTAGTAAGCGATATTCAAATTCACCCTAAAAGTAATAAGAGGAGTATGGAATAGTAATGGATGTCAATGATAATGATAGCAAAGAGTTGTGAGTTGTGACCAACATAAAGGGGAGACAGATGAATTTGGATATTTGGTGGCGCCGTACGACCACAATTTGGGAGAAAGAACTTTTTATTTTATATTTTTATGCTCCTTATAAACAAATAACCATATGGTTACTTACGGAGTATACTATGAACCAAATTTTTTATACAATCAAAATAAAAGTAAGACTTTGTTTTGCAGAAAATGGAAGCGTAGTAAATTTTAGTTTTTGTTATTTTTTTCTCTCCTACATGCAACGTAAAATGAATGTTATATGCTTTTTTTTTTTAAGACAAACATTTCCCATTTGTGTGAGATGTCATTAACTCAACTTTATCAAATATTTAATAAATATAAGAGTACATTTTACAATAAAAAATAAAATTGTAAAAAATAAAGTTATGTGTCTATAACTATTAGAACAATTTTTTTTAAAGAGCATTATTGAACTAACTGAAATATTTGAGGGAACTAACTCTTATTTTTGTAGGCTAAATTTTGAACACATTAAAATTCATATTTGGTCTCAACAATTTATACTACCATAAAGAAAAATAAGAGTTGGCCCCTTCAAGGGTGAAAGTCATCGAATACAAATCCATTTGGTTGTAGAAACACTTACAATCAAAAGTTACACCCAAACATTCCATTGGTCTCAACAATTTATAACCACTAATCATTTTGTATTTAGTTTTTTATTTTTATTTTACATGTATCGATGATGAAAGAAAAGAATAGATGATAATTGTTGTGTGTAAAGGGAGAGAAACAAATTTAAAAAATTTAAAAACTTGATATTTGGATGAAATATAGTATAGAATAGATAATTTAATACGAGTATTTTTATAAAATGGTTGTGTAAAATAGAAAAAATATACTCTTATGCTAAAATAAGCAGAATTTTTTACATGAATGGATATAAAAGCTCTTATATTTCTTCTTCTTCATTAATTAATTAATTTATTTTTTTGTGAGAATCAATAATGCTTAACCTAAAAGGACTTCCCTAGTATGCGCGTAGGTATGGATTAATCTAAAAGTAATGATGGGTATGTAGCAATTGGTTGCTTTGATAGTTGTCAAGTAATGAAAGAACTCCCCTAGTATGCGTGTGGGTGTGGCTTGGTTGACAAATAGTAGTAGTAGAATTAACATAAGAAAATTATTGTATAGTCTCGGACTATATTCCCTCCCTCTCACATGCATGAGAAAATTATTATATAGTCTCGAACTATACTCCCTTCTTCTCATAGAAATGTAGGTCCCATGGTGGGTGGAATCCACCTCTACATGAGAAGGAGAGAATAATCCAAAACTATGCAATAACAGCCCATTAACATGACCCTTAAATCAATTACCTATTTAATGGTCAGCCCTGCCCCCCAAAATTCTCGCTTTGGACTTTCTTATTACATGTTCCTAGTCACTACATATATCTATTTGTAAGGAAAGTTAATACCAGTTTCGTTGCTTTATTTTTTTTATTTTTATTTTTGATGCGAACAAGCGTCATATTATTAAGAATAGGATAAAAATAATACACCTTAAGACACTAAGGGGGCGTTTGGATAGCTTGTTTTCATAACTCATAACTCTGTTTTCATAACTCATAACTCAAAAATGGTGGGACCCATGACAAAAACTTTGTTTGGATATCCATAACTCAATTTCCGTAACTCTGTTTCCATTACTCAATTCTCTGATTTTTGAGTTATGAGTTATGGAAACTGAAAACACATTTTAGCTGTTTTCAGTTTCCATAACTCATAACTCAATGGCATTTTTGTAATTAAACACATATTGAGGGGTCCACAGCCGCAACTTTTGACCGTTGACTTTTTTTTTTTTTTTTTTTTTCTGGGTTCGGTCTTCAGTTTTTTTTTTTTTTTTTTTTTTTTTTTTTTTTTTCTGGGTTCAGTCTTCACTTTTTTTTTTCTTTTTTTTTTTTTTCTTTCTGGGTTCAACGTTAACTAACGTTTTTTGTTTTTGTTTTTGTTTTTTGTTTTTTTTTTTTCTTTTCTTTCTGGGTTCAACGTTAACTAACGTTTTTTTTTTTTTCTGGGTTCAACTTTGACGTTTTTTTTTTTTTTTTTTTTTTTTTTTTTTTTTTTTCCTCCTGGGTTCGGTCTTCACTTCTCTTTCTTCTTCTTCTTCTTCTTCTTCTTTTTTTTTTTTTTTTTTCTCAGTACCAGATCACCTAAACCCAAGAAAGAAAAAAAAAAAAAAATTGACGTTAAGCTAGACCGAACCCAGAAGAAAAGAAAGAAAAAAAAAAAAAAAAAAGCTGCATTGATTGACAGCCATGGGACCCACAAATAGTATGAAAAATATGAGTGATGGAAACTGAATGATGGTGCTAAATGAGTATAATATTTTTAAGTGATGAGTGATGAGTGATAAGTGATGGGTGATGAGTGATGAAAATTGAGTGAGCAACTTTTTTTATCTAAACAGGGCCTAAGTTCTTAATGAAACTTGGAGTTTCCTCCACCCAGGGACAGAGCCATGCTTTGGCTTGGAGGGCCAACGGCCCCCACTAGAATTTGGAAAAAAAAATAGTATATATATATATATATATAGGTACTAATTTAGCATTTTTTTTCAACAAAATTACTCTTAGGCTCCCTTGAAAATAGCAAGCTCCAAAAAAATAAGTCCAATAACAAAATCACCAATAGCAAAGTTACAAAAATAATTAAGTCCAATCTACCAATTTTACCAAAATAAAAAAAGCCCAACCCTTTAAAATTTTTGAAACAAAACTAATCTACAAATTTAAAATTTCGATCCTTCCATCAAATTTCCTAAGGAAAAAATAAAATAAAAATCCCTTTCTCAGAGAGGGTGAGAGACACTAAACTGGAAAGAAAGGTAAATAGGTAAAGTCGTTACAACACAACACAATGGCAGATTGAGCATACATATACGTGCATAATTGATGGTTTGAAGGACACTTGAGAGAGAGAGAGAGAGAGAGAGAGAGAGAGAGAGAGGGTTTACGGTGGATGAAATAAAGAAAAATGAAGAAGATGAAACAAAGAAAGAGAAACAAGTTGAACGAGAGGGAAGAAATAAAAATGATTAATTGTGTGGGTATGAAAAAGGTAGAGAAAAAGAAAAAGAAAAAGAACTGCCTAGAAGATAAGGAAGGGCGGAGGAGAATAAATCAGATAAAAAAAAAAAAAAAAAAGCCTGACTTGTGGGTGGGTCAATAGGTGGGAAATGGAAAACTAAAATAAAGATAATATAATTCTAGTTCAAATATAATATATTTTTATATTACTATATATAAGGTTAATATATTGATATTATATAATGTGCAATAAATATATATATTAAAGTAATGATAATTCCAAAACGGCATACAGATTATTAACTGGTACAAAAATATTTTGTTTCTTTAGTCAAATTGACTACCTTGATTTATTAACACTAATTGAAGTTTCATAATATTCAATCAAAAAAAAGAAAAAAAATTTGAGTTTCATAATAATTTTTTTATACTTTAGCCCCTTAACTTAGAGTCTTGGCTCCGCCCTTGCCTCCACCCAAATACAAGAATCCAATAAGTGCCTAGCATATTGAGCTAACCCATGGGCATCTTATTACCAGTCCTCCGGGTAAAAGAAAAGTTACGCTCAGTAAACGTTGACACCTGTAACAGAGCTCCTGCAATGATGTTGGAAATGCTTGCAGGTGGGGTGACTGAACTAGTAAACGATTGATAAACCACCAAAGAGTCACCTTCAAATTCTGCAGTTCGAAAGCCTTTGTCCCACGCAAACCTCAGGCCTTCCTCCATCGCCTTAGCTTCAGTTTCGAGAGGCCCCACCAGAGAATGCATCTTCATGCCCAGAGCCGCATGGACTGACCCCAAATGATCACGAACAACTACTCCAATTCCCACGGAACATAGATTTTCAAAAATAGCACCATCCACATTTACTTTAAAACCAGAAAGATGAGGAAGTGACCACCCAAGCTCTGCTTCTGGAGATATAATCTGAACCGTACGATCAGCCAACTGAAACTCTTCCAAGTAGTCCGAAGTCCACCTAGCAATCAACGAAGTTGACTTCCGAGAGCCACCAGTCCGAATTACATTCCAGTTAGACCAAATACCCCATGCAGTCATGAACAGCCGAGCCAGCGCCTGAACATCCATCTGCTTCACATTCCGAGCATACCAAACCAGATCAATGAATTCATGTATCCCCACCAAATCTGCTTCTAGCCCGAGGTTTGAAGCTTTCCACACCTCCTGGGCTCTGACACAACGCCAAAAGAAATGACCCGAAGACTCCACAGCCACTTCACATTCTTCACAAATATCATCCTGTGTCGCTTTCCGACTAAAGAGGTTTGCTTTAGTAGGCAAAATGTTCTTGCAAGCTTGCCCAGCAAAAACCTTGATTTTATTCGGCATAGGCAACTTCCCAATACACCTCCAAAAACACCTCCAAAAAGATGTTAGGTGCTTTATTAGGAGAAAGAAAAAGAAGGAATAAAAGTTTCGCTGGGCCCACTTTTTCCGATTCTCATATTTTGGATGGATTTAGGCTGGGTTTGGATTGAGCTCTTATCTATTTTTTTTATTTTTGTTTTTGTTTTTTATTTTTTATTTTTTATTTTTTATTTTTTTTTCTTTGGTTCTGCTGCGGGGATAAGGATGCAGAGTGTACCGTGCATGTACTGTGCGTATATTATACACGTACTGTGCACGTACTTTTCAATAATTTTTTATTAAAAATGGGTCTCGCAGTACTATTCACACATGTAAAAATTATTTTACTACAGTGATTTTAGTTTTCAATTTTCAGTAATAAACTCTATCTAAACGGACCCTTAAAAAAAAAAGTTGACAGTTTGAGCAATTAAAAAATGACACTTCAACCATTTTACAAGAAATTTACATTTTTGTCCAAGATTGTATATTAATCTCTCTAGGTGGGCATAAAAGTAAAAAAAAAAAAAAAAAAAAACACATCTTTCTTTTGATTTTCTTTCCCTTTACAAGCAAACGGAAGGAAAAATTATTCTTCTCCTCTTTTCTTATATTCTTTTTTGTTTATTTCCAAGCATGCATAAGAGAAATGTTTTTTTTTTCCTCTTATTTTATTTTATTTCTTTTTTCTTCTCTCAATTGCAACCAAACAAAGTGTAAATGTACTAGCAGTTCTGAAAGGAGGAGTTTTCGCTTTGAAGTAATGAACAATTATCTTAAATGAGAATTTGATCTTGGAAAGTTAAAAAAAAAAGAAAAAGAAAAAGAAATGCAACATTCATGTCATCAACATTAATTATTTCTTTGACTTGTAACAAAGTTAGGAATTAATAATGTATTACTCGTGACGTATGCATTAGTAGAGATGATTGGTCACGCGAAGAATCATAAAATGCATAAAAATAACCAAAACATTTTTTTTTCTAGACTATTCAATAAAATAAAATAAAATAAAAAATCACATCACAGAACATTAAAAAAAAGTAATTTAAACAATTCTAGAGAATATTGATAATTTTTTTAATTCTTAAAAATATATTTTTAAAATAAATAATTTAATGTGTGCTCTAAACAAACACACACACACCTCTTACCAAAATAAAAAACAAAACAATCCATCCAAAACAAAAACAGAAAAAGCAACAAATGCAGATCCCGTAAAAAAACCTCAGTAATCAATGGCTTCGTCCTCGTCGGGAGCTTCATTTAAATCGAAGTTAAACTTCTCATGAGAATCATGGTCTGCCTCTGGTGGGTCTGGAGTAGGAGACAGAGAAACATTCAAATCAATTTTGGGAGAAGTAAGGACTTTCTTTTGGTTATGGAGCAGCTTGCATTTCTAATTTCAGAGAGACAGGCACCTTCTGTTGTGGCTCAGTAGCAGGAAGCATATTCAAGTCAAATGTCGGAGAAGCATAAAAGCCTTTCACTTGTGGCTCCCTCTGGAAAGTAATCCCTAGTTCCCTTCTCGTCCGTGTAGAAGTAGAAGCCTCATAGGTTCGAGGACGAGGACGAGGACGAGGATGATGACCAGTAGTAGGAAGCAGTCACCGCCATGATCGGTTGCCATGCGCTCTCATATGTCCACATAAAGCTTACAACTTGTTGAACCGTTTGTCACAAACCCTACAGTAATATTCTGCAGGATTAAGCCACATCGTCAACTTTTCTTTCCGAGCCCTGGAGTTGCTTCGTGCTAGAGAATCGCCCCGAGCTTTTTTTGTCATGAATCTCATGATCTATAGGCAGTGAATGAATGAAAGGAGTCCAGGATTCTGGTGAAATTTATTTTTTTCTGGTAAAATGTGGGTTTTTGTTTTTCTAAGTAGTGTGGTGTGTCTGGGTTAGGACTCGAGGGGTTTATATAGCTTGGCCGGCTCCCCTTCAATCAAGTCTCCCCCGTTTTCTCCCATTTTAAAACTGATGAAGGACGTGTGGCAAAAGTAAAATCCAAAGGTAAAAAAGATGCCACGCCAAATACAACTTTGCCATCTCTTGACAATCTATCAATTCACACATTCTCAGCTACTTCACTCCTTCTCCCTCTTCACAGCACGTTTCCAGGTTCTCTTCTCTCTTTTTTTTTTTGGTTAAAATTGTCTTCCGAGGCAGTAAGCAGGAGCCATAAATTTTAAATTATTATAATAATAAAATAATTAATATAAATTTACATGTATTTTTGTTAATTTTTATATTATTTAATGCGTAAATATATCTATTTTTTATATATTATATAACAAGGACATAATAGTCAATTCATATAAATTACATTTTCTATTTTCCCACTTTTTTCTCCAGCCAAACAAAAGAGTTATTCACATTTTCACTTTTCCACCCCTCAAATCAAATACATATGAGAGAAAACCAAAACTTTTCTATCCTCCCAGTTTTTCATCTACCTCTATTTTCCATCAAAACAAAGAGGCAGAGAGTGACACTCCTCCAATCAAAACAAAGCCTTAGAGAGTGACACTAATTTTTGAAAGAAAGAAGCAGAGAGTAACACTCTGAAATTTGAAAGTTCACTCTCAAACCGGAGATAGATATGACTTTTTTTTTTATATTAAATTTTAGAGTTGAATCCTTAATAATCTAATGCTCTATATGCAACAAAATCTCTCTTTAATAATTAATGCTGTAGACACAAGCACAAAAATTTGATGGTTAAATTAAAATAATTATAAAATTAAACCAATAAGCTGTCATCTAAAATTATTTTCTGGAGCCGTCATTGCATATAAAAAAAATATAATCGGCCACTAACGCATAAAGGATTTGGTGTTAACCACGTATTTATAATTTTTAATTTCAAATTGGAACAGAAGTTGCATAAAATGAAACAGAAGTATCCTCTTTCACCTAGACACCATTTCAGACCAATATTATTCTCTACCCTTATTTCTTTTTCTGAATAAAAAATCTTTTATGGGGCCAAAGGTCATTGCCTATCGAAGTGGTTTCCTTACATATAGTTGATGTGACATTTTGTTACATACTAAGATAAGATCAATATTGATCTACCAGTGTCAGATAAAACTAGTTAAAAAAAAAAATCAAATTCACTTTTTTTCTGGCATTAGTATTTACTGAAGAGATCCAAAGAGAATGTTATTCACAAATATGCAGTGCATGTTGACTTTGTTCTGCCATGTGGACAACAAAGACTCATTTGACAAATTTTGTCACTTCATAGTCACTTGTTCATTCCTTGTTAATTAGGCCAATCTATGGAGTACATTAAATTTCACTAGTGTAATCCATCATCTCTTAATTTTAATTGTACTGAGATGGTTGGTCAAGAATTGCTAAAAATATTCAGCAGTTGCAACCAGAACTGCAGAAAAATATGAACAGCCTATTCTAACAGATGATGCTTGCAAGTTCCATTCCCAAGGCTAAAAAACTCTATGATGCACGGACACGAACATGGGCACGACATAGACATGGATACAGCGATACGACAATTTTTGAAAAATAAGGATACGACACGGCGTGGACATGGCAAATAAATAATTAATTAAATTTTATATTTAGGCATTTTTTTAAATATTTTTAGACATAAAATACATTTATTTTTAGAATTTAAATTATATAAGAACTACAAATAAGTAAACTAATCTCCCAAAGTAGTATAACAATACATATAAAATGTTTAGAGTACAGACCAAAAGTTGAAATAGGTTACATCAAACTAAAAACATAAAAGGAAACCAAACTTTAAAAGGTATAACCCAGAGCATCAGTGGCACTGTAAACAGTGTGAGTGGGGGTTTTTAAAAAAAAAAAAAAACGCGTTATAACTAATTTTAAGGTAACACTGTACACCCATTCACCAAAATATCTGGAAAAAAAAAAAAAAAAAAAAACCGAGAGAAAGAAGACTGAAGAGAAGAGGTTGGACGGTCTACGTCGAGAGAGAGAGAGAGAGAGATCGAAAGGGACAGGCCATGGCGTCGACGTCTATGGAGCTCACCGATCGGCCCGATCTAGCTCCGGCGAGGGACAAAAGGCAAGAACAGCGGGTAGAGGTTAGAGGGAGGGTTGGTTGAGGACTTGAGGTGCCGGCAGATGTTTGTTTTTTTTTTTTTTTTCTTCTTTTTTTTTTTCATAGCTGGCGTGTCGGTGCCGTGTCGGAGAAGCAAAAAAAAAAAAAGAAAAAAAAGAAGAAGAAGAAGACACTGCTCAGACACTGGAGTTCGGCGAGTCATACCTGCTCCAGTGTCCGACACGTGTCAGGCACTAATGCATTGCCAAAAATGGCGTGTCAATGCAACCTAGTGTCGGCCCCGGATGCGTCGCCAAAAATGGCGTGCCAATGCAACCTAAAAAAAACCTCTCTGGTTCTTACTAATTTTGACAAATAACTCTACCTCAAAGTTCACTAGTTATGATGTTGTCCAAATATCCTTCAATAAAGATTTAGTGTGTAGAGGGAGTAAAGAAAGCACTGATTTTAGATTAGCCTTTAAAAAAATGAATGTACTAGATTCTGATTTTCTGTTTTATTGTTGTTAACTAGATTTCATCAAATCCTAAGTATGGTTTTTAGACAATGCATCATGTTCTTCTTTCATTGCAATCTGCCATAAAGGGTCAGTGGAAGCCTCACGATATGTGTGAGACTCGTGTAGTGTAGCAAGGACAGTGTAACAATGATAGTCAAGTAAATGTGTAAGAATGGATCTTACTCGAGTTGAGTGACGAGGTGGAATGTCTTGTGCAAGATCTTCAAGCAGAGCAGGAGCAGGGGACCCAAGCTCAGGGTTAGGTAGCTTGTCTTTGACCTATTCATCTGCCACCTGTTCATTAAAGGGGGAACTAGAAAAGGGATCAAGGATATCTGGTGGTTGGACAAAGAAGTCTATAGAAGAATCAGGAGCAGCTACAGGAGGATCAAGAGCAGCTACAGGAGGGTTAGAAGCAGCTACAGAAGGAATATATGCCTCATCTAGAAACAGATCTAAGACAGAGGAGAAAGATAGAGAAGCACAAAAGTGAGAGAGCTCGACAAAGAGGCGATGTTCCCAAAAGACAACATTGCGAGAGATACAAAGACGATGAGAAATAGGATCATAACACTGATACCCCTTTTAAGTTTCACCATAGCCAAGAAAACAACAAAGCCTTGACCTATGCTCAAGTTTGTTATGCTCATGTGGCTGAAGAAGAATAAAACAAGTAAAACTGAAAAAGTGAAGGTAGTGATAGTCTGGCGGTGACCTAAAAAGGCACTCATATGGAGTTTGATTTTGGATGATAGGACTGGGAATGCGATTAATAGCATGAACAGTATGAAGAGCAGCTTCACCCCAAAAAGGAGTAGGAACTTTGACAGAGAAAAGGAGAGCATGAATAGTGTCAAGAATATGACAAAGTTTTGTTTAGCTCTACCATTTTGCTGATAGGTACCTGAACAAGTTAGTTGATGAACAGTGCCATAGGAATGCAAAACAGCTCGGAAAGCATTTGAGTGTACTCAAGAGCATTATTGGATCGAAAAATTTTGATACGTTTGGAAAATTAAGTTTCAACCATTTTTTTCAAAATTAGAATATACTTTCAATAATTCAGAACGATGTTTCATATTAAAAATCCAGCTATAGTGAGAGTAATCATCAACAAAGACAACAAAATATCGAGATTCACCAATACTAGAGACAGAGGAAGTCCCCCAAACATCAGAATGAATAAGATCAAAGATATCAGTGGATATTAATTCACTAGTATGGAAAGGCAAAGCTGGTTGTTTTCCTAACTAACATGAAATATAATCAAAATTTTCTATAGACACTGAACCTAACAAACCTTTAGAAGCCAATTGTTGTACCCGAGAAGAAGATGCGTGACCAAGTCAAGCATGCCAAAGTGCAAGGGAAGGAATAGAAGAAACTGCAGTAGTTGCTGGCAACAGAAACAGGAGCAACAAGTGGAAGACGAAGGTTGTCTACGAGAAACATACGCCTAACTCTGGGACTGGTCCCAAGCTCTTGTCTCGTCCTTGGATCCTGCATAATACACCCAGAATAATCAAATATAATGTGATAACCCAGCTTTGCTAATTGTCCCATAGAAAACAAATTGTAAGAAAGGTCAAGAATATTAAAGACCCTAGGACCTGAAAGGTTGGAGGTTGAAACGAAACCTATATTATGACAAGACATTGTGGAACCATTTGTTGTACAAGTATTAAGAGGGTGTGGTGCAGGTTTAAGTTCAGAAAATAAGGATGAGCGAGGTGTTATGTGATTGCAATAAGCAGAATCGATAAACTAAGAAGAATGAGACATACTAGATAAAGTTAAGAGAGAAGAGGAATAAGATACATTACCAACCATATGAATGACACTGGCGATCATGTTTTTAAGGTCATTTGTGGACATGATGAAAGTGCGGCCTGAAGACTTAGATTGTGTAGAGACAAGAGCCATTGGTTGGACACTCTCAGTGTTAGCAACAGTAGTAGTAGAAATTGAAACAATTGATTTGTTGCGATGATGGTAAGTCTAAATATTGTAGCCAAAACGTTTGCAAAAATTGCAAAAACGTTTGCTAGATTATCGACAACGGTTATTGCAACAAGAAGAAGACCTGTTCTTATTCTTTATTTAGAAGAAAAATATGCAAAAATGAACTGCAAAAATGAAATCTACGTGAAAAACTAGGTAAGGAGCACCTGGACTGCAAAAAGTCAACCTTGGAGAAAAGTCAATGGTCAAAGTCATCCTTCAGTTAAAGTTAACGGTCTGGTCAACAATGATGTGGCAGGTAACGTTAGCAGGCGAATGGATTCGCCGATGATGCCAGTTGATGACGTCACCTATGGCTGATGTCAGCAGGTGCAATTCTGGAGCGTGTAAGCGCGTGTAAATGCGTGGCGGCACGTGAGGAAGGCTATCAGTGTGTGGCAGCATGTGGGGCATGTGAGCTTCAGTGCAGAATCTTTGTGCGGCGCGTTAGGGCGTGTGCAGGCTCTGACGATTGTGACGTTTCTACGATTGAGTAGATCGGGGTGAGACGATCACTGTAGTACTTGAAAAATACTTATCGGAGTAAGATGCACGGCGAAGACAGTAAGTGCAGTGGTGCGGGACTCCTCAACGACGGTGGCTAAGGGTTCAGAACCCAAGGACAACGACTGGAAGATGTTGGAGGTTCTACGACGAAAAACTGCGACGGTTGCTATGATGGCGAAAGCAATGTTGAGAATGGAGTAATACCAATAAAGACAAGACTGCTAAGAAAAGGTCAGAGCAATAGCTCTGATACCATGTTAAATTACCGATTGTCCCAAAAGTTTAAACTATTGGGATATGGTAAATTTATTCATTTAACCAATACTTCTAACACTCTCCTTCATGTGTGAGCCGAAACTACCTTTTAATAGGTGACACCCAACACATGAGAATTTAAATGGGAGGCAGAGTGGAGGAGACAATGATCAAATTCAAGATCTCATGCTCCAATACCATGTTAGAAATACTGAATGATTGAATTGTATTTCTTAATTAAAGAATATACATGTGTGTCTTTATATAGGAGGCATAGGAGTGCAGTACAAGTAAATATGTAGTACAAGAATGTGTGTTATATAAGTAATCTAGTTGGGCCTAAAGCCCATAACACTATACACGTTAACAAGAACAAAACGCCTAAACTTGGTCGTGCGATTCGTTTTACCGATTGTGGACGCTAGAAGAAAACCTATTGTGACATTGAATTTCATAATGGCAGAGAAGGGTTGAGTGTATCTCACCTTTCAATTTTTTTTTTTAATTAACTACATCCACATGAGTGTAATCATACCAACACTAATGCATTAGATCCCATCAGAACTACATCAATATGAAATAGTAGTTGAAAACATAGTTTTTTTTTTTTTAATGTCTCAAGGAAGATACAAAATAAAGTTTCATAACCCTCGTCAATGGCAATATCTTAATTAGAAATCCATTAAGATAGACAAAAAGAAGTCATGCCATACGCAAAATAAAACAAAATATGATAGATTTTATGAATGATAGAAGAAGAAAAAAAAAAAAAAAAAAGCTGTCATTACAAAATTTGATACATTTTTTTTTTCTCTATCATTACAAAATCTATCATTATATGCAGGGCCAGCCCTAAACATTTTGGGGCCTCAGGCGAGAACTAAAAATTGGGCATTTTTTATACCTATATATTAATTAAATTAATGTTTATTTAATAATTTTATATTGCAAAATTGGACATCATTATTATCTTGTAATTATATCATTTCATTATCTTCTAACTCTTTTTGGTTAATTTCTTTCTCATTTGTGATATTTTCATCTAAATTTTGTGTTATATTTTGTTTATTACTAATAACAAATTTATCCATTGATCCTTTTTGAGACTCAATTAATTTTTCTTCTTTTTTTCTTTTTTTAAGTTTTTCATATCCAAATGCATATTTTCTAGTAGACATTTATAATCAAAAAATATATTTATAAGGACTAAAATAAAAAATAACTTTCAAGTATAAAGCAAATGAAAAAAAGAACCTGATTTATATAAAATGTATTGTTGTAGTTTCACCGAACAATAACAAGTTTTTAGCAATCTCAACCTACATAAATAAAATTAAAGACTTATTCAATATATTACCACTATCTAAAATATATATAAAAAAAAACACAAGATTAAAATTAAAAAAAAAAAAATTAAGTACAAGCATAACAAAAATTTAAGCACAACTATAACACAAGATTTATTAATAAGACCCATCCACAAAAAAAAAAAAAAAAAAAAAAAAACACAAAACAAATCCTACCTATAACCCAAAAAAAGAAAACCAGACTTTATCTCATTACATTACCACCACGGCTGAATGAATCAATGAATCTTTAATACAAAAAGTCAAAAATGGCTGACAAAAGTTTTGTAACAAAACCAGGCTGGCTTTAGAAAAAAAGAAACTTAAATAGTTAAAGGCCCAAAATTGATTAACAAAACCAGGGCCCAAAATGGCAAAACTGATAAGTGATAAACAAGTGAAAGAGCCACTGTGCCCAAACCCCATTCCCCAAATATTTATATTTTATACCTGATACATACGGTAAGCACAGAGCAGTTGACTTGAGGGAGGCAGAGATCAGTGAGCAGAGAAAGCTTACTTGACAGCCCAGGCGGAGGAAGAGAGGCGGTCCAGGCTAGGCGGAGAGAAAGAGAATTGAGCAGATAAGAACTGAATAGTGGAGTGGAAAGAAAGAGAATCAGAGAGAATGAGAGACAGATAGAGGCGGAGAGCAAAGAGAGAAAGGTAAGAATTTTAGGGTTTTAGTTGTTTTATTTGTTTTGATTTATGATTGTTTTGTGGTTAATCTCTGAGACCAAATTTGTAGTTTATCTAGTTGATTTTTGGTTTGTCTAGAGGATAATCTGGATTCACTAAAATTTTTGTTTTTTGGTTAAAATGATGCCCCAGATTTTTGTTATTCTGAAACTAAATATATATATATATATATATATATATATTTTGCCCCTACTACCCCTTATTTTTTTAAATTTTGGGGTCTCCTTCCACTTGGGAGACTTAGGCAATTGTCTAACTCATCTAAGGGAAGGGCTGGCCCTGATTATATGTATATGTCCTTGCCTATACATATAGTTCCATCACTGGTTTTATGAAGTTGAGAAACATATACTTGCAAACACAATACGTACTCAAAGAGTCCAGCCAGTTTACCCAAAAATTTACTACTGTCTTCTAAGTAAATTTCCCTTCAAGAGATTTAACACTTTGTTAGGGTTTTTCTACCATTTTGTTTTTGCCATCACAAGTCGTTCAGAACCTCCCAGGACAGTACTTGGGTCATTCAATGTATCACGGTGTGTCCCCACAAAAACATTTAGCGGCAACGATCAATGTTGTCAGTTATCGTGCATTCATGCCATAAGCATGCGAAAGTTTCGTATGGGCCAGATTATGATAGAAGATATTGTCTATACTCAAATCATATTACGAATTCAATGTTTTTTAAGACTTGGAGAATATCTATGAGCATTTGCGTAAAATTTCAGTCTTTTTTAGTATAACTTTTTTTTTTTTTTTTTTTTTTTTTTTTCTATTTTATATACTCAGTTTTTAAAACACTCACATTAAATTATTTATTTTACTTTAAATTTTATTAAAATATCAAATTTTTTATTTTTTTAATTGTTTTTTTTACATACAATAACCACCATCTATTATTCTCTTCTTTCTTTTTTGAAATACATAAATAAAAAATAAATTATACAAAATGAATCCTTTCAAAAAAAAAAAATTATACAAAATGAATAATATTAATTAAAATTAATATATTTTTCTATTTTGAATAGCGTCTAACATCTAGGTCAAGACCCTAACAAAAGAATAGCAAGCTTTTTTTCCACTAAAACAGAATCGAATTGAGATCTAATTACTCCGAGCGATTAACTCATCTCTTTCACAACAATTTTTTTTTTACTTTTTACTGTTTGAGATAAGTTAAAAACAGAAAGACTATAATCAAAAAGAAAAGAGAAAAAAGAGATTGGTAGAATGTGACCGAACCTAGGCATTTGTGCAAAAACCCTACCGTGGAACCACAAACAGTTAACCTTGCAAATTGTGCAAAATGACGAATGCATTGTACTCCCAATCATTTGGTCTTCCCAATCATTTGGTCTTGTATTTATAAGTCGTAGAGGCCGAGGAAGTCCCCTTTACAGTCAAACTCACCGGTCATGAGCGAATATTTTCTCGCGGTTACATTTTATTTTTTATTTATTTTTTTATTTTTTTTTCTAATAATCAATAGAGAAAAAGTCTACTGTCAATCAATATGACCCAACTCATTTTGGTATCTTCACCGGAGATTAAAGAGCTTTCCAAAACTTACAAGGAGATCTATCTCAAAAGCACTTTACTTTTGTTTTCTCTTTGGAGGGCCAAATCAAAAGGACTGTACTTTTTTTTGAGACAATTTTAGAACAAAACGCCTAAACTTGGTCGTGCGATCCGTTTTACCGATTGTGGGCGCTGGAAAGAAAACCTACTGTGACACTGAATTTTCCTGGATCGTTTTTTTATTGATTTTTATGAGGTGAATTCGGTGAATTATATATATAATATAACGAACCAAATATAAGGCACATAAATTCGAGTGTGAAACTGCTGGCCCATGTTTTTGTTTATTTCAAACTGATTGATTCTTTAAAGAGAAAAAAAAAATGTGGCATTTTTGTATATATGCAAGCATATACATAATGGTATTTAGTATTTACAAAGTAGGTTCCTTCCTGGAATTTTTCTTCCCACGTGACTTTCCTCTACTTTTTAGTTTTTAATTTTGCTTACCCCCTTCTCTTTCTGACTTTACCTTTAAGAACTTCATCAGTTTCTCCTCTATTTCACATTCTTTGGCGTCTACCTTCTCAGTTCTCACCATGTTAAATGAATCTTCTCTCTGCAAGTCAAGAGCTGAGCAACTCTTCACCTCCATTGGCATGCATGCTCATCCCATGATTGATGAGATCATGTGCATAGAAGCAGTAAATAAGGGCAGCTCGTAATTTTGGTCCGGAAATATTGAAATTTTGGCCGGCATGAGATCAAGACCCAGTGTTGGAGGAGCCTTATCAAGCTGCTGTTCAATGAAGTGGAGCGTTTCAGAATTTCTTTTTTTATCGTGTTTTAGGTTATGTTGTTAACGGTTTTTGTTTTCTATTTTCAAAAACTTGTTTTTGAGAATATAAAGAAAACAAAATTTCTTATATTTCTGAAATCAAAAACATATTTGGTTAGTTAAAATTGAAAAAATAGTTTTTTGAAGAAAAAAAAAAATACTAAAATATATTGTTATTAAGATTTGAACTCTAATGATAACTCATTAATTGAGTTAAATTCATTAAATTAAATGCATATTTTTAATAACTTTTGAAAATTAGAAACTGAAAACAACATTTTGCATATTTTTAATTTCCTTCACAAATTGAGTTTGAGAATAGTTTTTGTTTTTTGTCCATTTTAGGTTGCCAAACAAGATTTTTAGTTTCAAAAATAAAAAATTGTCTTTGAAAACAAAAAATAAGGAGAAAAAACAGTTACCAAACATTCTCTTAGTTTTTCTTTTTAGAAGTATCGGGTTTTGTTTTCGGGGGGAGAAAGGGATCGTTTTTGGGTTTATTTATTTATTTTTATTTTAAGGCTGAAATTTTTTAAAGGTTAGAAATAGTTTTTTATTTTTTATTTTTAATAATTCTGATACGTAAAAAATGGATCGAGGAGCTCTAAGAAAATACTAAATATTTGCAAAAGTTTCAATTTTATAGTATAGGTAGATTAACTACATCCGCATGTAGCTGAAAGCATAATTTTTTTTTAATGTCTTAAGGAAGATACAAAATAAGGTTTCATGATCCTCATCAATGGCAAGATCTTAATTAGAAATCCATTAAGATAGATAAAAGGAAGCCATGCCATACGCGAAATAAAAAAAAATATCATATTATAGAACTTTCCTTTTCTTATTTTTTTTTATTATTATTTTTATGAATGATATTTTTTTTCTTTCTTTTTGATATTTGGTATTATAGAACTATTTATTTATAATTAATTACGAATCTAGAAAAACCTTTAAAGTCATCCATTAATATGGACAACTTTCATTAGCAGACCAAAAGATGTAACCGCTTAAGCACATTCAACACATTAATGGCAACCGTTACTTATCGGTCTTAAACACCCATTAATACGATAACCATTACACATGGGTAATAATCACCTCCAATATGTACAACAGTTATCCAAATCATCTATAAAAGGGACAATTTGTCTCACTTGTGAAGGTACGTCAAAAAAGACTGCAAAATGCTACTATTTATATACAAAATATATGGGCGGATGCTGACTTAAGCATCAGAGGCTCTCCCACCGTGGCTCACTCCAGTGGTCTCTTCGACCAGCTTTATTTCTCTTGCAGATCTCAGAAGCCTATCAAAAGCTCTAGATTGGATGAGTGATCCAATTGACAATTTTGGTTTAATCAGTTTGGTGCCATCTGTGAGGAGTCGATTTGCCATTAAGCTCTTCCTACAACAAAGGGTCGCTTAATTCAAACTCATAGATGATGATGCAAGAACTCGAATCCAAGAGCATACAATTGGATTTGTTGTGAAGAGGAGATCAAAAGGCTAAGCCTTCTTTGTTTCAAGATCCAATATAGCAAATCCATTTAGCAATTTCATTTGCAAAGAAAAAAACCTTAAAGATTCCGTCAAATCAGCCAAAGGTGGTTCACTGTAAGGCTTAAGCTGAACATGAGACAGACACAAACTTTGGATGACCACGACAGGCCTCCACGACATGGCCCAACTCTTGGGTCTTGAGGTAAGATGAGTCGTTTCTCATCCTGTTAAATGGTTTTATCACATGTTGTTAAATGGCCTATAAGTCTAAAAACACAATAACCTCATCTAATGCTATATAAACATAAAAAGGAGTTTACTCTGGAAAAATACCTTTTTGTTGAAATATAGAGATGATTGTAGGTGGTCATGTAATTTTTGGCCACCCGAGTCAAATATGATGAAATTACCATAAGAGAACTTTCCGTTCTTAGTTTCACTGGTTCCCCATTGTTTTAGTTTGCATGAAAGGTGGAACCAAACTTCAATAGGACATAATTACCTTACCAAAATTATGATCTTAAATATAGGCATTAAAAAAGAAAAGGTATTGAATACCTTGATTGTTATAAGCTACACACTTCAAAGAAGATCAATGACTAAGAAGTCAAACCGGTCACTTTAAGGCCATTAAAGCCAAATATAATTATATATTATGGCCTAATTGATATCCTGATTATAGCCATAAAAAGTGTTTTAAACCTTCACTACATTTCCTATTATAACACGAGGAGATCATTTTTGTCTCTTTATAGCATGAAATAATTGGTATACTGATAACATATTGGTTGATATTCATGCATTATGCCATTAATTATGGCTTTTTATTTCACTAATTTCTCCTAATGCATCTTGCTATGATTAAAAAAAAGAAAAAAAGAAAAAAAAGTGAAATATTATTGGCCTATCAAAGATTATAAATCTTAATTTTCGGCATTAGAGAAAGTTGAAGCCAATATTTTGTCTTACCGAAATTATATCATAATCTTAGGGTTTAGACACTAAAGAGGCTAAAGTCAAATTTTATTGTCTTACCAAATTTAGAAACACTAAATTTGGATATAGGAGAAAGTCCAATAAGCCTGGCCAAGTCTAATCAGAATTAGGTAGTTGAAAGCTGAGAATAATGAAAATTCTGATTTTTACTACACATGCTTTTTGCGAAAACTATCATGTTAAGCTTAAAAAATCCAAAATAAAGAAAGCTTTGGAGATAAAATAAAAGGATGGCCTATTCGGCCTTGCAAATATAATAATTGGCTGATTCTAACGCAGGACATTCCAAGCTTGGCCCAAAGGAAGATGAAGACATAATAAATTTAATCCAAGCTATTGAGGGCTGATCTAGCTTAATTAGGTGTGATTTATGGCATGGATTAATAGCTGATTGACTTTCCAGCTCTATATTAATTAATAGAAATTTTTTTCCTATTCTAAAGATGTTATTTCAGACCAAATCTACCTGAATTTAGGGCTTTTATTATTTAGAATGTTTTTTTAGCTATTTTCCTATTTTTGATCTGCTAATTTCAGACCAAATCAACTTTTATTTAGGATTTTATTATTTAGTACTTTTTTATATTTTCTATTTATCAGTCGTGCCTTATAAATAGCATGCACTCATTGTAGTAGAGGATTATTGAATAAAAATAAAAAAAGGTGAGGCTTTGCTCTTCTTTTGGTTCTTCAGGAACTGTGAACTTATCAAGGATTCTTCCTTGTGGCATTCAAACTTTATACCTTCGGTTCATGATTCAATTGTAATCACTAGGTCAAGGTTTGTTACTAATCCTTTTGGTTCGCATTTCACTTATAAACGTTGGGTAAGGGTTCTATCAAAATCTGAATTTTAGCTTTCTTGGGTAAATAATCCAATATTATTTGTTGGGTCTCAAAGCGTGTCGATTGAGGTTCGCATCATTTGGTAACAGAGCACAAGTTCTAAAATCAGTTTTCTATCCCTTTATCTTTTGTTTCCTGTTATCATCCTATCTTGTTCCTTTTGTGTTCTTTATTCATCGTTCTTATTTTTTGATGTGCACTAGGTTAAAATCGTGCACCCAGCTCCAAAAAAAGAAAAAAGAAAAAAGAAAAGAAAAAAAAAAGACATCAAAAAAGAAATAGAAAACAGAAAAAAAAAATTGTTTGTAGTTTCAGTTCTCTTAGACCAAAATATTGTTTTCTTTTGTCCTCTTCCTTTGATTTAGTGTTTCTGTTATAGTTTCTTGCCGTTGGTATTTGTTTAAACACTACAAGTTGAATTTCTTGATCAAGTTTATGACTTTAATGCAGAACTGAAAAGGGGAAGTGTGAGACTAATATCGGGAAAAAGCCAATTTAAGAGTGAAACATGAGTGGGAGTGACATAATCTGAGTGCAAACAAGTGAGGGAGTGTTATGAGGAATTATTTCTAACATTTCTCTGTAGTTTCAAAATTATGTCTTCCAGGGGCGAAACATCAAATAGGGAAGGAGGGGAAGAGTCATCCATCTTGTTGCTGGCTATGCAACAACAATTTGAACGCATGAATGTGGTGTTTAATGAGATTCGAGATCAAATGGATAGGCAAGATACTGTTATTGCTACTTTGTGTGAGGAGCATCCCCAAAGAGGCCCTAATGCTAGAAGGCAAGAAAGGCATGCGCGCATGGATGATTATGATGACTACCACGAGGATAAGTTTGAAGATGAAGAAGATCAAGCTTCACTGAACAATGAGGGTAGGTTTGTGCCAAGGGGAGAAGGCGTGGTAGAGGTTTCCAATGAGATCCAAGATGGCAAGATGGGACTGACAGAAACCTAGGAAACATAAAAATGAAGATACCAACGTTCCAAGGGAAAAATGATCCAAAAGAGTACTTGAAGTGGGAGAAGAAGGTGGAGTTAATATTTGAGTACCATAACTACTCCGAGGGGAAAAAGGTAAAACTTGTTGTCATTGAGTTTACTGACTATGCTATTATATGGTGGGATCAACTTGTGATGAATAGAAGGAGAAACCACGAGAGACCTATTGAGACTTGGGAGGAAATGAAGGCCATCATGAGGAGGTGATTTGTTCCTAGTCACTACTATAAGTACTTGTATCAGAAATTATAGAATCTTACTCAAGGCTATAGGAGTGTGGATGATTACCACAAGGAGATGGAGATTTCCATGATTCGGGCAAATGTAGAGGAGGATAGAGAAGCTACCATGGCAAGGTTTTTGAATGGGCTAAATCAGGACATTGCCAACGTGGTGGAGTTGTAGCACTACGTGGAGTTAGAGGACATGGTGCATATGGCAATAAAGGTAGAACGACAGTTTAAAAGGAAAGGAACTTGGTCATTTCAAAATCTGGGTTCCTCTGCTTCATGGAGGTCAAATGGGAGGAAAGGCGAAGAGGCTGTTTTCAAATCCAAAACCGAACCACCAAATAGGAGAGATGAAGCTCCCAGTGTCAACAAAGGTAAAAATGAATCCCAAACTCGTAATCGTGATATTAAGTGTTTTCGTTGTTTGGGAGTAGGTCATATAGCTTCACAATGCCCAAATAAGAGGACCATGATCGCACGTATTGATGGATAGGTGGAAAATGAAAACAAGGGAGATGATGACCAGATTCCATCAATTGAGGATGCTTGTGACGATGATGTGGAGTATCTAGTGGTGGGTGAGTCACTTGTCGCTTGTCGTGCTTTAAGTGCCTAAGTCAAAGAGGATGACATGGAACAAAAAAGGGAGAACATTTTTCATACTAGATGACATATCAACAATAAGGTATGTAGTATGATTATAGATGGGGGGAGTTGTACTAATGTGGCTAGCACTACTTTAGTTGAAAAATTGAATGTACCTACCTTGAAACACCCTAGACCATATAAGTTGTAGTGGTTGAATGATTCTGGGGAGGTTAAGGTAAATAAGCAAGTATTGGCTTCTTTTTCAATTGGGAGGTACAAGGAGGACACTACAAGAAATTTGGGTTTAGGCGACGTTTGTAAAACGTCGCTAAAAGCCCAAAAAAGGTTGCTATAGACACAAATGGTCTATAGTGACGTTTTATTTTGCGACGTTTGAAAACGTCGTAATAGGCTGGTCACTATAGGTCTATTGTGACGTTTCTGAAAACGTCACCATATGTGAAACTTTAGTGGCGTTCAAAAACTTTTAGCGACGTTTTAAAAAACATCACTATATAATATAACATGTTTGTATATAATTTAGGAAAATACATTTAGCGACACTTTTAAAACGTTGCAAATAACCCTAAACCCTATAGCAACGTTTTCAAAAGCGTCCCTAAAAAGAATTTCCTCATAGTTTTTAGTGACGTTTTTGAAAACATCGCTAAAACTTGCTCATTATTTTTTAATATTAAAAATGCTACTATATAAACTTGCTCAAACTAGCAAATGTCCAAATTGATGATTTGCCTATTACACGATATTCCACAATAACAACCTAATCCTCAATATTCCACAATATGTCCAAACTGTTGTTTTGCTCAAACTAACCTAATCATCAATATTCCACAATAAATGTCCAAAAGTAACAAATGTCCAAACTAATACAGTAACACATTAACCATTGATTCAAATAGATATTTAATACCAATACACTTGTCTACCTACACCAAAAAATAAAAAATAAAAAAATAAAAATAAAACCACCTAAACTATGACAATATTATAAACAAAGTACAATACTTCTAAAATATATGTGGTTGTAACATGACACTTGTTTACCTACACAAAAAGAACAACCACCCAAACTATAACAATATTATGAACGAAGTAGAATACTTCCAAAATAAATGTCGTTGATCAAAACTATTATGCATGGAGTCCTTATAAATCATTGCAACATTGCATTTACCGTTATGTGCTAGTTTCTTGATGGGAAGAAGCTTGCGATCATTGAGAAGTTGGAGATTAATGATCTAAACCGAAACTACCATGAATACAAATTAAAAGTATCTAATAAGTTCATAAAGAAATCATTTTGGGTAACAAAATAATAGTTGCTATTCTTAAAAAATTTAAACACCCAATACATTTTTATAACATTAAAATTTAATACCCATCTAGCTTCTGAAGAATGATTTTGCCAATTTTGCATTAGTTGCATCATTTGGGTTACTCGCTCCTCCAAGTTATCATTACGATTCACTTTCTACAAACTTTTGCAAAAACCATGGAAGTAAAATTACACATACACTTAAATATAGTGCACAACATATTCAAAACCACTTAGTTTCATAAACATGCAGATAGGATTACACATAATCTTAAATATAATAAATAAACCATATCAAGTCTATCAATATCTTCATTCATACATATGGATTAAGCCTCTAACCTCTTAAGAAATAAGCGAAAACCATCTAAAGAGGATTACACATAAATTTGTCCTATAGTACACAACAACTTTATAACCACTTAGTTTCATAAACATGCAAATAAGATTACATAAAGATAACTTTAAAACTCTTCACAAACAAAGCAAATAGGAATACTCATGAAAGATGAATGACATATTAACTCTCATCATCAGTCTACTCATCAAGTATTGAAGTCCAAAAGTAATCAACAAACATAATTCAACGACATCCAAATTTTCAAAAAATAATAAACACTCCTAATATAAATGTAAACCACCTTATAGCACTATGCAAGCCACCCGTTTGCTCCAACACAACAATCCACCCAATATAATTATTATAATCACAAATATAAAATGCTTACAAGTATTGAAGTCCAAAAAGTAATCAACAAATATAAATAAAAAATATTCATCCAAATTTTCAAAAAATAATAAACACTTCCAATATGAATGTAAACCTCCTTATAGCACCATGCAAGCCACCTGCTTACTCCAACTCAACAATCCACCCCAAGACAATTATCAACATCTTAAGTATAAAGTTTTAAGCAAAAATTACTTACTATGCTCAAGCAAAGCAAACACCTTTCCCAAAAAAAAAAAAAAAAAAAAAAAAAAAATCCAAGCTTATCACAATAGATGAGTGCTTAACCTACAAAATAAAAAAGGGCACTTAAATGATGTTTAAGGCAAATAAGGGTGCCATTGTAGAAAATTTTAATGAGTCATGGTGCTTGAAAATTTAGTAACATATATATATATATATATATATATATATATATATAAGAGCATTTAGTTGAGATTATATACTCATGACAAGAGTGAAACCCCAACACCTAGACCAATAACACCAAATGAAACCTGCACAAAAAAAAAAAAAAAAAAAAAAAAAAAAAGAAGAAGAAGAAGAAGAAGAAGAAGAAGAAGAAAGAAAGCTAGAACCTTCTTAATATTCCAAGATTAAAAAGAAATTACTATAATTTCATATAAAGTAATAATTGTAATTTCTAATACAATAACACACACACAAACACAGCTCAATACCACTGATCAAGTAATAATTGTAATCCCATAACATAATTGTTAAAGAAAAAAAAGCTTAGTTTTAGAACTTTTAAATGAAATCATGAATGCAGGGAGCCCATTATCAAAATTTTATTCCAATGGCTGCCATTGTGAATGTCATGGATAATACCTGGGTAGATAAGTCTAATTTTGAACATCCTAAGCAAATTAATTGTATAGGACTATATTAATTTCATAAACCATTTTATAAACATAAACAAAGACTGCAAAGTTAATACTAACATACTCTTTCACTCATGCCATACTCTAGTACTCACCATTTGGGGTACCATCAAATTAAGAGAAAATAAAAACCCCTACGTGTCTATAATATAACATTGATGAGGTGAATGTAGGGTTCTTTTGTCTCCACGTGTTAGCAAGAAAAGACAAGGAATTTTTTTTTTTTTTAATGTGTGTCTTGAAAGAATGTGGGGGATGGGAGGATGCAAATATATACACTTGTCACCTTGGATTTCAAATTAAATGTTACTACGAAATGGTCTCTGCCCTCCTTGCACATTCCTCTAATCAATGCCCCTAAATTGAATGACAAGAAATTCTAAAAGTGACTAAAAAATATAATTTCAATTTTGGGATTATTGCCACTTTAAAAGTCCTTCTTTCATGGGGGAAACCCTTAGCTACTTTCCAAATTTAATAAACACTCCAAATATCAATTGCAACGACCTTATAACACCATGCAAGCCACCTGCTTGCTCCAACACAACAATCCACCCAATAAAATTTATCATAATCACAAATATAGAATGCTTACAAGTATTGAAGTCCAAAAAGTAATAAATAAACATAACTTAACAATATCTATCCAAATTTTCATAAAATAATAAACACTCCTAATAAAAATGTAAACCGCCTTATAGTACCATGCAAGCCACCCGCTTGCTCCAACTCAACAATTCACCCTAATGCAATTATCAACATCTCAAGTACAAAGTTTTAAGCAAAAATTACTTACTATGTTCAAGCCAAGCACACACCTTTCCAAAAGAAATCCAAACTTATCACAATAAATGATTGGTTAACCTGCAAACAGCCTTTTACTATATTCAATTAAAAAATCAAAACTAAAGCAATATATATAGAGCACAAAGGGAGGGGGACCACGCAGCAGATATGAAGGAAGCACAACTGATAATAGTAAAATGAGGCGGCAAAGCCAGCCAAGCAGTTTATATCAAAATAATTGAAAATACTGAAAGCAATATAATTGAAAGTAAGGCTGTAGAACCGGCCAAGCAGTTATATCAAAATACTTGAAAATAAAAGAAGTTATATTGAACCGTATGGCGGCAGAGCCGTCCAAGCAGTTATATCAAAATAATCAAAGTATTGAAAACAGAAGTGTTTATTGAAAGTAGTTCAAAACACTTACAGCAGTAGTAGTTGCAAGATTACAGTGATCAATAGTACAAGGCTTGAAGGCTAGTCATCAATCTAGTTACAAGCTTTGTGGGAAATAGTGGGAATTTTTAAGGGGTAGCTCTCAGACAACTCTGAAGTAAGCTTACAAAGAATAGTCTCTCACAAAGAAAATTCTCCCAAAGAAAATTCTGTGTTTAACAATAAGGGACAACCCCCCTTAAATAGGCAAATAAAGTAGTGAATAGTAAAAGTGAATAGTGACGTTTTTACTATTCATATCAAGACCCGTGAGGGGCATCAAAAACAGTAGAAAGCATCAGGAGCGCCTTTTCAGGAACCAAAAGTATCTTGGCGTGGAGTGCCAAAAGTAGTCAAAAGGAGAATCATCACCAGGTAAATCAATAGTGAAAGTAGAATTATTAGCCTTTTGTGCAGGCTAGGCAAATAGGGAATCAATTTGCTCCTAGATCAGGAGTATCTTCTTCTTCGTCATATTCTCCATCATGACTGAACCACTCTTTGGGAAATGGCTAGGGATGAGGGAAATAAGGGCTTGCAGAAATAGAACCCTCATCTGAGCTTTTAGAGGCAGCAGCTTCTTCTTTAATTTTTCTTTCAAGGAGAATACAAAGAGCTTCCTTACTTAAATCATCAAAAGGAGAGCCGCTTTTTATAGGTTTGCTGGAAGAAGAAGGAGAATCAATTTTCCTATCCTGAAGAGCAGGGGAAAGTGTCCTGGGTAATGGTCTGGAAACATTGTCAATAATATGTTGAACATATCCAAACTTATCCCACCATTTAACATACCAGCACCTGGTAAGGACATCATCATTCTTCTCATATTGCCATTTTAAAATCCAAGGAATTCTGAACTGTTTAACAAAATGGAGGAGAGTAGGGAATTTGGCATTATGAGCATCAGTCCTGAAATTGCTTTCAAAAGATCTAAAAGCAGTTAATAATGGTTCAGGGAAAATATCAGTAATAGGACCAAACTGAGTCCACCATCTGTTGAACCAGAGAGGTAAAGTAGTGCCAGCATCAAACTCTTTGTCAAAGTTAACAAACCATGAATGAGTCATTGTTTCATTCTGGTGAAGCATGAATCGGAACCAAGTAGTAATATAATCATAATAGGAGTATGGAACAGAGGATCTTGTCAACCTTCTTAAAAAGGCAGGGGAGGGGCCCCATTCTCTTTCAAAAATGAAGTTCTTAATGTAAACACTGTGGTAAATAATTTTGGATTTATCAGTGAGATCATAAATTGTTCTGATCAATACAGCATCTTCCTGATGCAAAATCTCTGAATAATATTCTAGCTTTTTATCAAAATGTTCCGGAATCCAATGGAACAATGGAAGGAAATAAGATTTGGCAATTTGGAGGGGGTTCCTAATTGTAGACCTATTTGGTTCAATAAAAAACAGATTTTGGAAATATTGTTTTTTAACATACTGGGCAGTATTGGCTTTCTTGGGGTAAATAGTCTTGACTGGTTGGTGAACAGGGGTCAAAGCATAAGGATCATAGGCTGAGGCCAAAACAGAAGAGTAGTTTGGCTTAGGAATTGTTCCTAAGGGAGTAAAACGGTTAACAATTTCGGAAGAAGAGACTGGTTCTTTTTTGACTAACTGAGGTTCAACAGGGGTTTTATCCTTAGATCTTTTACCCGCCATTGGAATTCTGCAGGAATTCACGAGTAAGAAAATCAGGGATGCTATTTTGAGATCCTTTGATATAATCAATAGTGAAATCAAAAACACTTAAAATAGCTTGCCATCTGGCAAAAATATGTTTTGAGGCAATATATTCAACATCTTTTTCAATAACATATTTAGCACTTTTGCAATCTATACGTAATAGAAACTTTTGGTTTAATAAATCACTTTGAAATTTTGAAATACAGAGAACAATAGCTAAAATCTCTTTCTTTATAGTACTATAATTTAGTTGTGCAGCATTCCAGACTCTGGAGTAGAAACGAACTATTTGTTCTGGAGAATCTGGGGTGACTCTTTGTTTCAGAATGCCTCCATAGCCAACATCAGAGGCATCAGTTTCAACAATCTTGAAGGCATTAACAGTAGGAATACCAAGACAAGGCAAAGTCTTAACATGAGATTTGATTTGTTTAACAATAAAAGTATGGACATCAGTCCAAGGAGGAGGATTGTTTTGCAATCGATCAAAGAGTGGTTTGCATTGCTTTCTCAAATCTTTGTAGAAATCAGCAACATAATTTAGAGAACTAAGAAATCTTTGGAGTTGGGTTTTATCAATGATTTCATCAGGGAATTTATCTGCAAACTGAATGGCTCTATAAATAGGATGGATTTGTCCTTCAGAGATGTTATATCCAAGAAATCTAACTTTGGTTTGGAACAGCTTTATTTTCTTAGCAGAAACAACAAGACCATTTCTTTTTATAGTGTCTAGAAACGAGTACAAATGTTTCCAGTGTTCATCAATAGAGTTGGAGAATATCAAGACATCATCAATGTAAACAATGGTGAAATGACTGAAAGAGTTAAATATGTCATTCATAATATTCTGGAATTCACTAGGGGCATTTTTTAAACCAAAAGGCATAACATTCCACTCATAGTGACCAAACGGAGTGGTGAAAGCAGTTTTGTATCTTTCTGCTTCATTGATTTGGACTTGCCAAAATCCAGACTTCATATCAAATTTTAAGAAGACAACAGCTTCACTCAATCTATGAACTAAATCATTCTTGTTAGGAATAGGGTACCTAATCCATTCTAAGACTTTGTTCAAAGGTTTGTAATTAATAACTAAGCGAGGAGTTCCTCTCTCGAGTTCGGCATTTTTCTAGACATAGAAAGCAGCACAAGACCAGGGGGACTTGCTATTCCTAATCAGTTTTTTCTTGAGCAAATCATTTATTTCATTTTTACAGAATTCAACAGTTTCAGCATTCATTTGAATAGGTCTAGCCTTGGTAGGAATATTTTTCTCATTAAAATCTTTAACATAAGGCAGATCAACAATATGTTTCTTCCTATGCCAAAAAGCATTAGGAATATCAGAACAAACATCATTCATCAGGATTTTCTGAAAATTATCAATTTTAGACTGTAATAATTTATCAGAAAGCTGTTCAACAATTTTTTTGTACTTAATTTCTTGTTTAAGGAAACTAAGATGCTTGACTTTAGCATGAATAAGATTAAAAACATCATTATCAGTATTTTTTGAACAAAATTTGAATTTCACTTTTTGTCCAAAAGGATCAGTGGTAATCCCATCATGTTCAACAATGAAAGGATACAAAGAAGCAATAAAAGGCAATCCAAGTATCACTCTATCAGTCATGTTTTTAACAAGCACAGAAGGTATCTTAAAACAAACATCATTATGGCAAACATGGGCATTACTCAATTCATACTTGATTTTCATTTGCGTGCCATTAGCAGATACCAATTTTTTAGTAGATTTTTCAAAATATTTAGAAGGAATCAATCCTTCTTGGATGCAGTTAATATCAGCACCAGAATCAATCATGGCAATAGTATCAAAAGCATAATCATGTGAAACAACAATCCTAACTTTAGTAAACCATTTCGGAGGCATCATATGTTTAACAAGAGCAACCTGATTATCATTTCAAGTAATAAGATTATCAGGAATCAAGTTATCAGAAACATTACCAGAAGGAGGAGTTTGTTGAGAAGATCCTTCTCCATCTTGGTGCTCATCATTGTCAGACAGATTTTTATCCAAATTTTTATCAATTTTAAGAATTAACAGTTCTTGTTTAAGATCAACATTGTCTTTTTTAATATTTTTAACATCATTTTTTAATTGAATTATCTCTTGTTTAACAGTGTTAATTTCTTTTTGAAGATCGTTAACAGTTATTTCTTTGGATCTATTTTTATTAAATCTTTCCAGAGTTTCTTCAAAGTTAATAGGAGCTTTGAGTTTTTTAACAGTTTTGTCTCTTGTTAAGTTTTGTTTAAACTTATCAAGGAGTTCTTTTTAAAGCATAGAGTTTTCAATTTTAGCAATGGTGGTTAATAACAAATGTTCTTCTTCTTCTTCTTTGATTAAAACATTAAGAGATTTCATGGCATTACAACAAGATCCTTTACATCCAAATCTAATATTAGGAGTGTCAGAAGAATCACAAGACTGGTAAGACGAATCTGATGAGGAGGAGAAATCCTCTTCAAAAGACTCACTTGAAACAGCAGATTCAAGAATCTGAAACAGTTCATTTTGATCATTATCATTAATGTTTAACATTTTTAATTTGTTTTTCAGTTTGCCAGGCTTTTGGGTACAGTCCTTACTGAAATGACCAAATTTGCCACAGTTAAAGCATTTACCTTTACCCGATCTCTGTTTAACATGTTTTCTAAAAGCAGGTTTCTTTTCAGAAGAATAATAATCATTGGGTTTAACAAAATGAGATCTGTATCTTTTATACTTTTTATGGGAATAACTTTTGTAAACCTTATCATGTTTACTTTTTCCTTTTTGCCTGGAAGGGGCAATAGGAGGTAAACCATACTGTTCACAGAAATTACCCATTTCATATTTAGCTTTCTTTTTGTTTTTTAATTGTTGTCGTAAATATTTTTCAACATTACACATGTTAATACCAAGTTTTTTAATAGTACTGAAAATATCACCATAAGTCAAATTATCATAATCAATAGAATCACTTTTACCCATTAGTTCTTGTTTTACCTTATGAGCAAAGATAGGAGGAAGGCCATCAATAAACTTCTCTTTCCAGTAAGCTTTTTGGGAATCATTCCGAAGCATAACCCTGGAGAGAAAAACATCTTGGTACCATCTATAATCAGACATAGTAGGACATTTCAAATTATTCAGATAATCAGAAATGCTAGATGAAATATTAGATGGAGTACCAACAAAATGTTTGAGAATAGTATAGACCAAGGTATTGACACCATCAGGAATACCTCGACCAATATCTTCATCAAAAATAGGCATGCCATCATCATCTTTTTTAACAGAATGTTTAATAAGTTCTCTGGATTCTTTTGTGAGATGTTTATCCCACCAACCACGAAGAGTGCCAGAAAATCCAGTGACAAGCAAGTTAACAACATCAGGATGATCAAGATCACTATGATTGTTCATGTATGCAAAACCAACCATAGACATGTGAGCAAGTTTGTTAATAATCTCTTGTTCAGTCAAACCATCAATATTCCATTCATACATTTTATCAGCAGAAACAGAAAATTGAGTTTGAAAAGACCTTTCTTCAAACTGCATATCAGGAGGAGTAGGTTTTGGATACCAGTTTTTTTGTAAAAGACATGGAATTGGGTTTTCCAATGAATCTTTTAATTTCTGGTTGTAAATCATCAAAAGCATTTTCATAAGAAACATGAGAAGATGATTCAGAATCTGTTGTTTCTTCAAAAACAGGTTCTTTTTCATTTCTTGAAATAGCACAAGCAGCACTTTTGGATGCAGAAGCCTGCTCGGTTTTAACTTTTAAATCAGAAAGCATTTTTTCAACTTTGTCAAGAGTTGAATTTTGGGAAGCAACTAGATCAACAGTTTTACTCTGAGAAGTTTTGAAATTAATTTTTTCTCTTTGATTGTTCAAATCAATCAAAGGAATCTCAGGTTTTGGAGCAACAGTTTTTTGAACAATTTTTTCTTCAATACGGTCAAGTTGTTGACCAATAATATGCAAAGATTCATTAGCAAAATTGTTTTATTCAATAATAGCAGAAACTGGGGTTTTATCATCAGCAATTTTGAAAGGGGAGGCTTTGACCTCAACACTTTCAGAGCCACTTTGGCAAGTAATCAAAACGGTTTCAAGAGGAGGATGACTAGACCGTACAACGGTTTTGTCAGGCTTAACAAAATTGGATTTTCTAATGACATTTAAATAATTAGTATGAACATCATTTTTTGAAACATAATAATTTTCAAGATAATCAAAAAACAAAATATGTTTTCTTTCTTCAACCATTTTTTCTTTCCATTTTCTTTTGACTCTGTCCTTTCCAGACTGATCAAAAGTATCTTGGTAATATTTCCTTTTGGGACGATTCTTTAACAACATAAATTCATTGTATAGAAAAACCATATCATATTCAAAAGGTTCGAGTCTATTAATAACTCGTAATGAATTATGAAAAACAGGGGTTTCAATTGGAGGAAAATCAGTAGCAGAAGGAGCATCAGATTTTGCATCATCATCATCATTAGTATTTTGCGTGTCATCAAGAGGAAAATCAGTTTTGGTTGAATAAAAAGCATTGCTAACTTGGGAATTGTTGCTAGCAACTCCTTTTAGCTTTAAATCTTGTTTTCGAAAATTCTTTTTCAAAAACTCATCAATTTCATGATCTCTTTTAGCAAGACTTTCAGATCCAGCAAAGGAATGTCTTCCTTCTTTGATTCTTAAAGGCTTGTTTTGAGGTAAACAAGTATCATCATCAAAATGTATTTTAACAGTACCATCAGCAAATTGTTGAATATGACTGAGATCAAGTTCATCAAAAACAGGTTTTAAAAGTTTAACAGGAGGTGTTTCTTTTTCCAAAGTCCATTCTTTAGGAAGAGTAATGTCTTCCCATTTAATCATTTTAGGAACACGAATTCGAGCATCAGGAGTGGAACATTGAATTAACATGGTATTACCAGCAGGATCTCTATCCTTAGAACAAGGAGTTAATTGAGAGCCAAGCAAACGATAGTAAATACGGTAAATAAGAGCAAAAGGTCTACTACCATCATCCATATCATAACCAGATGTTAATACATTCAAAGTTAAAGCCTTAACAATATTAGGATCATCAAGTGCAATAGCAAGATCAGGATAACAATCAAAGTAAACAGGACCATCATACAAAGAAGCAGTAATCATGCCAAGAATGCTATCATTAAATTGTCTAAATCTAGCATCACGTAAACACATAAGTACAGAAGCATTGATACCTTTTCTTGTTAAAGGTTTAACAGCTACTTGAACAAGTCCAATGTGTAAATATTTAACTTTCTTAGTCACAAAACTGTTAATATCTTTCTTGGAAAATAAACAGCATTTTTCATGTAACTTAGAGATAGAAAAAGTTTGTTCAACAGTTCTGACTCTATATTCAGAGAAAACAGTATTTCAGACCAACCAAGTTCGTAAACAGATTTAGTAGAAACTTTGGGTATGTTCCATTTTCTAAAATCAGGGTACTCACTTTTCTCTACAGTATGATCTTCTTCATTCACAATATCAGGAGGACAACCAGTCCTGGAGCTAATAGAGGAATTGGATCTCCACATTTTTTCTATAACTATCCTAGTTATAACACTCAGTTATCATGTTTTTCTCGCAACCGTTGCATTTCGTAACACATACCGCAATCAACCCTTTTCCTCTCACGCCCTCAACGGCTCACTCTCGGCTTACACGGGCCTTACTGTTCGGACTCGGGAATTCACTTTACGACTACGGTGGCGCCAACGACGGCAAGATCGACACAACAACGAAGGGTCACAAGGTCAGACAGGTACAGGAAAAACAGGGAAACACGACAACTCTATCGGCGGCCAAGGAAAGAATGGCTCTGATACCACAAAGTATATATATATATATATATATATATATATGAAGAATAATGATAACAAATTGATTCCAAACCAATAGTATGCTATAATCAAATTTTACTACACCATGATATCTTTGAGAGTACTCTATCAAAGACTAAAACTATTCATCCCATCTAATGGCCCACCTCAAACGTTGTGCTTGCTATCTCTTGGATTCCAAACCAATAGCTTTGATGCCAATTTATTCTCTATCACTAAAATAATATAAAACTAACAACAACTTTCTCAGGAGAAGTCAAAATTGTATATGCGTATCTCCAAAATCAAGATTCCACAAATAAATAAATCTACAAAACATAAATCAAATAAGTGGCAACAAAGCTCAAATTCCATTCATCTTAACTTTGACAATTTGGCACATAACACTTGAAGAAACACCACTTTTTCATTCCCCAAAAAACCAATAAAACACATGGAAATTCATACTAATATAAAATTTCTTTTCTTTTATAAAGCTTTCTCAGTAACCAAACAAAAACTAAACAAAAAAAAAAAAAAAAAAAAACCCAAATACCCAGATAAAGCAAAAAGACTAAAAATACCTAGATCCAAACTATTCATTTCCTCAACTTTCTTGGCAACCAAACAAAACCCATGAACTATATTTCAAAAATAAAAAAAATTAAAAAGAAGAAGGGATGTACTATACCTGAATATATCGGAGGTGGAGATGTTGTTGAGACGCTGGCATTAGGGAGAGAGATCATATTGCGGGTACAGTGGAGTTTCCGGTAGATTGGTGGCTAGGGAGGTAGCTAGAGGCGGTGGCATGAGGGGAGAGAGAAGAAGCCTTATAGGGAGAGAGAGAGAGGTGGGAGATGAATGACCAAAAGAAGAGAAAGAAAAGAAAGAAAAAAGAGTGTAGGTAAACAAAAAACAAAAACAAAAAAAGTAAAAAAAAAAAAAGTGGGAAATGAAAAACTGGGGAAGAGTTTGTGCAAGAAGACCAAAAAATATGGGGGGGAACATATAGCGACATTTTTGAAAACGTCACTATATTGTTTTAAAATTTTTTTGACTTTAATGCTACGAAGTTTCGTAATACTTGATGAAGTTTGCTTAAATACCTATAGCAACATTTTACGAAAACGTAGCTATAAGCTA